>QNUK01000226.1:155000-522500 GCA_013621035.1 Clarias magur | reverse complement strand
TTAAACACTGAGACTGTGTCTGAGTCCCGAACATTAACAGGAAGACTATTCCATAACTTTGGGGCTTTGTAAGAAAAAGCTCTGCCCCCTGCTGTAGTTTTAATAATACGTGGTACTGACAGGCAGCCTGCATCCTTTGATCGAAGTAGGCGTGGCGGATCGTAAGACACTAACAGTTCACTCAGATACTGTGGCGCGAGACCATTTAGTGCTTTAAATGTCAAAAGTAGTATCTTGAAATCGATGCGAAATTTCACAGGGAGCCAATGCAGTGTAGATAAGATAGGGGTGATGTGCTCGTATCTTCTGGTTCTAGTGAGGACTCTCGCTGCTGCATTCTGTACTAACTGAAGCTTGTTTATACACCTAGTTGAACAACCAGACAGTAAGGCGTTACAATAGTCCAACCTAGAGGTGATAAAAGCATGAACTAGTTTTTCTGCATCATTTAGTGACAATATGTTTCTTATCTTGGCAATATTTCTAAGGTGAAAGAAAGCTATCCTGGTGATATTATCTACATGAGCTTCAAACGAAAGGCTGGAATCTATAATCACACCGAGGTCTTTAACTGTTGCACTTGATGGAACAGAAAGGCCATCTAAAGTTACAGTCTGATCAGAAAGCTTACTTCTAGCTACTTGTGGTCCTATGACTAGAACTTCTGTCTTATCAGGATTAAGCAGAAGAAAATTAATTAACATCCAATCTCTATGTCCTGCACACACTGCTCAATTTTAGCAAACTGGTTTTTCTCATCTGGTTTTGCTGAGACATATAATTGTGTGTCATCAGCATAACAATGAAAACTAATACCATGTTTACGAATTATGTTGCCCAGAGGAAGCATGTAAAGGGAAAAAAGCAGTGGGCCTAAAACTGAGCCCTGTGGAACACCAAACTCCACTTGAGAACATGAGGAATGGTCACCATCTAAATCTACAAACTGATAACGATCAGTCAAGTAGGATCTGAGCCACAAGAGGGCAGTTCCCTTAATTCCAACTACCTTTTCTAATCTGTGAAGGAGAATACTATGATCAATGGTGTCAAAAGCTGCACTGAGGTCCAGTAACACAAGTATAGTGACGCAACCCTGATCAGAGGCCCATAGGAGGTCGTTTACTACTTTAACAAGTGCTGTCTCTGTGCTGTGATGAGGCCTAAATCCTGACTGATACAGTTCATTTATGCTATTTCTGTGTAGATGTGAACATAGCTGCTGTGATACTACCTTTTCCAAAATCTTGGAGATAAACGGAAGGTTTGATATCGGCCTGTAATTAGAAAGCAGACAGGGGTCAAGGTCAGGTTTCTTGATTAGCGGTTTAATAACGGCTAATTTAAAGGATTTGGGGACATACCCACTACTGAGTGAACAGTTAATTACTTTCAACAGGGGTTCTATTATTGCTGGTACTATCTGCTTGAGAAAATGTGTCGGTATAGGATCTAATATACAGGTTGACGATTTTGAAGAAGAGATGAGTGAAATTAGTTCCCTCGCTTCAAGGGGAGTAAAGTGTTCTAAGTTCTGATGTGATGTGGTTAGATCATCTGAATTATTTAAATTGTCTGGTTTCAAAGCCTGAATTTTTTGCCTAATATTTATGATTTTATTATTGAAAAAGTTCATGAAATCCTCACTACTGCATGATGATGTTGTGGAGATTTCTGCAGTGGTCTTGTTTTTAGTTAATTTAGCTACGGTATTAAATAAAAATCTCGGGTTGTTTTTGTTATTTTCTATTAGAGTGGAGAAATATGTTGATCTAGCATCACTGAGAGCTTTTTTATAGTTCAGGATGCTCTCCTTCCAAGCTATTTTGAATACTATCAATTTAGTTTGGCGCCATTTACGTTCGAATTTGCGAGCGGTTTGTTTTAAAGCACGTGTGTGGTCATTATACCAAGGAGCGAGTTTCTTATCTCTAATCATTTTCCTTTTAACTGGAGCGACATTATCTAAGCTATAACGAAGTGCTGACTCTAGATATTCATTCGCCTGTTCGAGTTCTGTGAAGTCAGATGGCGATCCAATCAAAGTAGATAATTCTGGAAGATTATTGATAAAGCTCTGTGCGGTATTTGATGTAAATGTACGTTTAAGGTGGAAGCGCGGTGCTGTGCGTACATTATTACTATAACACGCTTTAATCGAGACAAGGTAGTGATCTGAGATAACTTCAGACTGTGGAATTGTGGTTATATTTCCTATACTTAATCCAAAGGATAATATTAAATCCAAAGTGTGACCTGCTTTATGAGTGGGTCCTACTATACACTGATTTACTCCTACTGAGTCCAGTATGGACAAGAATGCTGTTCTCAGAGGGTCTTCTGGATTCTCAAAATGAATATTAAAGTCTCCAGCAATTAACGCTTTATCTACAGAAACAACAAGGTTTGAAAGGAAATCTGCAAATTCGCAGAGAAACTCCGAGTACGGCCCAGGGGGTCTGTAAATGATGATTAGCGGGATTGACTGAGCTGACTTTATGTTACTATAGAGAACTTCAAATGCATTAGATTTAAAACTGTGTTTTTGTACGAGAGACAGATTATCGTTATAAATAACTGCGACTCCTCCTCCTCTACCAGTTAGCCGAGGCTGGTGTATGTAGCTGTATCCAGGAGGACTAGCTTCATTTAGAGCCACATACTCGTCCTGTTTAATCCAGGTTTCTGTTAAGCATAATATATCAAACTCCTGATCTGTGATAGTTTCATTAACAATAACTGCTTTAGATGCGAGAGATCTAATATTTAACAGTCCTAGCTTCAGATCAGAGGTGCTGGCTGCGCATTCAGTGTGATCTGAGTTTGTGGTGTCTATGTTAATTAAATTACTAAAACAGACTTTCTGAGTCTTTCTAAATGTATGTTTATGTTTATCTCGGGGAACAGACACAGTCTCAATCTGATGAACCCTGAGTGACGACTCTATGCAGCTAGCAGACGGTTGGTTTAGCCTGTCTGTCTGCTCCCTGGCCTTGGCTCTGGATTGTCACCGATTAACTAGGCCTCTTCTGAGACTATGTGCTATACTACAAGAAATGAGAGCAGCACCTTCCCGAGTGGGATGGACACCGTCCCGCCCTAACAGGCCAGTTTTGCCCTCAAAAGTCTTCCAATTGTCAATGAAGCCCACGTTGTTTTCGGAGCACCACCTGGACATCCAGCGGTTCAGCGACCATAACCTGCTGTAAGCTATGTCGCCACGTCTCATTGGGATGGGACCAGAGCAAACTACTTCTTCGGACATCGCCTTCGCTATTTTAAACACCTCTGTAAAGTTACTCTTACTAACCTCTGACTGACGAAGGCGTATATCGTTAGCTCCAGCATGTACCACTATCTTAGAGAACCTATGCTGACCTAGAGCCCTAAGATTACCTGCTATGTCCGGTGCTCTGGCTCCCGGGATACACCTGACCACTGCCGCTGGCGCCCCTAAAGGCCTAGCTAATTTCACGTGTCTCAATATAGAGTCTCCTATAACCAGAGCTCTTTCAGGTTTCTCAGCGGGTGCATCACTGAGGAGAGCGAACCTGTTGGACACGTGAAGCGCAGAAGAGGTATCAGAGTTGAGTACTGTAGGTGTTATACAGAGAAAGGATATATATGTATTTATAAAAGGTTTGCAACTTTTATCCCAGGTATTTCCATCTCGGATTAATTGAGATCTAGGAGGGTTATTGTGGCTGGGTTGTAGGGGGCATACTGTAGGGTTAAGGGTCATACCCAAAGACTCAACAATTTCAAAAATCATAACTTAATTCATGGAAATGTTGGCATTTTCTTACTATATATACAGACAAGCTGTACTGTATTTATTCTTCTTCTATTATATTCAGGTGAAGGGGAAAATAGATGTAGAAGGACAGAGGGATGGTTGGTTTGTAGCCTCTATAATGAAAGTGATCACAGAAACAAATGTCTTTGTTATTGATGTTCCATGACATTAAATGTGACTGAAATTATGGAAAAATTTTAATAACAGCTGTGCTGTAGTATAAGATAATAAAAAAATGCAGAACATGCTTTCATTGGAAAATAATATATTAGAATAATATTTACTTATTTGTCAAATGTAACCTACAGCACGGTGGAATTATTTTTTATATGAAGTGAGAGTGCAGGATCAGCCATGGTGCAGAATCAGATAGGGCTCAACAGTTGCACATGGTGGTGGGGCTTGAATCTCTGACATTGTGAGCAGTAATCCAGAGCCTTAACCATTCGATCCACCACTGCTTTTTTGTGTCATACGAGCAGACATCCTTGCAATGGTACGCTGGGGTAGTTGTGGCTTGAACCACCAACCTTCTTGTCAGTAACCTGGAGGCTTAAACCTCTGAGCTACCCCTGCCGTTTTGGGGGTGGTAATATTAATTCTCCTTTGCATCATTGCTTTTTTTTTTTTTTTTTCAATAGCCACCCATTCATGTCATGTTTTACTTCTTCCATAGACTTAGGAAGGTACTATGGAAAGAAATATGGAAATAAAGCACAAATTAAGGTATTTCTATTTTTTATTCACTTTTTGACAGGACTTGCACTTCTTGTAACTCTTGTAAAAAGCTCTGTTAAAATATGGCCAACAGTTGAAAAACCAGAAGCATTAATCAGACAATGCAATCTTGCTGGTTCTGCCTGGAGAGCAAAGCTGTTTCTTATTTGTTTTACTGCAGGGTGTCTTATTGTCCTTTTTTCTTCTCTGTCGATAATTCATGTTTAACATTGGAGTATTTCATACACCTCCTTCTGATTTCAAAGTCCAATCATTTCAGGTAGAAACTTCAAGGGAACTTAGAAAATGATGCCAAATAGGTTTATTAATTCATATGAACGTATTTGAAACTATCGAATGTTTAACCACAACAAAAAATATATTAACTGATGAGGATCATTTTAATGTGGACAAATGTGTTTTAAATTTTTTGTTTTTTTTAATTAAATCAAATGCTGTATAATCAGCTTCAAACTTTAAATAATCTTGTATTATTTCGCTTTTTTAAATACTTGAGAATTTGGCAACAAAAGTTTTTTTTTTTAATTGATTAAAAAATATATATATATATATCAAAAATAAAATCAGTAGGGTAAAAAAAAATTTTTTGCCAAATATTACCATGTTTAAAAAGTGTAGTGTACAATTTTTTTGTTTCTTGTTTGATTGTTCTTTTTTTTTGTTGGTTGGTAGGTTGATAGCTGAAGTGTCTTTTTGGCACTAACAATGTTGCCATTGTATTAATGCACTTTATCTGGATCTTAAAACCATGAAGGTTACATGACAGTCATGCTTGGTGCCTTTGGGCGTCTGTGACATACTTATTGAAGCCGGGAGATTGAGCACCGTCCTGCCACTGAGCTCCATTACCATAATACCCACTCACCTCGCCACCCTCCATCTCTCCATAGTCCTGTTATCCGTGTGGTGTTATCCGCATTCAGCGCATAAGCAGAATCAGGCTTTAGCCCACACAAGCTGCAGATATACTGCTCTGGATTCCTGCTGAATGTGCTATCCTGGGTTTAGTAGTATTTTGTACAAAATTCCAACAAACATGAAATGGTTTCTTGCAATAAATACATCACTGCTATATATAAAAAAATCTGAAGTTAGTACTACTAAAGAAATGATTCCTATTCACTTAATAAGTCCTTGCTCCTTTCCATTTCCTGTTTGCCATACCAAAATCCTCACTGATATAAAAGCCAACTAATCTTTCTGCTAGCACAGAGAAACTTTTATGTGCAAGTTTGGTGCAAAGGTGAGCAGTGTGTTATCCAAAAAATGAGGCAGTTGAGCCTACAGGGGCACTTAAACAGCTGTTAAAGCTTTTTAAATGAGCAAAGAGAATGAAATCCTGTGAGCATGACAGGCTAAGGACAAATCTGATAAGAGTCTTGGTCTCTTTAGTGAGCCTGGAAGATTAGCGCTTAGCAGATAAAGCAATATGTGGAAAAGGGTTTCTTTCTCTTCATAAGACTAATGGAGGGAGCTGAAATTTAGCAAATGGAGAACATCTTAATGCACATCTGCACACCATGAGTGCAGATCATTTGAAACACATGAAACCAGTATGTGCTTCTTTTCACACACAAAACTCATTCTCTTTTCTGTTTTGTTAAATTGCTTTTCAAGGTACCTCTTTAATCGAAGCTTTTCCAGCCCTTAATTATCCATTCACAAAAGACATCTATTCCTAAATGTTCGTCCTTCGACTCTGCAATTGGTAAATTAACCTAAATTACAGCATTCATCATCTCGAAGAGGTGAGTTTATCTCTTTAAAAAGGCGACGTAATGTTTAAATCCTGAATAAAATGATGGAAGAAGAGGAACATTTGCACATTGGTGAATTTTTGGTTCATGACAAAGTCTTCAGTGATTATGAACTTTTCCTTTTTAAAACTTTTTTACAGTTAAAGTCTTGAAGGGTCAGTAGACTGTGTTTTTTTTAAAGGATTTTATTTAAATCACATGTTTTAATTAAAAGTACTCCCTCTGTTAAATAGAAGGAATTAATTTTTAGTTATAATTAATTCATTCATTATATGTATTTATTTTATTTAAAATTTTTCTTCTTGATTGTACACCACTTTGAGATGCAAGAAGTATAATCATTCTTTTGTGAAGTATTCTTCTTCTTCTTTTTCTTCTCCTATTATTATTATTTTCGTAGTGCTTAGCACTGTCGCCTTGCACTCCAGGGTCCGGGTTCGATCCCCGGCCAGGCTCGATTCCCGTCTCTGTGTGCATGGAGTTTGCATGTTCTCCCCGTGCTTGGTGGTTTTCCACTGGGTACTCCAGTCTCCTCCCACAGTCCAAAGACATGCAGATTAGGCTAATTGGCGTTCCCAAATTGCCCATAGTGAGTGAGTGTATGTGTGTGTGTGTGTCCAGGGTATACCCTGCCATGTGTCCTAAGTCTCCTGGGATAGGCTCCAGGCCCCCCGGGTCCCCCTATATACGGGATAAAGTGGTATAGAAGATGAGTGAGTGAATATTGTTATTGTTATTATTTTCCCTGCATTGGATTGGCATCCTGTCCAGTGTGTACCCTGTCGTGTGCCCTACGTCTGCTGGGGTTTGTTTGAATAGAACCTTAAGAAATCTATATTTTAAGGTTATCTGTGTCAGCACCTATGAAAATATAAAAGCTTTTTTTAAAACTTAAGTGACTATAAATAAATCATTTATTCGTTTTCTCTGGTTTGTCAGTATTTTATAATTAGATACAATGACTAAAAAAATAAAAGATAAAACATATAAAGTTTGTTAATTAATATCTTATTTTCTTGTCCCATTTTACTGAACCATACTGTAAATGCTCCTTAGAATTAATCACAACTAGTCTAGGGTTGCCAGATTGTGCAGAAATGTTTATATATAATTTATGTGTACCTGCTTTTGTTATTTGTTATTATTAAATGTACTTTGCATAGCAGGAGAAATATGCCACAGCAGTGTTTCCAACAACCTGAATGTGCTCTAGTCTAGAGGGAAGCCAGAAACTGATTAGAAAAATAAGACATACCGGGAAGCATTATCTCTACCCTTTCATTCCATGTTAATGCCATTTTTCAATGAGAGGAAAAATACACATAAATATACAGTCAACATAAATGTAAAATACAGTGCATTAAAAAGGTCATTTACATTTGTTAACCAACTATAACTAGCCAGATTATCAAATGTTAGACTGATTTATGGCTACAGTATTACTTTTTATTGCTATTTATATCACACGCCATCTAGGTTGTAACTAGCATGTCATGGCATTCAGCAATACAGACAAAGTATGAACACAAGTAAACTATGTTTCATTCATTTGATTTACAGAGCAAATGAAACTGTATTTGAGGCATCCATTTTGAGAAAAGTTGCAGCGCAGACAAGGTTGCTTTGATAGCAGCCTTCAGCTTAACGGTGTTGTTGGGTTGAATGTTTCCTCATCTTCCTTTTGACAATATCCCATAAATGTATATCCCATGAAGTGGTTCAGCGCAAGCAGACTGACCAATCAAGGAGAGTCGGTTCCTGACTTTTCAGACACCCTGTACAGTATGTTTCATTTTTACACATCAACTTTCCCCCATTACCCGATCCACTCTGCAAGTGTACAAACCTCAACATTCACATACATCCTCTTCAATGCTGAATTAGCACTGTATGACTTAGTATGAATTTTATCATTACCATTGCTTTTTGTTCAGTGCCAATAAAAAGAAACAAATGGATCCACCTCGTGTAACAACCTTTAAAGCAAAGTGTTAATTTAATAAACACTTATTTGACTGCAAAACTTGTGCTACACTGTGGTAAAAATAGAGATGACATTTAACATTTTCTGAAGACTTAGACAATATGACAACTTAATTATGCAAGTCTGAGTTAGCTACAAAAAGCTTGCTTATAATACGTGACAATTAAAAAGTTAGCATATAAAAAAAAGATGCTGCAGTGCAGTAAAAAAGTGTGTAAAGCATGACTGTATTTTTCAATATAGAAAAGATTTTGTCATTATAACGAGAATTAACACTCTACGTTATTCTATTATACATTATCTACTGCTCATGTTAGCAACAAATATACAGTTATTGTACTTTTAATAAATAACGTTTTTTTACTATTATAATGTTACAACAGAAAAACATTTTGTGTTGCACTGCTGAAATTCAAAAGGTGTTTATATATTTAGATACTACCTAATATCAAATACAAAGCATACTGTTAGCATTTAATGAACATGGCACAAGAGCTAGCTGAAAAAATGTTTGCTAACCAAGGCCTGACATTTAACAAACTAACAAACAAAAAAACAGGACATAAAGTACAGTATACTGTAAATTGTATATTAAATTCATCTACATTATTCTGACTAAGGATTGTTTTGTTGTTGTTTTTATAAAAGATTGTGAAAAAAAATACTGAAAAACCAGACAAACAAACAAGTAAATAATTTATTTATATTCACTTAAGATTACAAAAAGGTTTTATATGCTATAGGTGCTGACACAGATAACCTTAAAATATAGATGAGGTGCCAATCCAGGGATGATAATAATAATAATAATAATAATAATAATAATAATAATAATAATAATAATAATAATAATAATAATAGGAGAAGAAGAATGCTTTACAAAAGAATTATCCTACTGTTTGTATCTCAAAGTGGTGCACAATCAAGTAGAAAAATAATAAAATAAATACATTAATGAATTTATTAATTATAAATAGAAAATTAATTCCCTCTATATAACAGAGGGAGTACTTTCAATTAAAAATGTGATTTAAATCAAATGCTTTGAAAAAAAAAAAACAGTCTACTGACCCTTTGAGACTTTAACTGTCAAAAAGTTTTAAAAAGGAAAAGTTCATAATCGCTGAAGACTTGATCATGAACCAAAAATTCACCAATGTGCAAATGTTCCTCTCCTCCCATTTAAACATTACGTCTCCTTTTTAAAGAGATAAACTCACCTCTTCGAGATGATGAATGCTGTAATTTAGGTTAATTTCCCAATTGCAGAGTCGAAGGACAAACATTTAGAGACAGGTGTCTCTAACAATCTACATTATTCTGACTAAGGATTGTTTTGTTGTTTTTTTAAAGATTGTGGTTTACATCTAGCTAATATTCAATTTAATTTGATTTATATCACACTTTTAACAATGGTCATTGTCAAAAAAAGCAGCTTTACAGAATCAAAAGAAAATTAGTGCAATGGTAGCAAATAAAAACTCCCGAAGATGCCAATAGAAAGAAACCTTGAGAGGAACAAGTCTCAACAGGGAACCCATCCTCAGTTCGGTGCTGTCAGATAGAAGAAGTTGATTTGCAGTCATACTGAGTGTGATGTATTATTATTATTATTATTATTATTATTTATTTATTTATTATTATTTATTATTATTTTCATTATTCAGAACAGCAAACAGAAGCTATTTATAGTGACACCAATGACGTACAGTAAATATGATAGACAATTTGTAAGCTTTCTTTAATTTGGCACAAAATAATAATAATAATCATTATCAGTTGTGAAGGTCCAGCTGTATAAAATTCTTGGCTTACAAAAGGGCAGATAAGCTAACATGACTAAAGGGTAGCAACATTATATTAGTTTATGATTAGCACATTATATTCTGAACAGTGGATTTGAGCTGCCAGCACATTCATCAGTAATTACTGTGGGGTGACATTGTGGCAGCCGCTAAGAAGCTGCAGGCAGATGGTAAAGAAATTAGGCTCGATATCTATGTTAGGAAAAGTGTTCTTCTTTTGCATTAATTGACCCCTAACACTTCAAAATAACTTTGCAATATCACTTTTTTTTTTAGTCCCACTCCTTCTTGCTCCCGCAGTTATCAAATTCCACCCACAGTTATTTCCATTGTCCCTTAAGGCTGAAAAAAACATCTAAACAAAATCCTTGCACTGTTGCAGAGTGAGTTCCATTGTCAGCAGGGCTGTGTGAAACAACGCTTTCAGAGCTGTGCGCTGCGCATCACTGTCCAATCCCACTCAGCTAGATTAGAGTCAGATCAGCAGTGCATGCCAGCTCAAAGGGGCCAATCCAGACTCATTTTCACATGCTAAGGGAACGGGTGGAGAAGAAAATGATGGAAAAACCTTCCAGAAGCTGCTGTAAATAGGATTGGATTCCTCCATATATCATTTTGCTATAAAAAGGTTCCACGCCGTGCTGCACACTCTTAGTGTCAGAATCAGCGGTTTCAGCTCATCCACATGTGTGCATATTAAGAATTGGGTAGGTTATAAATAATTAAATAAAATACAGAGATTTCTTATTTTGTACATTTATTGCACCAGCTTGTTTTGTAGTTAACACTGAGGGGCTGTTGGTTGAAGTGCTCTCTGATGCATTCTTTGCTGCACTAATAAAACAGCCCAAAAATAGTGATATAAGGAAGAATAAAGAGATTTTAATGTAATGTGCTGATGTTTAATAAAGTAAAACCTACAGTATAGTCTAATGATATTCTGACTGTAATGCAAATTAAGTAAATAACTTGTCTGTCGGATGCTCTGCAGCATTTTATATAAAACTGGAAACAATGTGTGATTTTTGTGCATTAATCAATTAAACATTGTAGTTATTGGTATTGCTATGGTTCAAGCAACATTAAACTGTGCTGTTCTGCACGTCAGAGTACAGTATGTGTCCACACTATACTGTACATACACAGACCGGTTAAAACAAGTCACTTGGATTTAAATAAACAAAAATGTACGAGCAATTTACTGGATAATTGCTGCAATGATTAATTTGTGGTTTTAGCTGGCAACATGTTATTTAACCCTAACTGATCCATTGAGTAACTTAAACAACCATGTCAGAACACATACTGTACCAAAAAAAAAACAACAAAAAAAAAAACAATCAGTAACGCTAATCAGAAAAAGTCTTCAGTTTCCTAGGGAGCATAAAGAATAGACTTTGGAGCATTGGAAAAATGGTCTGATGGTCAGAATTGGATCACAGCCATAAATTGAAAGAATTGCCAACCATCAAAATACATAGGACTGTGTAGTACACAGTTTGTATAAGTCAAGTTTGACTTGACGTCAAATGACATGTGATTAATTAAAAAGCTTGAAATGTCAGTTTTAGTTAAGTGCAAATCATTACATGAAGCTTAAAGCACAGCATATTCCATAGCATGCTCTGATTTGCAATAGAACCACCGAGTGAGCTAATGCTATCGCTAGCAAATGCCCCAAAATCCGGCAATAGAGCACTGGTGGCTCAGTGGTAGTGGTAGGTTCGCCTGCCATGAGAAAAAGAAACGGGTTTGATTCCCAACAACTGGATGCAAGTAAAGAACGATTCATTTGAATGAGTACAATAAAAACCAAAAACTGATAGTTCTGTTTACCTAAAATTGGAAACATCATTACTTTTTTATATAACTGATTACCTCAATTTTTTTTGAGTTTTGCCTACTAATTTGGGTTTACAGTGAAACAGAAAGCAGCACATATTAATGAATTAATTTGTTAGTAAGCATTTTTTTCTGATATACACCTTAAACAGAATTATCAATGGAAATACATAATAGCCTACAATCAGCTAACGATGCTTCCGCCGTCCACTATTGTGACTGATATGATTGTAGTCACGTGACTGCAAAAGGTCTATAAATGTTCACAACTCCTTAGGCCTTTTGCGTATCCTATGGCATACTGTAGGCTCGGTCTTTGCTTGACCCTGACACATGAATCAAGCTTAAGTGGTATGTAAAAACAATAACTTGAAGAACGTTACTGGGTTTACAGGTTCAGCATGCAGTTCGTGTAACATCTCAATTAAATTTCATGATTCTTTAAGTCTTTTAAACAGTACACTGATCAGACATAACATTACAAAGCAAAACATTATGACCAGTATTGTATGAGTTCTCATTGTGCTGTCTGGGCAGACCTGGCCCTTCAGTGCCAAAACCTCTGGGGATGCGTTGTGGTGTTAGGCGCCAGAACAGTGGCAGTGTCTCTTTTGGATGCTGTGGGTTGTGTGGTAAGACCTGTTTGGCTATCCAATGGGTGCTTGATGTCCTTGAGGGTGTTCTGGTGCCATTCTGTTGAGGCCAGTATTGACTTTTTTCAGCGAATTCTGTGGGATCTAACCATCTGATCCAGCATTTGCTCCCCAAAAGCAAAAATCAACCTTGGATGCTCATGATCCTGTCACAAGTTTACTTATATATAATTTATAATTAATATGTGTGTTATTGTTACTGTATGGGGTGGTAATTTTATGGCTGATCAGTGGAAATTGTACAGGCCATTTAACAATGGGTTACATCAAATTAATATACAGTATACTTCATAAATAAAACAGAATAAAAAAAACACGCTCGTTATGATGTGTGATGTGAGCATTAACTGAAAACTCTTGACTCTTCAATACCTAATTTGAGAATACAAAGAAAGCATTTTTACCAATACAGCACTGAACTGTAACTGTGCCTTTTTTTGGCGCACACCACTGCTGGCTTATATTCTCCATGCAGTCCATTTAACATCTGAACTCACTTTTATGATTCTTCCAATGTCTACTGCTCTCTCTTATGAACTGCACCGGTCATTTAACAGTGGGCCTCATCAAGGCTCAGTGCTGTTGGAGTCAGATGCATCAACCCTTAGCTTTCAAAGAGAGTAAGCGATGGAAATCGAGTAAAACGACAGAGAGGCATAGAGAGATAGGGATGGAGATAAAAGATGCAGGATTGGATGCTTTAGCACCACCAGACACCAGTAATGAGGATGAAAAGTCAATCTAGAGCTCCTGCGTCTTGTCACAGGCAGACGGCTCTTCTGGTAATGGCTTGTTAGAAAGCAGCACAATGTCAGGGCTATGAATAAAGGTGCTAACATGACAGCAGGGTCCCATTTGTCAAAGCACAGGGATGTGCAGCCTCTTGATAGAGACAGCCACAGAAATACAGATGTGTGACTGAAGGCAAAGCTATTCGTATTAATCCCACGTCTCACGAGTTTGTACTTAAGAAGAGTGAAATTAATGACGCTGACAATAAATTAGGCTTTTTTGCTTGGATTTCAGGAATTAATTCCAAATCACATTTGCTGCCTAGAAAGAAATTTCCTGAAGATAGAACTGGGATGAAACATTATGTTTCTGCATAGTGGATATTTATTTAAAAAAAAAATAATAATAATAATAAAAAAGTTAATATGAATTGCAATTTATTATTATTATTTTTTAAATCTGAGATGGTGTGTGTTTTCATGACCATCATCAGTGCCCCCTGGACATGTATGTAAGTGGAAAGATTACAGAATATTCCTCATAACCAGACAACATTTCCAGCACCTACATAGCCGTTTTCACAAATTAAGTTCTAATACATGCAGGCACACTAGAAGAAAAATTCGAGTATGAATTGTCTGCAATGAAGCACCTGATCCCTCATCCCTCCTTCATATCCCATTATAGTTACTACGCAGTAGTAGCTGGCTGGGTGATACATGGTAAATGGATCCCACTGCTTTTACCTGGCTTGAGTAAAGCCACAGGTGCATTTTCAATGCTGTGGCCAGAGCGTGACATGGCATTTAAATAGGCTGTGGTAAATTCAGCCAGTATGAGCCTTATACCTCAAACAATCTTCAAAAGAAATGGTTATAACGATGGTTGTAGTACATAGACAGGCTTAGAGATACTGTGCATCTGCACGCTGTAATAGATCCTCTTATTACATTCAAATCATTTTATGTGAATAGATTATATCAGCAAGAGAAAAGTAAACCATGTACAGTACATGTAGTTGTTTGTTGTTGTAACATGAAGATACTGTTGGTCATACTAAAAAGTTATTGGATTTCAGACTCTCACTCTCTCATTGTCTATACCGATTCTGTATAGATGGAGCGGGAGGCCTGGAGCCTATCCCAGGAGACTTAGGGCACTAAACTGAAAGTGTACTTAAGTCTAAACTTCATTTACTGTATTTGGACTGTGGGAGGAAACCCTCCAAGCACAGGGAGAACGTGCAAACTCCACACTGCACAGAGAGGCGGGAATCGAACCTGGACTAAGTTTAGGGATAGAAACCCCAAAAAAACATAATCACAATCTAAAATTATACATTGAAATCAACATTTGAAGTTATTATTATGGTAATAAAAAATAGTAACCTGGGATAAGCTTTCTGCATGACATTTGCTATGTACAGTTGCAACCAGGAGATTACATACACTATTGCCAATTAATGTACATTTACTGTACACTATTCTTTTCACAATTTATGCTATTCAATCCTAATGTACATTCCTCGTCTTATGTCAGTTATTTTCAGAATATGAAATGTCAGAATAATAGTAGAAAAACACATACAGTATATTTCTTGTTTGTTTGTTTTTTACATTATGAGTGGGTCATATGTTTACAGTACATACACTTACTGTAGGTACTATTTGAAAAGATTGCCTTTAAAGCTTGGGTCAAATGTTTCAGGTAGCCTTCCACAAGCTTCTTCAAATAAGCCGCTATATGTTTTTCCGCTTAAAAATGCTTTTTCAGTTCTGCCCCCAAATTGTGAATTGTATTGAGGTCAGGGCATCGCCAATTCCTTGACTTTATTGTCTTTAAGCCATTTTGCGACCACTTTGGAAGCGTGCCTGGGGTCATTGTCCATTTGGAAGACCCATTTGCAACCAAGCTTTAACTTTGTGGCTGATGTCTTGTGATATTGCTTCAATATAGCCACATAATCTTCCATCCTCATGATGCCATCCATTTCAGTAAGTGCACTAGTCACTCCTGCAGAGCACCCCCACAAAATAATGCTGAGACCCAAGAAACAATTGAGATGGTGTTTTATTTTTATTTTTTTTGGCTTGCAAGCATCCTTATTTTTTCCACCAGACAATGCTGGTTATTGAGGCCAAACAGTTAAATTTTTGTTTCATCAAACCAGAGGGCATTTTTCCAAAAAGTAATTGCTTCAACCTACAGTAAGTGTAAACATTTGGTTTAAAAAATATTGGTCCTAAATATTCTCAATCATGTTAAGTTTTGAATTCCGTGATGCCCAACCCATGTACAGTATACTGTAACTATGATGTCTTGTCCTCTCTGAACTACTTTTTCACAAATTGAGTGCAATAAATTCGGGCACTGTCATCTCGGAATATACCCGTGCCATCAGGGAAGAAAAAAAATCCATTGATGGAAAAGCCTGGTCATTCAGGTAGTCAGCAGAACTCATTTTTTGTTGAGGTAATGTTGCTGAACCTACACCTGACCTGCAGAAACAACCACAGATTATAATACTGCCTGCACTGGCTTGTACGGTAGGCACTATGCCTTGCATCACTCTGGAACAGGGTAAATCTGAACTTATTAGACCATATGACATTTTTCCAATTCTCCACAGTCCATTCTTTATGTTTGTTCCCCAGCAAATTGAAGTCTTTTCCCGATTAGCCTGACTGATAAGTGGTTTTCTTAAGTCTAAACGGTTGTATGGCTGCATGGTACATTGCACCTGCAGGTCCTGGGTTTGATTTCCACGTCAGGTCTGTGTGCATGGAGTTTGTATGGACTCCCCGTGCTTGGTAGATTTCTCCCATGTACAGTGGTAATTTAGTTTTATAATTTATATAAACTACATTTTTATAAATTATTACTTTATATAAACTAATTTTTTAGTTTTATAGTCCAAAGACATGCAGA
Organism: Clarias magur; assembly: GCA_013621035.1. Taxonomy (NCBI): domain Eukaryota; kingdom Metazoa; phylum Chordata; class Actinopteri; order Siluriformes; family Clariidae; genus Clarias; species Clarias magur. The sequence continues at coordinate 506,265 of QNUK01000226.1, read as the reverse complement.
TTAGGCTTAGTGGAGTTCCCAAATTGCTTGTAGTAATTTAGACCTGTGAGGTCCTACCACAGTTATACAAAATTATAACTGTGAATTAAATACAATGGTCACCATTAGCCTCCATGGTCCCTAGTTTGACTAGAGAGGTTCATACAGTAGATGGGTAGAGATAGATGGAAACAGTTGTTAAGTCCCAATCTCTTGAGTTCTTCTTGTGTTGTGCACGTGGGAATGCTTTTACTTTCACTATTAAAATAGCTGTGAGTTCTACTGTTTGTTTTTTTTTTTTACCTGAAGTTTAAGTGATCTCTGATTACAATCATTATTTTTTTCTAGACATTTCTAGACCAGACTTTTTATTTTTGATAAAAAAGATGATGGGTTATCACTAGCCTTCCAGATTTTAATAATGCGTTGGACAGTTCCCAACCCAGTTTTAGTATATTTCTTTGCTTGATGCAGGCCAATAATTGAACTTTTTTGAAACAGAATATCATCTTTGCGCATGGGCAATGTCATGACATTGTTGTTGAAGAAATGAGAAGCTACTTACTGCATTAGGATTAAATAACTTGTTGCAGCCAAACAATATTAATCATCGCAGTGATTATCCAATGAAAAACTCTTAACTATATGCTTAGTTAAATCCAGATGGTGATGATAATTTTTTTTTCTTTTGGGGGTTGGGGGGGTGGGATGGGGGGTTGACTTGGCACTGTATATCAAATATCAGTTCATTATTAGACTTTGATTATGCAAAGTGTTTGCCATAGAGGTCCTTGTGAATCAGCTGTTAATATACAAACGGTAACATATTAGATTAAGTGCTTTAATAAAGTATAAACCTGGGATTTGCTGCCAGAGCTGCTGTTATGGAACATTAATCATCTATTATATTTGAGAATATGTCTTATAGTAAATGCCACATCGAACAAGTGCACTTGACTTTTAAAGCACTACCATTAGAGTCTCATTATAGTCTGACTATGAGGCACATTGGTAAATAAAAAAGAATATATAAGAATTATAACATTGCTTTCAAGTCAGTTGATTACTTGATAAAATACTTCAGCTCACAAACATATAAATATATATATATATATATATATATATATATATATATATATATATATATATAGAGAGAGAGAGAGAGAGAGAGAGAGAGAGAGAGAGAGAGATAGATAGATAGATATACTCCATATATATGACAAGTAATATTATTTTGTGATAAAACAGTGGTTATAAAATGTATGAAATTAAAACGGACACACCTATGGCTCATTGCCATGTTCATCTTTTCAATTCAAGTCAACACATCATATGATTGCTTTCTTGCTACATGCAGAGGTAACAGAGATAAACGTACTAACACATTACCAGCAGAGAGGTGTGAAGTCTAGTTGTACTTTCCCAAAAATTATGATACCATGATGCCTGGTGATAAGACGATAACATTGCCAGGTGGACTGGAAAGTCTCTGAGCTAATGAAATGTTGATTTATAGTATTTTTTGACACTGCTTTGCTAAATCTAATGTAAATTTGTTAAGGAAATGGAAATAGCTTTGGCTTTGGGCAATGTTTAATAGTTCTGGGATGTTTGAAATGCTCCATGACATTTTTCAAGATAGACAAAAAAAAAAAAAAGAACAATTTTATTAAAAAAATATATTTATACAGTTTATTAGAGATATTCTGTTAGATTATCTTTATAGGCCACGGTGGCTCAACAGTTAAAGTTCTGGATAACTGATTTGGAGGTTGGGGAGATTGTATGATTATGATCGCAGCTTCCAAATAAGCTGAAATATGAAAAGAAAAAATGAACTGTGCTGTAATGTATACACTATGTTATGTGTCAACCCTTCTTATTATTAATAGTTAAAAAATTGGTACATAAAAAATGAACAAGAAATCATTAAGAAATAAAGTGGAAGGAATGTCTCCTAGATTCAGAGGTTACTTTGGAACCCTCTTACTTACTCACACTTATTCTCTATACTGCTCATTATGTACAAGAATGCAGAAAGCCTGGAGCCTATCCCAAGGAACTCTGGAAACTAGGCGGGGTACACCCTGGATGGAGTGCTAATTCAGCGCAGGGCACACAATCACACGCTATGGGGAATTTGGAAATTATATTTAGCCTACTCTGCGTGTCTTTGGACTGTTAATAGAAGACAGAGTACCCAAAGGAAACACCAAGCACGAGTAGAACATGCAAGTTCTATACACACAGGAATCAAGAATCAAACCCTCAACCCTGCAGGTGTAAGGCCACAGTGCTAACCGCTATGCCAGGCCGCTACATGCATCTGGAACGGATCTAATAAATCTAACATAAGAATATCTCAGATATGCAGGATTCCGAACTCGGAAATAGAACCAATTTTTTTGTGCAGTAATAAATCCAGTGCCACTGTCTTGACAGTTTTAATCCAGCTGCATTGAAATGTACAGTACTGTATGTTCTGGGGATAAATGCACTAAACATTCTGTGTTATGTTACTGTATGTAGGGCAATATTAAGTACATAAATACTATGTTGCCATAAAAATATCGCCAATGAAAAGCTTTCCACAAAGACGAAAAAAATCAGATTGCACTCTTCTCGACTCCAATCAAATTTTGATATCCAGTAACTTTTTGCCATGTTTGAGGGAAAGAAAGCCATGAAATTTATTCTAAATACCCTGTAATTCTGAAAGATGCCAACTTGAATTATCTCAGTGGGACTGCAGAAGCTTAACACAAGTCTCATCTGAACTTTGGAATGCATTTTTGCATGGAATGAGTGATTACTTACATTTTACTCGCATTCCGGGTGGCAAACTTCATGGTCAGTGTGCAAAGCAAGAAACAACCAATACCTATAATACTGTGTTTATAAGTAACTAAGCTTTAATTTAAAAGACATACCAGAAAAAAATCCAAACTATCCAAACTATCCTTTCAAACTTCAAGCTGTGCGCACCTTTACTTCACACACAAAAAAAATATCAAAAACATGGGTTATTTTATGAATTTTACAACTTGAAAGTATTGGAATAAAATATTCACAGTCTTTCATTTTACCAGCCTGCATACCAGATGATCCCCAGACTCCATATAGTCTATCCAAAATACCCATCATACACATCTGTATTTCCTGGGATTTCAGCAGCACAAAGCTGCTTCTTTCAGGGTTTTGCTTCTTTGATGTCAGCCTGAATAAAACCCTGAATCTATTTCACCTACTCGGTTAATAACTCTTTTGGTAAACCATAGGACAGTCAGCACAGTGTGCATTACCTGAGATGAAAGATGCAGATTGCATTTGAGCTTTGTTGGGGACAACAAAGAGGATGTTTCCTTTTTTTTGCAGAAGGATGCTGTAAGAACATTTACATTTCCATTCATTTTGGGCCATTATTACAAATCCCAGACATTTCCATGAAAGTCTTGCATATCTACAGTATGTTGCTATGATTTTCTTTCTCCAATATGCTTTCTTTTTAACTACTGTCTCTAGTTTCAAAGAAGCTGGATAGCTGGATAAAAAGGAAAGTGAGTATCAAGACATAATTATCCAAAGTGGCCTAGATATGTCATATATCTGTAATCATTGCTATTATTGTAGTTTAATAAACTTGAATGGATTCATGTTCAGGGATGTTGTAATATTTTCAACATTATCACACACACATATACATATATATATATATATATATATATATATATATATATATATATATATATATATATATATATATATATATATATACACACACAATCTGGGTGCTTACTGTAAAGCTTGTATGAAATTGAGTAATCCTGAGCATTTCAAAATTATTCCTTTCTAAAATTATTGGTTATCTATTTACTATTTTCCTATGGAGAAAAATGCCGACTACATAATAGTCAATCAGAACAATACCACAGGTGTTCAATGGAGCAAAATTACCCCAAAATTGCTTACATCCCTGTGGTGAGTTTTATGTTTATTCAAAATGTTATATTTATGTTTTTCCTCTAGAACATCTAGAAGATGCAATTAGCAGGATATATATATATTTTTTTTCATTATTATAAATGTGGTCAACTTTTATTGACCACATCAGGAACATGTTAGTCAGATCTTTAATTACATTGCATTCATAAAGGGGGAAAAAAAGACTTTCATTTATTTTTTAAAAACATTATAATATGGGTAGAACTGTATCTGTATCTGTACATTCAAGCAGCTATCAAATTAGCTAAACATGTGAAAGCAGTGTAATTTAAGCTTACTATTCAGGAGCTTAAACATCTGCTGATCTCTTGGAATTTTCACATACGTCTTGAGTGGTGCAAAAAAAAAAAAAGAAAAGAAAAGAAAAAGAAAATTCCGGTTGTGTGAACAGAAATACCTTCTTGATGAAAGAGGTCAGAGGAGAATGGCCAAACTGGTTGGAGCTGACAGGAAGGCTGAGCTCAAATAACTGCTCTTTACAATAGTGTTGAGCAGAAATGCATTTCAGAATGCATAACACGGAGAAGTTAAAAGCAAAAGAAGGCCACAACAGGTTCCTCTCATGTAAGCCAGAAACGGGAATCTGAGTCCAACTAGGTACAGTCATTTTTATGACAGTGGCCAACATTCACACCTGCATCTCCTCACCACAGGCAATTTGGGGACTCTAATTAGTCTAATTTGAATGTCTTTCCACTGCACATGTGACCCCGAGGCAGGAATCAAACCCACACCCTGGAGGTGCAAGGTGACAGTCCTAACCACTAAGCCACCATACCATCAATATACAGTATACATTTTCTAATCATTTCTCGGAAGAAAGAATGCTGATCTTATGAGAGGAAAATGTTTGATCGCCACGTTGCTCTAACAATCTGAAATCTTTAAGACACTATATGTGAAGCAGCTGTGTATTTCTCATAAAGGCCATACTTTGGCCATGCTCTTTAATTATTCATATTTGCATTTTATTTGGTCGTGTTTAATTCCTCCCTGCTGGAAAGTAGAGAAATTTGTAGAAGGCTCATGTTCGCAGGCAGGCATAATAGCTCAGTCTGCAGCCACATTCATTTTTCTGTTTGTTTCAGCCTTGCATTTGTTTTATGGAAAGCGGCTTGTGATTGGTGTTTGGTTGGGAGTTTGCATATGCTATTGATTTCTCCTAAGCATTCACGGTGCCGGAACGAATAAATAATCCTTGCCGACTTATTGCCTCCATGGCAAGCACAGCTTTGTTTGTGAACTCATTTCGGTTCAATATCATAGCTTCTGTGTTAAAACTTTCTTCCAAAAAGGGGAGTGGTGGGGATTATGAAAAATATATCTACTGTATACAACGTTCCACATTTCCTTAGGGATACCTTGCCTGTCCTGTAGTGAATATTAAGTAGGCCTTTAAATGCAGCTGTGTTAAAAGCAGAGGTGAACATGGAGGCCCTGGTGAGCTTCAGCCTGCTTGTAATCATCAGAGTGCCAGTCTGCATATTCTATGACAAGCATGGTGATCTTGTGCTAGCACATAAACCACACACAGATGGTTTCCTATCATGCCTTATGGGACAGAATTCAGCAAGATGATGCATTGTACAGATTTTTAGCCACATTTTTTTATCATTTGTCAATGCTGAATCTACACAAGGTGATCAAAGTGTTTTTTTTTGTTTGTTTTTTGTTTTTTTTCAGCAGTGGATGTCTTGAATGGAAAGTTCATACCAGAAATTAAGAATGTAATTCCTTTTGGCATATAACACAAAAAAGATTGACGTACAATGACACATCTTCTGAATTTAATTACTTCGTATATGACATATCTCACCTGCCTGGTGAAAAACCATGAAAACTACATGAAACCAATTCAGTGAGAGAACAAAGGTGATATAGCAGACTATAAGCATTTAAAAACATTAGCAAGGTCTGATGGAGGGCGTATTCCCACTTCCGCATATAGGCTCCGGGTCCTCCAAGACCCTGAATGAATGATGAATGATGACAGGCTCTTGAGTGCCATTGCTCAGAATGTGGGCATTACTTTTGCATAATAAAAGGTTTATACTATTAATGCTATTAATTGTATTATGCTATTTATACTATTAATTAATTACTAAAGTTATTAAAATAAATTTTAATACATTACTGTTTGTAAAGTAACAGCTCAGAATAAGAATAAATTATTCAACAAGAACAAATGTATAAAAAATTCAAATTCAAATTTTAGATATTTTAAAATTAATTTGTTTGTGTTTGTGACCTAAAAGACAAAGGTACAGTAGGATAAAGGGAGAAAAATGCAGAAATGTAATACAAAAATGTAAAATTCATGTAAAATTTATATACAAATCTACAATTTACACATTTACAAAGTTACAATGAAAATATAATCAAAATAGAAAGATATTCAATGTATAAATTATGCAGGTTGTGCAAAAAGTGCAATATAAAAGAGTACAAAGGGTAAATATATATAGTATAGCATGTACTGTATGATCTGTTGACTTTTTTTAACATTTATGAAATTACAGTAGTCTTGGCTGTTAGGGTTTTGCAACAGTTACACAGATTTGCACAATTTTAAGGAAAGATGGGTTTATGCATTCTGATTTCTCTGCAATTAGATAGACTGCATATTTTTTTAGAAAATTAATGAAAGAGTAAGAGAGAGAGAGAGAGAGAGAGAGAGAGAGATGCTTATCTAAGAACTAAGTCGGCTCTTGGATGTTTCTCAACGTTCTATTTAACTATGAAACATTTAAAAGTTTGACATGTTCATTAACAAATTTAATAGTTTGTGTGGCAAAATCACTTCAAACAGTTAACAATGCTCCATTTCATCTCACACTACATTATGTCAACAATCTCTGCACTGTTTTTATATGAGAACATGATCTGTCACGTGTTGTTTCTTATTTGCACTTATTTAACAAAGAAAAGCTTTATAATGAAAGTTTCCTGTAAGGAGACATTTATATGACATTAATGGAAGGAGGCTTGGGTGTCGGAGCATTTTAGGTTTTACACCACAGGAGACACTTCAGAACAGAAGACTTTTTTTTTTGCTCTCTCGCATCTCTGTAACTTGACATGCTTTTATCATTACAAGAGCTCCAATGATGAAAGTGATAACGTGAACTAACTTGTCTCGTGTATGATCGACAATATTTAACATAAATTGAAATGGTTACAATGCATGATGTTAATACATTAAAATTTTTAACGTTGACAAATTCCTGTGGTATGCTGGATGATCAAAAATATGTGGATGCCTGATTATCACATACATATTATTCACTCACTCATCGTCTATACGGCTTTATCCTGGATAAACTGTCAAGTGGGACCTTGAGCCTATCCCAAGAGACTTTGGGCACAAGGTCGGATACACTTTGGATACACAGGGTGCCACACACAAACACACACACACACACACACACACTCACATGCTTATTCACACACTACAGGCAATTTGAGAATGCCAGTTAACCTAATCTATATGTCTTTAGACTGTGGGAGGAAACCAGAGTACGCAGAGAAAACGCACCAAGCACGGAGTAAACATGCAAATTCCATGCTCACAGGCCTGAGGCTGGAATCGAACCTGGATCTTGAAGGTGCATTGTGACAGTGATAACTACTGAGTCACCGTGCTGCCTATCACACCCATATGTGATTATTATTATTTTTTTTTTTTAACATTCCAATTCCAATTTATTCCCTCTTTGCTGTTATAATAAGCTCCACTTTTCACTAGATTTTTAGAGTACGACTGTGGCTGTAGGAATTTGCTCTTTCACCCCCAAGTACAGAAGCTGTATGTTCAGTAAAAGGAAGCCGCAACTTTGAACATTTCTGGAGAAGATCCATATATGGCTGTGTTGTTTGGCTGTCTACATAGTTTTGCCCGTCCAGTGTCTACAGAGGACTAAGATGTTCAAAAATCCACATCTGGATGTGAGGCCAGGTCCATCACGATGTCAGGGATAATTTGGTGTAACAGCACACCCTATCACGTTTCGTTTCTCTCACTTACTCACTCAAACCAAGACCTAAAGGTTGGACTCGAACCCCTGACCCTCTAGGGGCAAGGCCACGATCCTAACCACTACACCATCGCGCCACCATTTTATTTCTTAATAAATCTATTTGTAATTTAGAGAAGGTGCTTCTCGTGAGAAATCAGCACTGTGAATGGTCCATCATAGTTAAAACATCTGGACAGCTGTGATCCTACAGTATGTGGTTATCCTATGATTTTAAACGCAACACACGTATACCCTTATGCTACTAAATCTATTATGCAGAGCAATATATCTCCAGGAGAATGAATAGACAGCCATGGATGAGCTCTGATCTGAAAAGACTGAAAAGACTGAAAAGGAAGAAGTGTAGCATTGAATGAAGTGAGCGCCAAAGAACAAAGTGATGGGGACAGACTCATTTCCCAACCTCCTTCAGGCCACGGATGTAGGCAATCTCATTTAGATTCGAAACCTCCCTCTCTCTCTCTCTCTCTTGCTTTCTCACTCCTTCTCTGTCATCTCATTTCTGTTTCTCTCTCTCTCTCTCTCTATCTCTCTCTCTCTCTCTTTCTCTCTTCTCTTAGTTTTCCTCTTTCAGCAGTGGACTGAGGCTTGACACCCACCTTGGTGGTAATTCTAGTGGGAGCCTTGGCATGGCCATGGACCGATTCACTGACAGAATCTTGATTAGATTCCACATGTAGCTGATGGGGGGGAAAGGGGCAAAGGCAGTAGTGAAAAAAAAGTTTGAGAATGAATATATTGTGCAAACTTTTATGTAACAAGTCCATAATCAACTTTTTTTTCCCCCAGCCATAGGGATATTGTGTGGTGTTTTCTGCTCAGTCAGCTTTTAGATAAATATTTAAACCCACAGTCATGCTTCCCTGATCCATCAGCATGAATGATTTTTCCGCGGATTTCCTCAGATGCAATTTCCAAAGTTATGCTGTTGTTGCTGTTTCTGATTATTTATCACATTTCTACATCTTTGTTTGTGAGATTACAGTTATTACGTGGGCTTCCAATAACTCTGTTCCCCCGTGAAGTTTTTTTTTTTTATATTATTCTGTGGGCGCAGAACGAAAAATGTTGTTGCATATTTGTTCGAAATCCAACTAGGATAAATACTGTGCAAGGGACCCAGAAAAAGGACATATTATTCAACACTTATATAACCTGCACAGAGGGAGCCAAAGATATAAGACGGTAGGATTTCTGAGCTAGAAGAGATGAGAATCAAAAGTACTGAACCGAGAGACATGGCCTTGCCAGTAAAGCTTTTCTCCTCTGATTTATCTGTACCATGTAGACTGTGTATTGTTAATTTAGCAAATTAATTGTATAGTGGTAAGTGTGTTTTTTTTTTTTCACTTTTCACAATTCCACAGTTGCTTACTGGGTAACCCTGCCAACTCTCACCATCAGGATTGGGGTTCAAATCTCACCCCAGGGCTTTGTGCATGGAATTTACATATTTGGTCGATTTTCTCCCACAGCCTATAGACATGCAGTAGGCTTACTAGTGTGTCCAAAATGAATTGGATGTGTTGGTGGGTACACCCTAGATGTGTACAATATATACCCCATCTTGTGTCATGAGTTCCCTGGTATAGGATTGAGTCACCTCGCAAACTAAGCAAACACAGAATAACAAGTATAAATGGATGAAAGGATGGATAGTTGTTTTTAATTAATGCTGAAACACGTTACCTTGTAATGGCTATAGATACAGTAAGTCTTCCCTAATCATTCTGTCTTTTTTAACCTCTTGAGACCTACATGAGAACATGGGATTTTCTATATCTCAACTATATTGTTTATGTATTCTCGTATGGTCCAGATATGAAGACCATATGAAGACCATTTATCCGTATTCAAAATTTCTTTGAAATTAAGTTCATAGTTCACAGTGATTAAGTTCATAGATATCGGCTGGTAGGAAAGAGAAGCAGGGTGGAGAAAATGTGTTGTTTACAACAGTAGAATCTGGGATTGAGGAGGCTTAACTTACAGTAAGAAAGAACTTAATAATTCTTGTTACTGAGAATACTGCGAGCTTAAACACATCTTCTCCAAAGACTCTCCCATGGCAAAGTGCTATGAAGACTGTTCTAAAGCGCTGACACTAGAGATAATGTCCCTTTAGAACACTTCACTCTGATTTACTCATCTTCTTTACCACCATAATTCTGTATACAGGGTTGTGGGGGGCCTGGAATCTATCCCAGGGGACATACTTTAGGGCACAAGGCAGTGTACACCTTGGCCAATCCATCGCTGGGCATACACACACTATGGACAATTAGGGAATGCCAATTAGCCTAATCTGCATGTCTTTGGACTGTGGGAGGAAACCCAACAAGAACGGTGAGGACCAGCAAACCCCGGGCACACAGAGTCAGGAATCGAATCCAGACCTTGGAGGTGCAAGGTGACAGTGCTAATCCCTCAAGCCACAGTGCCACCCAGCAATTACAAATACAGTATATTTAACATTTTAATCAACTTATCATTAGGCTTAGATTATGTGGCACATCCATTACATGTACGAGTCCCTGTGAATTTGATCCAGCCAATGACAATGCTTAACTTTATTACGTTTCACTGGGTGGCACAGTGGCTTAGTGGTTAGCACTGTAGCCTTGCACCTCCAGGATCCTGGTACAATTCCCAGCCTGGTTCGAGTTTGCATGTTCTCCTCGTGTTTGGTGGGTTTCCTTCAGGTACTCCGGTTTCCTCCAACAGTCCAAAGACATGCAGATTAGGCTAATAGGTGTTCCCAAATTGACTGTAGTGTGTGAAAGGGGTGAGGAGTGTACCCTGCGATGCATTTGCACCCTGTCTAGGGTGTACCCCACCTCGTGCCCTAAGTCTCCTGAGACAGGCTCTAAGCCCCCGTGACCCGGAATACAGGATAAAGCGGTATAGACGATGAGTGAGTGAGTGAGTGAGTACGTCTTAACTGTATTTAAACGAAAAGCATTTGGACAAGCATGCACAATAGTGTAAATATTTTTGTCACTTCATTAACTTTCTTTGCTTTAAAGAATACCATAATCCCTTCAAGTTTTGTTATTATTTTATTTTTAAAAAGTAAAATATCCATAAAAATTTTTTTTTTTCTGATTTACAATGTTTTGACTGTCGCTCAGTATTACTCTCTGAATTCTGATTTTATTTTTTATTTTTTTGTAGCATAGCAACTGAATAATAAATATATCGGTGCCTGAGTCCATACAAAATGCCTCCCATTTCCAGCGTATTACTGAAGCTGTAAACAGTTACTTAGCGAGAGCCTTCCTCTGTCCCCAAGGGCTTGTAATTACACAGGCATGCAGATGGTGCCAAGTGAAATTTCACTTCTAGCAGAAGGCACAGCCGTCCAGTCATGAAACTCAGGGTGCCGCATGCAGCTTAATTTCCACTTTCATTCAATTCAATTGCTGGAGCATGTTAATGGGATTTCAACCTTGTGGGGTGACTACACCTGTTAGCTTCTGTTCCGACTCAGCAATGTTCTGTTATAACCAGACAGTGTAACACAATGTCACACGCGACTGGAGGTCACACTTAGGTTTTAGGTTATAGGTTTCCCTTACCGAGTATGTCAATCTCACACCATGCAAATTTCACACAAGTACGACGTGGGTGAGCAGTTTGTGATATTATTATTATTATTATTATTATTATTATTTATTATTATTATTATTATTATAGCTATATTTATAGGCAACAGCGCCATTTCAGTTAAACAGTGGAAGGCTATGACGATGCATCACACATGTAATGTGTATGTTAATGTAGATTTCATGTTTTTCAAATGCCACTAAGGCCACAGTAGCTTCCAACATCTGCTGTTCCAGTTATTGAATGTCTAATGTGAGTCTGAGGGGGTGTAAGGTGGGTGCAAGATGTGTGTCTGTGAAATCAGACTGTTATTCTGCACACAAGGTAGCGAGAATGTACTGCAGATAGTGTGAAATTTCTATTATTATTATTATTATTATTATTATTATTATTATTATTAGTGATTCATCAAATCAGTGAGGTTTTATGTGATTTACACTAAGTAAAAAAGCATTTTTCTAGAGACAATAATAACAATATTAATTGTTATAATAATAACCTATTCCAAATGGTTGAGATGTCACTTCATAGTAAAAGAATCACTATATTTATGAAAGCAAAACTAAATCTGAAACCTTACATTAAATGGTAACTTTTCAAAACAATATAGATGCTTTTGCAGATTAGATTCACTTTATTTCTCATGTTATAATATGAAGCAATTGAGAAGGCGTAATATTTAAAGACACAGCAACATTGGTACATTTTTCTACATACGTACCTCAGCCAAGTGGTAGAGATGGCCCAACAGATTTATCAATATGACATAGTGACTCAAGAAGTGTTTTACCAAAATAACTGAGCAGAAATACTATACTGATATAACTATGGGTTTGACAATCCAACTATTTCTATAGATACAACGATTTAAGAGGATTGAACTGAATGAAATCAATGTGCCAATCATGGATTATTTTTTAGATTGTTGTGTTTATTTAGATCATTTGCTTGTAACTATAATACTTTAAAAATAGTCCTTCTTTACATCATCATAATTCATAGAAATATCAGTAACTCTACCTCAGATTCAGAAGGTTGGTCAATGCTATTAAAAATTATTATATCCTATCAGATACAGTGAAATTGTCAAATACTGAATCCTTGCACAATGATTCAGAACGTTCTCCACCACATAGCAGAGACTTGTATTCCATGTCATATTATTCAGTCATGATCGTCTAGAAGATATAGAAAATGGAATAGCATAATTAAAATTATTGTTCAGATTAAGCTTGAGGTATTAAGGATATTTTTTCTGTCCATTTGTGAGTGCCACATGTGTTTTGCATCATCATGTGTGTTAGATGGATGTTGTAGCAACAGTCACAAAAAAATTTCTAGCAATGTCAACCATTTCTGGTTTTGCACTGACAGGAAAGTAGCCAATGACTGCAGTATATCATATTACGCCATAGAATTAAATTTGATAATACTATGAAATTCTTTTTTACCGTGCGTGCTTTTTGGCTACAATAGCAAAACTGTGCTTACAGAGTTGAATTTGAGTGCAAGTATTTTCACTGAATCAATTCTGAGCAAACATTTTGACTTTTGCATGACTCCTGCACTCTCACTGTTCCCAAATCTCCTCACTGTGTTGCTTTATGACAACTCCACCTGGGACGAAGTCTGTAATCAGCAAGTTGAATATGTCATGGCCAAGGATATTTCAGAGTTAGCACAACGGTAATGCCTACGGCTGTTGTTACTCAGGCTGCATGGCACTCGGGAAGAGTCCACCAGGGAAGAGACACGCAAACAGAGGGGAAAGAAATATAGAAGGCTATAGTGAACCAGTGTAAGAGAAAAAAAGGGGAGATTAAGTGAACTGCTCATTCAAGGAGTAGAGGGGTAATACAACGTTTTCATGAACGGTGAGATTAAATAAATCCTTACAATGATCAGGAGATCTGGCTTTTACTGACAAAGCACAAAAGGTTTAATTGATGGTTTTTGTGGTCTATTTACTTTAAATGCTATGGTGTAAGGGCAAACCAAAATGTATAAGTGTATATCACAGTGAGAGTGGGGAAAAAAACTGTATGCTTTTAGGGTATGTTCCCTTTATTCTATATGATCATTATATCTCTTTTCATGACAGAGAGAGAGAGAGAGAGAGAGAGAGAGAGAGAGAGAGAGAGAGAGAGAGTAGTTTAAGATTTGTTCATTCTTTCCTTTATACTGTAGCTGAGATCTTGACTAAAATACATCTAATACGCAGGTTGGGTTGCTATCTGTGTCCCTGCAGCTGGTCTTACATTACACCGTCAGCACACACTGTACTCAGCTGCAGTAATATCATGTAATGCAATATGTTCAGGAACTTGCTGGTTATCCAATAACAGGTAAAAAAAAAAAAAAAAAAACCCTTTGAAAGATGGACAGATAAGCGCTGTGTGTGCTATAGCTGAACTGAGTCCCCAGCACTGTATATGTTTCTCTGGTGGCACAACTGTAAGTTTGTAAGTACACAGAAAATCCTGCAGACTGTGTAGGGAAGTTTAAAATGGCTTTAACATTCTTACAGTTTTAGAACCAAACACAGGTCAGAACCAAAACACCTCCCAAACCTAAGGAAAAAATCTGAACCAAATATATTTCAAACTTAAAGGCATCTCTTAACCAAAGGTGGCAAGTAGAAATACTTTACTGTATGGCACTTAAGTATTTTTCATGTATTCATGTTTTTAATATTTCCCATATGTGATACTTTATACTTGTACTCATTACATTTTATTGAGGAAAAAACTGTACTTTTACTTCCTGCATTTTAAATAGAAACTCATTACTTTTTAGATGACCACATAAAATGCGTTGCTTTTCTGATCTAGGCATAATACTGTACGTTGTCACTCAGGCTAACGCACATGAGAAGGACGGAAACAGAACAATTCCACCAGTCCATTAGTTTACAGAAATGACTACCAGGTCATTATAAAACCACTGACTGGTTAGAGAACCAAAGTGATTGGCAGTTACCTACTGAAGGCAATGATTCATCTCACTTGGTCCCTGGACTGTGGATTCTTCTGGTTCCTTTATCAAGCATCTTGAACAGGTGCACTTGTTGACGCAAGATGACAGGCGATCTAGCTAACTAGCTAACATACTCTTATGTCTTTGATTTGTGTTTCATGCCAATAATGACATTGTTTTTTCACAACATGCTTATGATGTTTTGGTTTGTTCTTTAACCTTATTGTATTCCAGTATGTCCATGGTTAATTGTGTAAACTGCTTGCATTATACAGAGTAGCAGTGGTACCGTAGCAACTAACTAGATTAGCTAACAAATTAAAGACACTAACAATGCTGCTAGCCAGATATTGTAGCTATTAACAAGTCATTATATAATTTCCAGAGCCTCCTTTCCACTAGCTTTAGCAACCTAATAACCTCCCAGAATTAAATTTTCATAAGTCTTTGTGGAAAAAAACAAAAAAAACAAATCACATCTCTCTTGGTTTATTTTTCTTTAAAATTTCAACGCATATTGCCTACCACTACAGCACTTGCTATTAGAAGCTGAAACCTTTCATTTTTAACAAAGTTAGTCAATCATTTATTCTTAGCGTCTGAAAAGACACAGCTCCCTTGAAATAAAACTACAAGCATCACAAAGGGGTTCTAAGGTTGTCTCTTCTTTATTGATAAAACTCAACAGTGCTGAAAGTTATTCTACATTCTAGTTGTACACGAATGATGAGCATAATATCACCGAAAAGTTATTTTAGGATTTCTATTCATAAAGTTAAAAAAAGAGTAAAAAACTCATATATATTATATAGATTTATTACACGCAGACTGATATATTTCATGTTTATATTTCTTGTAATTTTGATGATTATGGCTTACAGCTAATGAAAAACCACCAAATTCAGTAATAGACTAATACTTAAGACTGAAATTTTTTTTTTTTTTTTTTTTTAACACAGAAATGTATGACTACTAACCAATATGTTATGGAAACCAAGCTTGCTCTGATAGCGGCCTACAGCTCTTCTGTGTTGTTGGGTCTGGGGTCTTGCATCGTCCTCTTCACAACAGCCCATAGATTCTCTATGGGGTTTAGGTCGGGCGAGTTTGCTGGCGAATCAAGCCCAGGAATAACATTGTCCTTAATCCAGGTATTAGTACTTTTGATTTGTTGGGCAGGTGCCAAGTCCTGGAAAAGTAAGTGAGCATTTCCATAAAGCTGGTCAGCAGAGGGAAGCATGAAGCGCTCAAAAAAATCCTGGTAGACGGCTGCACTGACCTTGGACCTGATAAAAGACATTGGACCAACAACAGCAGTATATATACAGTATATATATAATTTGTGGTAAAACTGTAATATGTATTGGCCTTAAACATTTAATGTAGTGGCTACAACTTTTTATGAACTTTACAAGCCTAACCTGAGAACATATGAACACAGCCAATTAATTATTTATTCAATATCAATTTATACAGTATGTTTGTTCTGGTAAAAATTATGAACATTTTAGATTTCTGCAGAAAAGAGCACACATTTAGTACTTAAACTTGAGTAAAAAAATGAAGTGGTACTTGTTTTGGAGTACATTTTAGCCAAATACTTGTACTTTTACTTGAATATTGAGTTTGCATATTTCTGCCACCTTCACCTCTAATTATAAATACCTCACAAGCCCAAACATACTGTAATTCAAAACCAGGTCTCAGACATAAACACTTCTAAAACGTAAGGACATTTCATAACCAAACACATCTCAAATCTAAACACAATTCACAACAAACACATCTCACACCAACCTTAACCCTTTATATGGCACTCATTAAATCAAATTCTAAATTTCAGGACTTTTCTAAGAGTTTTTTTTTTTTTTTTACATTTGTAATTTTCTTTAATAAATTACAATGTTTTCACTTTTATGTTGCAAATCAAGTTACCATATATGGCTCCTCACCTGCCTATGGTATTTTTTTCCCTCACATTTTTTATATAATAATAATAATAATAATAATAATAATAATAATAATAATAATAATAATAAATGCAGGTATTTCAACATAAAAATACAGCAAAATACAATACTTATTTTCTACAAATATATGTTTTTTCTTACTGATACTGGCACTATTACCCAGTTTGGTTCTTCATCTGATTAAGGGTTGGATACATCATGTAACCAAACGCATCACAAATCTAATCACACTTCAGAACCAAAAATTCATAATAATAATTTCTCAAACCTCTCCTCATCTCATAACCCAAATCACATCACGGAATCAAACTTTTTAAAACTAAGCACAAGAAATAAAATAGAGGAATAAATACTTCTCAAACCTATGCGTAAATTATAAACAAACATGAATAATATTGTGCATTTACTGTATCTCAAACCAAATAAAACTCAGGACTGAACATACCCCATCATGAAGCACATCCCAAATCTAAACACGATTTAAAATCAACACACGTGGTAACCAAACGCATCTCACAACTAAAAACACCTTAAACCCAATGCAAATCAAAAGACACCTCAAAACAAATCATATCTGATTCTTTATCACACCTCAGAAACAAACGCGTAATAAAACTAAACCTTTAGAACTAAAAGCAGAATGCAGTTTCGTGCCTGTCAGGCCCTTTGGGTCAGGTCTTCACTGGCTCTCCATGACCACAACTAAGCTGTACTATGATCAATTTAATCTCACCACAGAGAGCCACTTAACTGTGGTGTTCTTCTCTAGATAGACTGCCATTCCCTAAACACACACACACACACACACACACACACACACACACACACACACACACACACACACACACACACACACACACACACATCCCTGAACGATCTTCTGGAGGTGGAAACATAAGTTAACTTGTTGTCATGGCAACTGCAGGTCTTGTAAATGTGTTTTTGTTCACTTTCTCTTGCTTTGGTAAGGAATGTTTGCTCCACAGCACTGTTGGTAAAGAAGGAAAAGCAGTGAAAACAGAGTCCAAGCCCTTGAAAGCAAAGAATGTAATTAATTCATTAATTCCTCATTGTTGTAGCGGTATACAGACCGTACAGTGTCATCAAGCGCTTTGTTTTGATTGTGCTGTATTATTATGTTTGGGTAACTGTAAATGGAGAAATAAACAATAAATAAAAAAAAACACTAAGCCAGTTATAATCCCCTGTACCATTTACATTAACTCATTTAGGCAGATGCTTTTATCCAGCTGAGCGGAGCAGATAAAGGTTAAGGTCTCAGATCCGTCTTAAACTGTCTGATCAGTAGCCGAGGGAGACTATTTTTTTCTAATAAAAAAAAAAAAAGAAAAGAAAAGAAAAAAAAAAGCTTGGGCTACAATGTACAAAAACGTGGCCAATTTAATCATGAGTGTACCTTGTAGGTTATTCTTCTCTTCTGGAAAATAAAATCCTCATACGGAAATTAGATTCCACTTCACTGAGATCCTATTTTTAATTCAAATTAAAGCTCATTGATTCAGCTGCGTAGTTTCCAGTTTCCAGTCATGTCTTCATTTATGGTTCAGAACCCGAGTTTGAATGTAACTATTGTGGTACTGAAAATAGATTGTTCATGCCTGAAGGTCAGTTTGGATCTGTTTATCTAGTTGTACAACTTGCATTTTTTTTTTTTTTTTTTTTAGGAAAAGAGGGAGAATAAGATTATCCATTACACGCACTAACCACTGATTTCTTTCTTTAAATCAGAACTATTCTTTAATGTTGCTTTCATGTAGTTTTGTTTCTTACTCTGTATCTCATCATATTCTATATATTGCCTGTACCAGTTAGCATTTTAGCCAGTTTGTATTTTTATGAAGTCTGATGAATAGCTTTCTTTGTAGCCCTTAAAACCCAACATTTTAACCATTTTTATTATGATTTATTTTTAAATAAACATATTTAGGGCTTAGAAATGATATAGCGTGACAACCTTTTTGACACTACAACCTAGGCAATATGATGAACTGAATTATATTTCATTTTAACCAACGATACAAACATACAAAAAAAAAAAAAAAAAAAAAAGGGTAACATATGGAAAGAAGCACAATAACACATGAATATTGGTTTTTATGTTTTTTTATTGTTTCTATGACAAAAATAAATAATAATAATACATATTCTACATAATTGCAATGTCATTCGCCTATTCCGGTAGTGATAAAATTTGCACATTATCACTGAAGTAATAATAAATTTTGGTTATGTCAAATGCCAGTTTAACATCTGAACAAAAATTTATCATATATATATATAAATTATTTTTTTTTATCATTATTGACCTGGCGGCACGGTGGTGTAGTGGTTAGCACTGTCGCCTAGCACCGTCATGGTCGATTCCCGTCTCTGTGTGCATGTTCTTCCCGTACTTGGTGGGTTTCCTCCGGGTACTCCGGTTTCCTCCCACAGTCCAAAGACATGTAGGTTAGGCTAATTGGCGTTCGCAAATTGCCCGTAGTGTGTGAATGAGTGAGTGAGTGTATGTGTGTGTGCCTGCGCCCTGCGATGGATTGGCACCTTGTCCAGGATGTACCCTGCCATGTGCCCCAAGTCTCCTGGGATAGGCTCCAGGCCCCCGTGACCCTGAATACAGGATTAAGCGGTATAGATGATGAGTGAGTATCATTATTGACCTATGCTGTATTGCCCGTACTGATCTGTCATTGGGTTTTAAGAGTATTAAATAGAAATATGATTTTTAACCACTTTTGACAAATTATGCATCGAGGGACACTTTGAATGTGCAAAAACTATAAGCAGTGTACAGTTAAGCAATCAGATTAAATAAGATATTAGATATTATAGTCATACTATTTTGTTGCCGAATTGAATACAGTATATTGTTTTTACCACAGGGATGCTAACTTCTCAAATCAAATTATTTAGAAGATGTTGATTAATTTTCTGTAGCAACAGCTTTGACATTATCTTAATCTGAAAATGTCTTTATTTTACAATATTAATGCTTTGATCCATGGTGAGGGAATGATTGTTTATAACTACTATAGCCAGGGGAGGAAGTAGGGCAGTATGGTCCGGTACTAAGTACCACTAAAAAATTCAGTAGCAGTATGCAGTACTAAAAAGAAAAAGAGAGGACAGCAGCTGGCTGCCAAAACCCACATTCCAATCAGCCATGGTGGCACTATGAGCAAGAGAACACATCTGCTAACATTATGTTATCTTAAACAACACTTTGTCTCCTTAGTAACTGCTACTACTGTAAGTTATTCTGAAATTCCTCTGAATCATCCAAGTTGTGTTTTGTCCTCCAATACTCTTGCCAGTATCAGTTTGTTTATGCCCAACAAAACTAACTACAGTAGCTTCTAACACAAGGCTGAATCCCAAATCCCCCTCTAACCCCTGAACAAAGGCACTATTTGGTTTGTTGAACAAAAGATTCAAAAGTTTTTTTTGGCATTCACACTTGAACAGATAGTTAGCTGAGGCTATTTCAAAGCTAAATATGTGGAGACAAAGAGAAACTTGGCAGATTTACAGGACTGTCCACTACCTCCATGGTTTATTCTCCACATCTTTTGGCTACATAGTGCTGGTCAGAATGTAAAACTATTTTCATCCTTGACTATAACATAAAAGACAATGGAAAGTAACTTGTCGCGACATGCCCTTCTTGAAAGATATGAAACTTTGAGTTATAAAAAATAAACCTGCACACCTTGTGTTTTATTTTTTATTTTTTTGCATCTCTCACCTCTTTAAGATCAGATTTTATGCAAAAAAGGCTACTATTTCCTTTTTTTTCTCATTTGCCAAAATAGGGACCCTGCAGTCTAAATCAAAATCCAGACTTTATGAGTTATGAACTGTTCCGGCTATATAATCAGATGTGTGTATAAAGAAAATGTGCAGAATATTTTATGAGCTGCAGAAATTGTGTGGATAAATGTGACACAACATATTAATCATCTGATCTTAATGAAGCTGTAAGCCAAGATTGTAATGTGAAATGAACGGAGGCAGCCTTTATATCCCAAGAAGCCTGTCTGATTTACAGTTACGTACATCATTAAAGTTGTATTAGTAATGATAATTTGTAATAACAAATGCTTTTTCCTATTCGGCAGCATGTATTTGCCATAAGTCCGATGTAACCACGGTGCCTAATTATACTAATTACTTCTCCATTTACTCAGTAATGCTTTTTTTAAATATATCTAATCAGTTGACCTTTTTATCTGCTTCCCAAAATGATTATCGAACGTCATGCCATATTTATGTTAATTGGATAGAAAACTGGCTTCTTTCTCCTCTCTCTCTCTCTCTCTCTCTCTCTCTCTCTCTCTCTCTCTCTCTCTGTCTCAGCACAAGCTGAGACAGCACATTTTGCCCACATTCCAATCTTTCCAGTCTGGTACAAGAACTTTACTCTGAACTTGGCCCCAGTGAATTATTGATTTTGCCCACTTACGAGGGAATAAAGAAGCATTTACTCGGTCCAGGTTGCCCTGAATTAATCATAACACTGGCACAAAATGTAAGACAAATTCTTTTATTACAAAGCCACTAATTTCTGCGTAAATGACAGACATCTTAAGCAAGTCTGAATCCCGGCTGTCATCTGCAGTATCAGTTTAATGTGCATCAAATATTTAGCACTGCGAGTTTTGTTGCAACATTTTCCACATGTTCTATCATGCTGCATGTCACTTTGCCATCAGCATCCCAGTTGTCCCTTTCTTTAACATATTCAATGGCAAAGTTGATTCGTACCATGACAGAAGTTGATGAAAGGAGCTGGAAGGATCAGGATGTAATAAATAAAAAATTGACCCTTGTTATCTTATACTTATGATACTTCAACAGAGTCCAAATACAGTTCTTTTTATAGTTCCATATCACATGATCATGCAAAAAAAAAAATAATAATAAATGTGCTAAAAGCAAAAACTTTTAAAAGCACTGTTATCATATTATAACCTATATAAATTATTTAAAGAAAATGTTCAATGCAGTAATACATTCAACATAAAGCATCCAAAACATTAATAATAAACTTTAATCTTGAATTATTTAAACTCATTTGTCTCTGATAGCTTAAAGTTTTTAATATTTTCTCCTTCTTCATGCAAATCATATACAAGATTTGCTCATGTTATGGTAAAAAAAACAATTATAATAATTCATGTTTGCATAATCAGTTTTTCTTTATATATATATATATATATATATATATATATATATATATATATATATATATATATTAGCGTAAGTACCTGTCGTTGATGCTGTAAGAGTTGGTAGAAATAGTTAAAAGGTTAAAGCTAAAATGATCAGCTTTGATCATAATGATCAGCTTCGATAATGAGCTGATCAGCTTTAATGTAATCAGTGATATTTTATTAATATTTCATTTTATGTTGAAGCCTACATACTGTACATGTCTACCTGCAACAAAGATGAACCCCTTAATTTTTCTTAAACTGTAATTTCACAAAATATTGTTTGGTGTGGCAACATTATATAGTACTGGTTTCCACTGGAATGGGGTCTAAATATTAGTAAATTGTACAAAATATTTTTCATGGCAGTATTTTGAATCTTCGTCTTATTACACTCAATGGGAAAGAGAGGATATAGAAAAGTTTATGTTTACGCCAAGTTGTACTTCTTTTGTCATCAACCAAATTCACTCCCTGTTCGGTAATCGGAGAGTGAATCACAGATGAGAAATTGAAAAAGTAAAACAGATAAAGATGAAGGTTTATCATCCAACCTTAAGGCTCACTCCTTCAGCCACTACATACCATTAGGGCTACACTCTGGACAATCAACTGTCATTTTCTCCACACATTGCTGATTTGTTCTCTATAACATCAGAAGAATCCGCCCATTTCTTGCTTCACGGGCCACTCAGGTGCTCGTTCAGTCCCTTTTTATATCAAGGCTAGACTACTGCAACTCACTCCTGGCAGGTCTGCCACTGTCAACCATTCGTCCTCTGCATCTGCACGTCTCATTTTCAACCTTCTCAAGTTGTCCCACACCACCCCACTCCTCTGCTCTCTGCACTGGCTTCCTGTAGCTTCTCGTATCAAATTCAAAGCACTGGTGCTTGCCTACAAAGTTAAAAATGGCCCAGTACCCACTTACCCTTCCAGCTCTAATCGCACCCCACTGCACCACATTCCTGTCGATCATCAAAGCACTGTTTTCAGTGCAACATCAAAACAGAGATGTATCTGTTTCTTCAGTGACCCAGAGTAAGGATCTATCCAATGACAAAAACTACATAACACTTTTGTAAGTTGCTCTAAGAGTGTCGGCCAAATGCCTGAATATACTGTAAATGACTCGCTGTTATTTCAGTGGTGAAATTATTACTGTAAGTAAGTCAAGTAAAAATATTCAGTTGAGCTTTTCTAATTAACATCTATTCATGCAGCTGTTTGTTTACATTGAGCAAGTAGCTTTATAGTAGCTTATTTTAAAGTAGATTATTATTCAATTATTTTACATGCCCTTACTTCGGACTGCTGCAAATATTTTTACTCTATCTGGTGACGTGTCAGTGGGAGCTGCTTTTGATTGTTGTTTTGTTTTCTCTTCTTTTTTTCTGTTCGAGCCAAACGTGATTGGTCAACTACATGTCATGATCTGTGATGGTGTGTGTGGTGTTGTGCCTCGCACTGAGCAGGAGGGGAGGGGCGGGGTAATAGGCACAACACCCAGAGAGAGACGGAGAAATAGGAAGAAGGGAGACGAGAGATGAGATGACACAGATGAGACGCTGGAAAATGTGCAACAATGAGGAACAGCAGGAAATGCAGAAAGATTTGGATGCATTTCAATTATGTAGACAATCCAAAATTACATACAATCAGAGATTGGACCTCTTTGTAAACTGAGATGGGTCTTTGTTTTTGTACTTAATAAGGTATTTCTGTAGAACTCCTCAAATCCCCTATTTCTGTAGGTATTTTTAGCACATAATTTAACATTATATATAAATATAAATATAACAGGAGCCTTTTGAGAGCCTAAAGAGCCGCCTCTTCTTGTGAGCTGAGCCAAAAGAACCCTGTTTTATCTTTTAGTGGTGCTTGACATTACTGCTTTTTATTAGTGCCATGGTTTTGGAACATATGAGACAAACTGGATTTAAACTAAAGTTTGAAATATTTATTTAAAAATTAAGAAAATTAAATACGGCACACAGCTGTTTATAACATTGCTTTTACCCACAATTTTGATTTTACTTACTGTATGGCGCAGGTTAAACTTGAGGCAGATAACTAAGTACTACCAAAGTTTCATTAAATTCAGACATACACACATACAGAACGAACCTACAGACAGAGACTGTTTTCGGGTCCTACAATGTATGAAACATAAAGATAATCATTGAAAGAGCATGTTCTGACCAATGTACAGACAAAACCTTTTATTTATATAGATTACCACTTGTCCCATGCAGGAAGCCAGGGCATTTAGGGCAGTTTTAACCATTTTGATTCGAGAACTGTTTAATCATACTGTGTGGTTGCAGGACAGTTTCATTACACATTGTATTAAGAATTTAGGATTTGCACTCATTTTGCCATGCAAACTTGGCAACCTTGATCATCTCTCAATCTACTGATTTATCCATTTATCCATCCAGCCAGCCAGCCAGCCATTCAACCTTCTATCTGTTAAGACCTCTGTGGTCCACTTCTTATCAAGTCAGGGAAGGGCTGAGCAGTTACCATGGTGACTGCTCCAGCCTTACATATCATGGTGTGAAATGAATATACTGATCCATGTCCGCAGAACGAGTAGGTTGTTGATATCGACTTTTAATGCCATATGCTGAAATATGAACCAATTATAAACAAATTGCAGATATAAAACTATTAAAATGGCTTGATGTATGTGCCTATTATTTTATTTAGCGTCCACAAACTGCATGGCTCAATATTTATTGTTTTAAGGGCCTCTTGATCTATAGAAAAGCCTAGTTCTGAGCTGATGCTATTGAAAATCTAGGAGGCAATAGGACTGACTGTGGCTCTAAGCACAGATCTCTATGAGTATGTGTGGACAGATGAAGTCTGATGAGCTGCTGATTGATCCCTGGTGCCTGTAAGCTGGCCAACTCGATCAATACTAATCCACAGATTCCCTACGGGTCATATTCAGCTGTCCATTTCTCTCTACTGGAGCAGGAAAGGGACAGAGTGAACCACTCCTCAGGCTAATACTGCACAAATTTTGCTAAATTTATTCAACAGGAGTTTATAAAGCTTTGGGGGTTTGGTAGTTTTGCATCCAGGAGCAACGTGTTATGATAAATCAAATCGATTTTTATTTTAAAATGATGGCCTCGTTCCCATATCTATTTCCAAATTATATGTAGATAATGATTTCCCAGGCTTTATAACAACATGAATCCATTGATAGCCTTCAACATTTTTAGACAGAAAAGTGAAAAACAGTGGAGGGGAGTGAGGGTAAGGTAAGCTCAGAATGTTCATGTGGTCAGACTATGCTTGTTTTTCACAAGTGAAATGTCCCTGATGTCTGAACTGAGGATAAGGGAATAATATTTGTGTGTGGAAGAGCTGTAGGACTCAAATCTTGGTCTTGGAAACAAGTCCAGTCTTGAGACATTTCCTGTATTCCCTTGGTTTCATCTTGGACTTACTAACATTGTACCTGTACTTGACACAGTCCTGGGCTTTGGTCTTGCTAAATCATGGTTGCGATGCAGGAATGAAACCAGCTGGTTAACGAAAAAGGTATGACCAT
The DNA here is from genome assembly GCA_013621035.1 of Clarias magur. Classification (NCBI taxonomy): domain Eukaryota; kingdom Metazoa; phylum Chordata; class Actinopteri; order Siluriformes; family Clariidae; genus Clarias; species Clarias magur. Next base: position 480,896 of record QNUK01000226.1, on the reverse strand, counting down.
GAAAAGAAAAGGATTTGGTTGTCTTGGACTTCATTTAAAATTGAGTTTGACTTGCCCATGACCCAGTTAAGACTGACTTCATCAGTGTTGGCTAGTCCTGGTATGGGGTTGATTTTTTTACTGCTTTAAAAGTTTTGATATTGACTACAGTTCTACTTTCAATTACTAGAAAAAAAAGTCTTCTTCTCTCCAAAGAAAGCCAAATGCCATCACTGCCAAGTTGTTGTGGCTAAGTTATTTACACTTTGTCAACTTTTCAACTATTTCTATTTAATTTAAAACAGTATAAACGTTTTAAACTGAATAAACGTTTAAAGTTCCATTAAGAACTAATATAACAGAAAAGTGGGCCTTCCTCCTCATATGATAAAGCAGTGGGCCGTACGTCTTATTAGATAACCCAGGCTTACTATTTACTGCTGCAGGTGAGACAGCAGTGTGACTGATACCATGACGCACAAGGCATGTTCAACTTCATCTGTAAATAAATTGTGTTGGCAGAACCAAACTCACCACAAATAAAGACTACAGTTATTTTAGATGACTTACAAAGTGGAGGTCTTGAAACTCTTCTCCCTGGAGTCAGGCCTCAGAGGAAGCTTTATTTATAGTGGAGGCTGTGGCGCTTGTCAGAGCTGCTCAAGCTTGGGAGAACTTCCTTTGTGTTCTTCAGGTTGGCTTAGAATCTGACACCTACACACAGCAGTTTCACACTTACAGTGTCTTACAATCCCATGGTAACGATGCAACGACTTAAACGCTATTTTAAAAAATGCTTATTATCTTGCTTTTTTGCTTGAAATAATGGTACCTATGAACAGCTGATTAAAAATATATGACATTGATGGCAGGGTCGTGTATGGAAGCTGAAGGAATGAGTGTGAAGCAAGAAAAAAATCTATTTGCATGAACTCAAAGGCTTACTGAAAATGAGCAAGCATCAGAAACCGGTGTGAAAAATAGTTGGATGTGATAGCATCTGCAGCACATTATGGCAGTAGTAAAAATCAAACCAACAAGATTACCCAAATTCAGTGCTAATAAGAGGGACTTCTATTGCTGGAAGAGGGACTGGGAAAACCTCCAGAGCCTAGAGGAACCCACAGGGTCAGCTGAGGTTAAAAAGATTAAACTGGTGGACAGCATTGATGATAAGATTGCCAAAGAGCTCAGGGTATCTGGAAATTGTTGAGGGGCTAGAAAGGATTCCTGCTCTGAGAAAGAATCAGCCAAGGATTGAGTTAATCCAAACTGTAGAAAAAGCCCTGGGTGATCTCATGGACGTTAGAAACATCAGCGCAATCAAGAACCTACTTGTAATAAAGCCCATTAAGAGCAAGTTAGCTGAGTTTTGAAAAGACAATGGTTGGTCTACATGACAGATGCTGCAAATAGCATCACACCAGAGGACCACTTTGATACACTACTAAAGTTCCTAAAGAAAGAAGAAGAAATTCTTGAAAGGCTTGATCAGCTCAAAATTTCAGAGAAGGCAAAAAGGCCAGACAAAATATCTAACAGGTTTACCTTCACCAGGGCAACAAAGAAAGTTTCTACAGGAAGTGGATGCATCATGTGTGGAGCAGAGAATCATAGAGACAAAATCTTATTCTACAAAAAGTTCAAAGAACTAAAACTAGCAGAGAAGAAATCCATTTAAAGAAGGTGCGTATAAAAAGTGCTTGGGATGTCGCAAGAACGGTGCAATGGTAAATATTGTTTGCCGAAACAAAAACTGTAAAAGCGGAGCCTCATCAGACCACAATTATCTCCTTTGTCCAAAAGTGCAACCCAAGGACATGGACAGTATCGGAGCAGCCTGCAAACCAATCTGTCGTGGGTGTTGTTGTGGTAACTTTCAGCCTGGAGGAAAAGAAATTACTCGGAATAGAAGGAACTTGAGATCATAAAAGATCTTACCTATGTTGAAGAAGATTTCCACAGTAAGTCTTCACACTGGGATACAATATATCCATGGATTCAGAACCCATCCACCCTTCCATACAAAAATTCAATGGACTAAGCATGAATGATCTCCTGCTAAAGGGACAGATGTACTCAACCCTGTCTTGCTTCGATTTAGAAAGGGAGTATTTCCTGATCTTGGAGACATTAAGAAGATGTAAACTCTGCCTGGCTCAAAAAGCATGAAGTTCACAGGTTCTTTTGGAGAGATACTGAGGAAGAAATAGGCAAGTATGCCATGACATGGGTCAACATCAGAGATTGCCCTGCTAGATGCATTGTGCAATTAGTTAAGCATGAAACAGCACGATTGGCAAGGTTTGCTCATGTGATAGAGGAGGATAGGTACAGTACGTGGATGACATCCTCACATCCCACAATGACCAGGAAAGACTGACCATGATAATGAATGGACTTGAAGAGATTCTGACAACTAGCGGATTTGCACTCAAGCCATGGGTTAGGAGGTCAGGGCAAAGCGAGAGGCAAGTAACTGGTGCACAAACTCAAAGTCAAGTGATCATATTTCCAAACCAGATGAAGGAAGAAAAAATAAAGCTTTGGGAAAAGTAGAAGAGGACATAAGATTGGTAGAGGACAAACTCTACACCATGACTTCCATTACCTTCTCAAAAAGGAAAAAGAAAATGAGAACAGGCCAGAACCTTCTTGAAGGTGAAGTGAAACTGAAAGTGCCTAACCCCTTGACCAGAGAACAGCTACTAAGCCAGGGCTATATGACCCAATTGGTCTCGTTATGCCTGCCAAGCAAAAAGGTGCAATTCTTGTCAGGAATGCATTCCAAGAGACAGGAAATGGGAGCTTAACTTGACAAACATGGGACAAGCCACTTTCGGAATATCTTAGAAAGGAGGCCTTCAAACTCTGCGAGGAATATGTGCAGCTCAAGTCAAGTTTCACAGCTGTCTCACAACAGTTGGCTGGAAAGGAAAACCATGGTTGATAACATTCTTCGTGGTAGCGACAAGACCTACATGGCCATACTGTATCTAAGGTAGGAGATAGACCAAGGGGCAGATGTCAGATTAGTCGAGTCCAAGGCCAAGTTAGCACCACTGGACCAGAAGGGAGATGCTATCAAGGCTGAAATCTGTGATGCAGTTTTTACTGCATGCTTCAAAAAATACTGAGAAGCATGGGTGTCAGAACCAGTCTGGGGGCCATTTAACGTGATAGTTACGGGTTCCAGATGTTCTTTCTCTTCTCTCAAGAAGAGAGTTGGGGAAATCCAAAAGGTTGAGCCAGTGACTGACTGGTGGTGGGTCCCAGGAAATGGTGCTGGAAAATCCATCCCACAAGCTCTCCTCACAGGAATGGGGCAGCATAGGCCACTGTTGTACAGCGAGCCCTTCATAACTTGGGAGGCAATGATGTTTTGCATGGGATGTTAGACAACTAGTTGTCTTGGTTCCTACAGAAGAACAGGCAGAAGAAAAGAAATTATAAACTACTTGGGTTCGAGAACCAGTAGTTCAAGTGATAAAAGTAGAGAGGCATATTTCCTGAAGAATGTGAGTGGTGCTTGCCATGACATCATAGAGCTATCCATGTCATAGTCATAGTCATAGATGTCATAGCTGATGTTGGTCTCAATGTTAAGTCTATTGGACAAACTTTCATACAGATCTCGCCATTAATAATGCGTTCTTTTTCCCGCAAGATCCCGCAATTTGGCTCACAACATGCCGCGAAATCCCTTAAGCAACATTCGGGAATTTAAATAAATGTGTTGTGCTTCACTGAATATCCGCCAGATGGCACATGAAGGGACTATATCTAAAAGCCAGACCAAGTACAACGAAGAATTGTGAATAATTAGTTATCCTAAAACAATATTGTTTCCAATGCTGAAGCAAACATGAATTTTATTTTGTTTTACAATAATAATATTTTATGATGAATGTGCATATATCTGCTTCATATTATGTTCATAATGATGAAAAGAGATGCCCTAAATTATGAGGTGCCGTATAGGGCTTAAATCAAACTTCACTCATGCACACACACGTGAAACACTTGCATACACATATATGAAACAGTCACACATCTATGTATACTACTAACTGCTCACACAACTACATATGAAATGCGCGTGCACACACACCTATGAGACGCGCGCACATATACACAAACTCACCGTGCACACACACCTATGAGATGCGCGCACATATACAGTAATTATGCGAATGTCCTGAGTCGTGAATGTGTCAACATGTCTTCGTTCATGTCAAATCAGAAGACATATTGTTACAAATATTGTAAGTAAACAACAGTAGCACAAGTTAAAAATGTTTAGACTCTAAATAGATGCCGAATTATTTTTTAAGGTGTGCCAGCTGGCACTATTCTTATATTGCTCTTTGTCTGTAAATCGGTCAGTGACAACACCGTAAAATTCCATGTACTGTAAATAGGTACAGTACAGTACTGTCCATCTGTATGAATTAACCGAGATGCCCACCCCGTGAAAATGGCGAATTCAGGGAACGGCTTCTACGGATTCTAAAATTGACATTGTTACTGTTTTTTAATACCTGCAGTGGTCTGAGAATTTATTTACCATAAGCTTTGTTGTATTGTTTTTAATCACTATACACATCCTATGATTTCACCTATGCTATTTTACAAATGGAATATTTTTATGTTACACTCTAAAACTGTTGGGTTAATTGTTAAAGTGCTGGGTAATTTTATCTATTTATTATTATTTAGTAGATTGCCTGTTAGAAATACCCCAAATGAAATGAATCCGCTGTTTTAACTACTGCAGAGATAGTTAATCAGCGGTACTTTTCACTACTACTACTAATGATAATAATACTGAATGGAGAAAGCGCAGTCAAAGAAGTATCATCATTGCAGGAGAGAAGAAAATGAAGAATAAATACATATCAGTATTTAAAGTTTGAGCTTGACACGTTTATGAGCTCTGTCGCTTCCTGTCAATGGGCGCCTAAGAGAGAGAACACATTTTTGGCTTCAGTAGACACACAATACTTCAGATTGAAACACGACTGCCCCCTACAGGCAATGAACGGCATTTTCACAGCTTCCCGCGAGCTGCCGCGGAAGCGCGCAAGATCCCTTTTCAAGAAACGTGCGTTCTTAATGGCGGCATCTGTATGGAAGAATAAGAAAAAGATAAATAATAATAAGCCTGTGAGATTATAATAGTAGTGCTTCGCTTCGCAAGCACCACTAATAAGTGGAATGGTGGAGCCATTCGACAAGGAAGAACTGTGACATGCCCAGAGGGTGACATCACAGTATGCATCATTTCACAGGCTCAACGTACAAGCACCTTCTGTGACAGAGAATCGCCACACGGTTATCTAGGTAACCTAGGTAACTGAAGTAACAGTATAGGTTCAGTGTATTAAGTCAAGAGACTGCAATCAGTAACATGTGCTGGTAACCTCAGGTACAGTGAGGTTTTTTTTTACATTTGATTTAATTACTGTAGTGCTGTTTTTTAGTGTTCTTAGTGTATTTACTTAATCTCGCCTCCACCCTGTGTGCATGGACTTGTGCTTGGTGGTATGTTCCTCCGACAGTCCAAACACATGAAGGGTAAAGACATGCAATTGGCCATAGTGGACGATTGGCTGTGTGTTTGTGCCCTGGGTGTATCCTGCCAATGCCCGAAATACCCTGAGATAGGCTAGGGATAGGATGGATGGACGTATACAGTACTATATAAATATTAGCTTGGAAATAATTATATAATAGGTATGTAATAGTTAATTCAGACTAACTGTAATTAGGGCCTGTGATTAAATGATCGCACTGGTATATACTGTAGTGAAATTAAATGTGCAGCACTACATTTTTATTGTTTTTGTTTTTTTTTTATTGCAGAGGGAAGTACATTTTTTATATCTCTAATGGGTCAGCTGTGATGATGCCTAAAATATATGCCAAAAATTTATTAACTTTCTGTGGGATATCTTATTGAGTGACATTACGTTCAGTGACATCACACTGAGTGACATCATAGTGTCATGCTTTTTTCGAGCATCTGTGGCTTTTTGGAGGTTTAAACACAAAATTACGCCTTTTCTTAAATGATGTCATAATGGTATTGGGATATCCTCTTTAAATGCATGTGCCCACTGCGCCCGCTGTCTTTCTGGTGTGCCCGGGCGGCGATGGCGCAGGGTACTTGGGCCCATTCCTCGTTGCTTGCAATTATATTTCAGCTTGTTGATGGACTCTCTATGCACTGTAATGCAGTTATTAATCTAATATATAATGATGTTTGTATTTAAACTGATCTGTTTGATTGTGTTGTTTTCTAAGGAGGAGAAAAAGCAAAAAGCAGTGCAAAACACCCAATATGGAAGAAGCACTTATGTGAGCAGTGTGCAGACATTGACGATAAGGCTGTTAATGATAAATTCCCTTTTTTTGCATATAAAGTGACTAGCTTCAATTAAAAATTTAGTAATGCTGAAATGCATTGATGAAGCTATTGAAACCAGAATTAGTTTTAAAACTAAAAGCTAAAATTTTCTTCTTTTTTTTTTTTACCACCAGTATTTCATAAGACATACAGTAGATAGTGGAGGTTAATACCATCTGTGCAGGATGTTGCATGATATGAAACCAAGGCAAAAAAATTCCCAAATGTTTTTACATTTTTTACAGTATATACATTATAATATGAAATATATTTTGGCAGTGGTGGCTTAAATGTGTAAGGCTCCAGGTTATTGATCAGAAGGTTGAGGGTTGAAGCTCCAGCACTGCCAAGCTGTCACTATTGAGTCGTTGAGCAAGACCCTTAACCCTATCTGCTCCAGGCATGCTGTATTGTGGCTGACCCTATGCTCTGACCAACACTTCCAAACTTGGGTGTGCATGAACAATCATTTCACAGTTCTGTAAGGTACATGTGACAAATAATTGATACGTAATATGTAGGAAATATATAAAAAATGTAAGGAATAAGTCAGATCAGACCATGCGTATGATACATTACCACCCCTGAGTAGACTATTTTCATATATCAGCATGGCCCAAAGAGTGCTCAACCTCATCTCTGTTGAAGTCAGTTCAATTTAGTTCAATTAAATTTTATTTCTGTAGTATTTCAAATAGTGAACATTGTCACAAGTCAGCTTTCCAGAAATACAATATGATTTTGAATATAAATTCAATTATTTTTAAAATCACAGCCTTTTCAATTGAGCAAGCCGGCAGTAACTGGGGCAAGTAAAAGTTTCCTAAGATGACATAAAGAAGAAACTTTGAGAGGAATCGGTCTCAAAAGGGAACCCATTCTCATTTGGGGATCTCGTTCCAATATCAGGAAACAGTAGTTAATCGAAATGCAATTCCAACCACTTTCCACAGACACTACAAAAACTTTGTTTACAGATTGTTTAACCATATCAACTATATTATACATAATCATACATATTCACATCTATTTACATTAGTCCACATAAATCACATTGCAATTATTCTGACATGTATTGCGATTGCGATTTAAACTGCGATGCAGTATGTACTGTAACTGGTAAATACTGTATACTATTTTGTATTCAAATGCTCTAGGCCAACAGCAAATAATGGCACAAATAACCTCATTAAGAACATGCTTGTCACTATCTATTTTTCACTTCAAAAGTACTTTTTAAAAAAAGATTTAAATCATTGACAAACTCTACATAAATTCCAGACTATATGTGATTATATTACCTTCAGAAAATGTTACCCTTTTGGGAATAAATAATCGCACTGGCACATAGTAAAGTTAATTGTGTAGCACTACATTTTTTTTTATTCTGTAAAATATGATTATTGTGATACATCTCCCACAATATTAACGATTGTAAACACTGCAAACTGCACACAAGTCCGTGCGAATATAACACAACTTTATAACTATTATTATAAGAATGATCATGTATGATAGTATCAGTGATATCTAGTTTCCAGGTTTCTAGTTAAAATAACACAAGCAATACACATAATATCTATATTTTTTCATAATAATTCCAAGCCACCAAACAGAGATATGATTCCATACCCTCCAGATTTAATAAAAGGAAAAACATGAACCAGGTTCTGTGCCAGACTTACAGTTGCTTGACTTTTATTATAATCTCATCAACTTATACATTTATCAAATCAGTTCTATGGTACTGTAAAAATAAAACGTAGCCGGACATGAACTTTTGTTATTATTCAGGTTCTGGTCAAAAATTGTATTATCCCATCATAACATTTGACTACTAGTATTGTGATAAGGTACGCTTGTGAAAAAATATATTTTTTTGAATAGATATATGGTGTATAATGACTGTGAAGCTTACACACCTAAAATAAAATAAATGTTTGCTTCTTGAAGAGGATCAACATAGCACCATTTCAGGGCTGCTATCCACCTGGATCTGCAGTCTGGGTTAGACTCAGCAGGGATTCTGTACAAATAAATGTTTTTCCCTTTGTCCCTCTGCTGGAAACGTTGGTACGTGCAACACTTCTCCGGCATTTATGGTTTTGTAGACACAAAGCTAGAGATAAGATTGAATGAAATGGCGGCGGACCAGAAAACAGACTGCCAGAAGTGGATCATGACCAAGCTGTGGCATCAACTGCAAACACTCTCTAGTGAGGACTGACAAAAGTGTGGAGGCTGTGAGCAGAACAAGATTACCTTGAGCTCGGCAATGACCTCTGGAAAAATGTGTTTAATTTCACACATCATCTATTTTTATGTAGTCTGATTTTCACACATGAATATACCTAATATCTGCTAAGAATGTGACAAGCCTCTTCTGTCAAGGAGATTTGACCAATTGCTACTTACTCAGCCAGATACAACCTGCCATGTACTATGTAGCTTTCACTAAGTCCTTCCCTCCCCTTGACCCTTCAGCTTCAATGTAAGCCTTTGTTTGCATACAAGAATGGGCCATTCTCCTTCTAACACATGAACGCTCTTGTGTCCACAGCCGCATGCTCTGAAGGACGTGACTGGACACGTGTTTATATCCCAGAGGTTCCAAGGCACGGCTCTTCAATATCTCTCTCTCTCTCTCTCTCGTCCCCTCTCATCTCCCTCTGTAAAGATGTGTAAGGATTAAGCTTTGGGATTACCGAGTGTGTGTGTGTGTGTGAACAGCATCTGCAGGAGGAGGAAAACACTGTTGATCGTGAGTATTCTCAATCACGTTCTCTTAGATTCTTTTTCTACAGCATGAAAAGGCTTAGTGCTTTGGATTCTAACATTTCATAACATATTCTAATAGTCTGCTTGTTCCTGGAAAACATTACTAAATAAAAATGGATTAATAGATCGTTTTAGTGGTCCTTATAGGCACAGAAGTATGAAGTTGTGATATTTACAGTATATCCACTAAAAATATGCTTTTTTGAGTGTTTTATGGTTTTTGTCAGTCCAACGGCAGCACCAACAGACTACATTGATCCTTACAGTAGCAAGAAGCAGTGCAATCAAAATAATATTCAATATTTCCATATGTGCGAAATATATTATAATAGTTTAACGATTCTTGAACTTGCTGCTAGAACAAAAAAAGAAAATAAAAATATATGGTGTTGTGATATTTCCTGCCTTATCACACATCCCTCATCATGACTTCTATATCTTGCCAGGGAGTTGCTTTGGGCAAGATATACGTGGTAGGAAAGTGCTCATCATTGTACCAATTAGGGTTGTTACTGTGTCATGCGTCATAGTCGAATATATACTGCATATATTTAACCGTCATGCATTTTGAATCAGAGTTGCACGTTTTAACATCAGCATAATGGCAAGTAATCACTCAAACAGCTGCACACACGCACAAAAAACATCTTTGTTTCCTCAATGACAAATAGGAGACAAGCCACGGACTTGTGAAACTACAGTGAGTGACAGGTTTAAACTCTTCAATACTCTCCAATAACTGACATCATGTAAGCCCCTCCTCTCCCCCACCCCTTTCCCATCATCTCACACCTCTAGTCGCGTCTCAGTTTTCCTGCTTGCAGCAGCTATGCTGGCTCTCAGGGGAAATTGAACACATTTTCAATTAGTTAATGTGAAATTAAAAATAAAAGATTCATTGTGTGTTTGTGTCAGCTAACATGAGACAGGTATAGACTACTGTATATATTATTATGAAAACGTTCAGCCGGTAGTCTTCTCATACTTTAATACAAATACCATTACAGATAATTTTAGGAATGGGAATCAGCAGGGACCTCTCAATACATTGTTTTCACAGTGCTGATTTGATTTGTATTGCAATTCTTTAAATATTATGATTTTATATATATAAATAGTTTATATTTGACCACCTATAGGATTACAGAGGAACTGCAACATTGTACCACCTCAAATTCAGTATATACATAAAATATATACATATACATATACATATACATATATATATGTCACGGGCGTGCGTGGGGGTGAAGGATCCAAGCGCAGAGTGAGCTTTTACTGTTTCTCTGCACGAGCTCTGCAGCGCGAATGCAGAGTAGAGCCGGTGTATGTAGGGAGTGAGTGCAGCTCTTAGTGTCAATGAGCTCAGTGGCTGGAATGCGGAAGTGCCGAGAGCGCGCTCACTGCTTTTCTGAATGGGCTCCGTGGCAGGAATGCGGAAGTGCCAAGCCGGCGCGTGTAGAAAGAGCATACGCTGTTTGCCGGTGATGACAATCCCGCGAAGCGAGGCAGACGAATCGCGCAGGCTGCTAGATCCGAAACAATAGCTCGTGGTCGATGAACAGGCAGAGGTCAGAAACGTGAAACCGAGAAAGTCCGTGATCAGAGCTCGTGGTCGATAAACAAATCCAAGGGTCAGCAACAGTAAATCCGTATAGACGAAAGATCCGTAGCGTGAGACAAAGACGAGGTCGTGAAAACAGAGCGTGGTCGAGATCCGGGAGTTCAAAGCAATGAGAAACGCTGGAATACTGGGCATGGATAGCACACAATAATCTGGCAGAGAGCTGTTGTCTGAAGGTGTGTTAAATAGAGAGCTGTGATGATCAGAAATTGAGAACAGGTGTGTTTGGAGCGGTGAATGAGGTGGTGAAAAGCAAGGAACGGGATGGATCGTGGAGCAGGAGTGTGCAGGTGATCATGATCTTGACTGAGATATGGGCATGACCTAGCGTGCTGTGACAGTACCCCCCCCTCTACGAACGACACCTGGCGTTCTTGAGGGTGCCTCGGGGTGGAGATTGTGAAACTCTGTGATCAGAGAGCGGTCCAAGATGAACCTGGCTGGTACCCAACTTCTTTCCTCGGGTCCATAGCCCTCCCAATCCACCAGGTACTGGAGGCCGCGCCCACGGCGGCGGGACTTAAGGAGTCTGCGGACGGTAAAGGCTTCACCCCCGTCTATAAGTCGAGGTGGAGGAGGAGGGCGTGGGGTTGGTGACAAAGGACACGGGACCAAACGGCGGACATGGGAGACGTGGAACGTGGGGTTAATTCGCCGCATGGATAATGGCAGGGCCAGTCTGATGGAACATGGATTAATGACACGAGAGATTGTGAATGGGCCAATGAACTTAGGCGAGAGTTTCTGGGATGTAGTCTTGAGTGGTAGGTTACGTGTGGAGAGCATAACTCTTTGTCCAACTCTGTAAACTGGAGCAGCTGAGCGGTGGAGATTGGCCTTGCGCTGAAAAATGGCCACGGAACGTTGTAATTGAGCACGAGCTCGTTGCCATGTCCTTTTACAACGTCGGATGAAGGCTTGAGCTGAAGGGACAGCAGTTTCTTCCTCCTGGGTTGGAAACAGTGGTGGTTGATAGCCGAGGCAACACTGAAAAGGTGACATGCCTGTGGAGGAGGTGGGGAGCGAGTTATGCGCATACTCAATCCAAGGGAGGAAACGACTCCAAGAAGCTGCATCCTGTGAGGTCATGCATCTCAGAGATTTCTCCAATTCTTGATTCATGCGCTCGGTTTGACCATTGGTCTGAGGGTGAAATCCTGATGAGAGGCTGGGGGTGGCGCCAATAAGGCCACAGAAGGCTTTCCAAAATTGTGCAGAGAACTGCGGGCCCCTATCCGAGACTATATCCGATGGGAGGCCGTGGATTCTGAAAACGTGGGAGATAAGGAGTTCAGTCGTTTCCTTGGCAGACGGAAGCTTTGGTAGAGGAATGAAGTGGGCTGACTTGGAAAACCGGTCAACAACTGTTAAAATGCAGGTATTATTGTTGGAAGGTGGCAATCCGGTTATGAAGTCCAGTGAAATGTGAGACCAAGGGCGATGGGGAATGGGAAGGGGTCTTAGGAGTCCCTCAGGCGGACGATTTGTTGTCTTATTCCTGGTGCAGATATCACAAGACGCCACAAAGCTTTTGACATCCTCCTTGATAGTCGGCCACCAGAAGCGTTGATTGAGCATTGAGAAGGTGCGAGTCGCCCCTGGGTGACAGGCTAGCCTGGAGCTGTGGCCCCATTCCAAGACTTGGGAGCGAACAGACAGCGGGACGAAAAGTAGACCAGGAGGGACATTACTGGGGCCTGGCTCCTGTTCAAGAGATTGCAGGACCAGGTTTTCCACATCTAACCGGGTTACAGCTATAAGGCACTGGGGGGGAAGAATAGTTTCCCTTGTGGATATGTCCTGGGGGGCGGGAAACTGTCGGGAGAGGGCATCGGGCTTAGTATTCTTGGTTCCTGGGCGATATGACAGCATGAAGTTAAACCGTGAAAAGAACAGTGACCAGCGTGCCTGACGTGAATTGAGTCTCTTGGCTGACTTGAGGTATTCTAGGTTCTTGTGATCAGTCCAAACAAGAAATGGGTGTCCCGCCTTGACGATGGTGTTGGCCAATCCGTGACGGCCTTTACCTTGACTGGGTCCATCTGCATACCTGATGGTGAAATGGCATACCCCAGGAAGGAGGTGGACTCACAGTGAAACTCACACTTCTCAGCCTTGACATAGAGTTTATTTTCCAGCAGACGTTGAAGGACCTGACGCACGTGGAGCTTATGTTCCTCTAAGGAGTGAGAGAAGATTAGAATGTCGTCAAGGTAAGCGAACACAAAAACATTGAGAAAGTCTCTAAGGACATCATTAATGAGTGCCTGAAAAACTGCCGGTGCATTGGTCAGACCAAATGGAACAACCAGGTACTCATAATGACCCGTAGGGGTGTTGAATGCAGTCTTCCACTCATCACCCTCTCTTATCCTGACCAGGTGGTAAGCGTTTCTTAGGTCTAACTTAGAAAACAGGCGGGCATCCTGGAGTAATTCAAACGCGGTAGACATGAGGGGAAGCGGGTAGCGGTTCTTGACTGTAATCTCATTAAGGCCTCTATAATCGATGCAGGGTCTGAGGGACTTGTCCTTTTTTTCCACAAAGAAAAAGCCCGCCCCAGCAGGGGAGGAGGATGGGCGTATGATTCCAGCTGAAAGTGACTCAGAGATGTATTTTTCCATGGCTTCTCTCTCGGGACGTGAGAGAGAGTAGAGTCGCCCTTTAGGTGGAGTGGTGCCTGGAAGTAGGTCGATGGCACAGTCATATGGACGGTGAGGAGGTAATGAGATGGCATGTGACTTACTGAACACCTGGCGAAGGTCGTGGTACTCGGCAGGGACCTTGGAAATGTCAGGGATCTCCTCCAGAGAGGTGGGCAAGATGCTTCTGGTGGCAGCGGAACGGAGGCATGAGGAGTGGCAAGTAGGGCTCCAATCCAGGATGCTTCTCCTTGCCCAGTCGATGTGAGGGTTATGTAGTTTTAACCATGGAAGACCCAGAACTATAGGTGCATGAGCACTCTTAATGATGAGGAACGTGGTGGTCTCAACATGATTACCAGAAAACTGCAATCTGACTGGAGCAGTGCGGTGGGTGATTGAGGAGAGCTTGCTGCCATCAAGGGCCTGTACGCTAAATGGTTGGTTAAGTGGGGTGTGTGGAATCTTGAGTTGAGAAACCATAGCTGAGGAGATTAAATTCTGGTCTGCTCCAGAGTCTACTAGGGCGTGTGTGACGTGAGGCCGGTTGTCATAAATCAGGGTCACTGGGAAGCGAGAGCGAAGGTTAGGAGATGGGTGTTGTGTAGAACTGCCCCGTACCCCCAGAACTACCGGGGTGTTCCGGCTTTTTACTGGACAGGTTCGTACGATGTGGCCAACCTGACCACAGTAGAAGCAAGCACCATCATCCTTCCGACGTTGACGTTCCTTGGACGAGATGTGCGCGCAGTCGACCTGCATAGGTTCTGGGGGGGGGCTTAGGTGTGTCTGTGTTAGGAGCGGGTACGTTGAGGAACTGACGAGACTCCCTTTGTCGTGTTCGTTTGCGGGCGTCAATACTTGTAGCCAGGTCAATGAGCCCCTGAAGGTTGGAAGGGAGCTCTCGGGCTGCTAACTCATCTTTGACTGGGTCAGAGAGTCCGTGAAGGAATGTGTCGAAGAGTGCCTGATTCTTCCAACCACAAGAGGGAGCCAGAGTCCGAAAATCAATAGCATAATCAGAGACAGATCGAGATCCCTGACGTAGTTCAAGTAACTGAGCTGCCGCCTGACGCCCCGTGAATGAACGATCGAAAACCTGTCTCATTTCATCCGTGAAAGTCTTGTACGTGTAGCAGCAGGGCATCTGGGCATCCCATAAGGCTGTCCCCCATTCTCTTGCTTTACCAGAAAGGAGAGTGATGATGTAGGCAACCTTGGAGCGTTCAGTGGGAAAAGATGATGCCTGCAGCTCAAGCACAAGGGAGCACTGAGATAAAAATGAGCGGCAGGTGGACGGATTTCCGTCGTAAGTGGGCGGTGCAGGGAGGCATGGTTCATGATTGATAGAGTGCCCAGGAAGAGGAGGCTGGAGAATGGGAGCTGGATGTGCTTGTGTTTGCTTTATTTGCAAGATGAGAGCAGCTAAAGCCTCTGTAACGTTATGGAGGGAGCAAGTTATCTGCTGGATATTCTGCTGGTGAGTGTCCAAGAGCGCCCCCTGTTTCTCTAGTGCCCCTCTTAATTGTACAGCCTCTGCTGGATCCATTAATGGCCAGATTATACTGTCACGGGCGTGCGTGGGGGTGAAGGATCCAAGCGCAGAGTGAGCTTTTACTGTTTCTCTGCACGAGCTCTGCAGCGCGAATGCAGAGTAGAGCCGGTGTATGTAGGGAGCGAGTGCAGCTCTTAGTGTCAATGAGCTCAGTGGCTGGAATGCGGAAGTGCCGAGAGCGCGCTCACTGCTTTTCTGAATGGGCTCCGTGGCAGGAATGCGGAAGTGCCAAGCCGGCGCGTGTAGAAAGAGCATACGCTGTTTGCCGGTGATGACAATCCCGCGAAGCGAGGCAGACGAATCGCGCAGGCTGCTAGATCCAAAACAATAGCTCGTGGTCGATGAACAGGCAGAGGTCAGAAACGTGAAACCGAGAATGTCCGTGATCAGAGCTCGTGGTCGATAAACAAATCCAAGGGTCAGCAACAGTAAATCCGTATAGACGAAAGATCCGTAGCGTGAGACAAAGACGAGGTCGTGAAAACAGAGCGTGGTCGAGATCCGGGAGATCAAAGCAATGAGAAACGCTGGAATACTGGGCATGGATAGCACACAATAATCTGGCAGAGAGCTGTTGTCTGAAGGTGTGTTAAATAGAGAGCTGTGATGATCAGAAATTGAGAACAGGTGTGTTTGGAGCGGTGAATGAGGTGGTGAAAAGCAAGGAACGGGATGGATCGTGGAGCAGGAGTGTGCAGGTGATCATGATCTTGACTGAGATATGGGCATGACCTAGCGTGCTGTGACAATATAATATCGATTTTGGGTTTTAAGACAGCTGTGTGAATCATGAAGCTTGCAGGACAACTAAAGATTGCATTCATTAAAATGAACCAGCTTGATGTGATGGCAACTAGTACTGTAGGTTAGGATTTGGGGAAATATGGTATCTCCAAAATTTGTTACAAAACATTGCGGGCAAACATTAAAAGAATCTTGTGTTTTTTGCATGTTTGACAAAGCAATCTGCACTACTCTGAAAAAAATCAGCGCAAGCGACAATGTCATAAATCTAGTCATTACAATCTACTATTTCTTATTAGACAGTTAGAATAATCTATATCATACTGTACATCCCTGTAATATCCCAAGCAAGTAATCTGATTGGACAAGAAGCATTCCACAAATGGTGATATACAGTAGACCATAACAGCTAACTACTGTACACCCCAAAAGCTGTTGTTGTCAATCTAACAATTGTTAATTACTCTTAATGTCACTCAGCATCGGTGAAAGTAGTCTGTATGGTAAAATAGTAAAGAGATGCTGGTTGTTCTGTTCATGACTTAAAAGCTAAATGGAGAGTAACACAAGGCTGAATCCCAATTCTCTCTCTATCCCTGACATTACATTGTGTATTAAAAAAAAGGGATTATACAACCTACATAGTGCACTAGCTTTCTATGCTAGTAGCTGATATTCTACTCTGGAATAATTGGAAATATAAAGTAAATCACATACGACAACTCTTATACTGTCCACCACCTCCATGGTCTATTCTTCTCACCGTTAGCTGCATAGTAGCAGTAAGAATTTAAAACTACATTCACAACCCTGTTAATTACACTGACTGTTGGTCACCAACTCAATGCTAGTTTCTCCACCTGTGGAACTAGTGTTGCGCAAAACAAGTGGTTAAAGAAATAAACAACTCATATATATTGAGTTATGCTGTTGTACTCGATATCAGCACAGCTGTGATATTTTCAGCACTTAGGCTGTTCTATCCTGCCTATCCTGCCACAGTTGTGCTGATATTCACTGCAACAGCAAGACAGTATGATATGAGTATATGACATTGCTTAATCATAAGCTTTCAGTGTTATACAGTATACAACTAATAAGGCTATTTCTAGACATATTATATTTTACAAGTAAATTTCTTGCTCTATTGGCAGACATTTTTACCTTTTGTTTAGAAAAAAATAACCTGCCAATCGAAAATATACAAAAGTATATATGTTTTAATGTTGTACTATATGTCTCTCATAATATTAGATTGGGTTTTTCATATACTGTATATATTAATAAAATTTAATACACTAAAATGTTTTTTTTTTTTTTGAAGTTTAAACAGATATTCATACTACAGACACTGCATTGTGTTACCTGCCCAGAACACCCAGTGTACGACATTATGCCTTTGTGAAAATGAGGTCAGTCTGTCACTGTCCTGTCTGTCTGGAGTTTCCATTTTCACAGGGAGAAGGGTGAAAAGGATTAGAGAGCAGTGACACATCTAGTTATTGCACCCATCTGTGCAGTCCAGGCTCAGTTTTATTAGTGCACTAGACCTTAGTTTTCTGGTGTTTGAGTATGTGTGTGTGTGTCTGGGTCAAGAGTGGAGGAGTAGATGGTCCAGAAGCTGCATGTACAAATGCTTTGGGAATGAGGGATGAAAACTGTGTTTGCATGTATGCATGTGTGTGTGTGTGTGTATGCATGTGTGTGTGCGCGTGCGTGCGTGTGTGTGTGCGTGTGTGTGCGTGCGCGTGCGTGTGCGTGCGTGCGCAGAAAGGAAATAGCGTGTGCTGAAGATGCCTAAAGCGGGACACTTTTTCTCCTGATGGAGCCAGGTAGCTCAGAGAGTGCTGATTGAAGCTTTATCTGAATAAAACCCTTTCTATTACAGTGTGCAGCTGTATTTTTCACTTCGCTTCTGTGTGCTTTGGTTTGTTTGGGTTTTTTTTTTCTTTCTTTCTTTCTTTCTTTTTTTCTTTCTTCTTTCAAAGATTCCTTTTGGGACTCAAGGAAAGGACGCATAAGTGCAATTCATGAGTGTCTATTGATACCTTCGGCTGGAATGTGACAAGCAATGAGATGATAAACCGGTGTATTCTGAGTTGTTGTTGTTGTTGTTTTTGATCTATGAGATGCAACCAATTGAGTTAGCTAATAAGTTGAAAGCTATTACATTATAAAGATGAATTGACAGAAAGAACGCTGGTCACTCCTGTGTAAACAGTTAGGAAATGTTGATAAAGTGGTTCCTGAGAGGATAGATATCTTTTAAGGCCTTTTTCTGAGAGTAAATCCTTATAGATCTTTGGCTAAATGCTTAGTCAGGTAGTGAGCCCTGCTGAGAGAAACTGTCATGAACTGATCATAAAGCAGCATAGGCACATCTTCTACCCCTGCATCAGTAGTCTTCAACAAACTACATAACGCTACCAGGGCCAGTTACATTAAATTCTAATTATTGCACAATTTCCTAACTTTTCTGTAAACTGTTTTTTTTTTTTTATGTTTGCATACACACTGTCTGTCTTTCTATTATTAGCAAAACAAAAGCAATGTACAACCATTTACTATTAAGCATGTATGTAAATTATTTCAGCATGTACAGGGTATAGATGGGATTAAATACCAATAATGTGTTTCACTCCACTGTGCACACTACCAATGCTGACATCACTTCCTGTTTTTTATATATAAAATATCATATAATATATATATATATATATATATATAATTGTGTGTGTGTGTGTGTGTGTGTGTGTGTGTGTGTGTGTGTATGTGTGTGTGTGTGTGTGTGTGTGTGTGTGTGTGTCACTCAATTAATTATCCGTTCAATCGCAATCGATTTTCGCTCGTTCTGTGGATCATTCCCCTCCACACAGTTCTATTGATCACTGCTTCTTTGAGTTCACCCATGCTCATGTTTGTAACAGATTTGACAATATTGTGCCATTGAGTTCTTGGATGTCCTTTTCTCCTACTTCCATGGACTATTCCCAGCATGACTGCCTTCTCGAATGAATTACTGTGCATGGCATGGCCGAAATAGGATAATGTCTGCTTGGTGATCTCGGCTTCCAGCGACGTCTATGGTTTGATGCGCTCTAGGACTTATTTGTTAGTGATTCTCGCTGTCCAATGGATGCACAACAATCTCACCCAGCACCACCACTCGAAGGCATCAATCTATCTTCTGTCCGTCTTTTTTATCATCCATGTCTTGCAGCAATAGGTTGCTATGGGGAACACCATCGCACTGACTGGCTTGTCTTTAGGTGCAGTGCTGATATCCTTACTCTCCTAGATGGCATTCATTGATCACCATTGCTTTCCATCCAGTGTTAACCATCTTATGAGTTCAGGTGTCATGTCCCCATTTTAGTCAATCTTGAAAACAAGGAATATAAAGTACTGTATTGTTTCGATTTCTTCATTGTGGAGCTTTATGCTGCATCTTCTATTTTTGGCGGTCGTCATCACCTACATCTTCTTGATGTCCAAGCGCAGTCCCACCTTCGGGATTTTTTCATGCACTTTTAGTTGCTCTAGATCTCTCCTGCTTTTGGCCAGTAGGATGGTGTTGTCGGCATATCTGAGATTCTTGATGTTCCTGCCGCCAATTTTCACTCCGCATTCAATGTCTCCTGGTAGTGCTTTTCTTATGACTGCTTCTGCATACAGGTTGAAGAGTGGTGGTGATAGAATGCATCCTTGTCTTGTTTTTTTCCGATCTTGAGTTTTCACTGTAGCTTCTTGGTTCATAAAGCGGTCTGATGAGCTAGACAAGATGACCAGATGAACAGGAGTCCCCATTTCGAAGATGCATGTCCATTTCTAAGTGGCATATATAAAACAATTGCTTTACAAAAAGTATAGTAATTAAATATATTTAAATTAAGAGTCAGTGTGATTTGATTTATTTGCAAGATTGATGCTGTCATTCCTAAAGGGATTAATATTATTCAGGTTAATAGCTTACATAATATTAATGATTTTTTTATTAAATAAATGTGGAGAGATATGTGCAAGCCTGTTTTTTCATGCTCCAGCGAGGCCCAGTGACTGATTGTCGACTTCAGGCAAAATGATAACCCATTGTTCATTTGTTTCCTACAGTACACTCTTTACAATTCCCTCTGAACTGAGCTTTTTATCTCCCTACAGTTTGGAATCTTACTTAACATGGATAGATGCCCTGTCAAGTCTACTTTGCAAGAAACTACTAGTTGACCTGAATGCAGACCAAATAACAAAATAGAAGCCAGAGGCAGGAAAAAGACCCCAAAGAAATAAAACCCCTATATATCACAATGAGTGTCTGATCTGAGAGCATTCATGGAAAAATAAAAATGTTTACATTGTAAAAAAAAAAAAAAAAAACTCAACATAAAGTTTAGTAACAAGCTCCACGGCTTTTTTTTTTAAGTTTACTCAACTTTTCGAAAAACATTGCTGGCTAAACAACATCTTTCAAATTGCTGTTTAGTTGACACAATATGTATCCGGTTCAAAGTTGACTCAATTTGTAATTCAAATATTTAAGGCAGCTCAAGTAGTATTAGTCATGAGCTTAATTAATTATATTTCTCCAGGGTTGACTTAGCCCAACTTGCACTGGGCAACTTTTGCAACTTGCAGCGCGAAAGTTGTTCAGCTCAGTGAGCTCTAAATGTGTACCGAGTTTCATGTGTGTGTGTGTGTGTGACTGTGTGTGCGTGTGTGCGTGAGTGTGTGTGTGTGTGTGTGTGTGTGTGTGTGTGTGTGTGTGTGTGTGTGTGTGTGTGTGTGTGAGTGTGTGTGTGAGAGAGAGAGATGTGTTTCTGTGTGAGAGTGTTAACAATTGTGATGTGTATGTGTGTGCAATAGGCCACAGATGCTGGAAAATAAGCCTCACATTATGATGTTCCTGAATGTCATGTCACTGAACGTGATGTCACAGAAGGTGTCATTGGATATAATGCCACTCAATATAATGCCACAGAAAGTTATTAATCATTTTTTGGTGTAAGTTTAAGACATTATCACCACTGGCCCATTTGAGATATTAAAAATCCCTCCGCAATTTTACATCCTCAATGTCTTTAGATCACATCGAGCCAGTTTGGCAGCGATTGTATAAATTCCATAGGAGGAGTATATCAAAATCCATTGGGTGTGTTTTTGCAAATGACCCAAAATAACCGGCCTCCTGTTGAGTTTAGCCCAGGACATGCAGTGCGAAAGTTGTTCGGCTCGATGAACTCTAAATGTGTACAGAGTTTCGTGTGCCTACCTGAAAGCAAAATCTTGTGTGGGGGCCCCTGGTGGCGCAAGCAACGATGACGGGCCCAAGCACCCTGTGCCACTAGGTTGCACCGCACAACCTGCACACATCACACACTATACAGGGCTAATGTGTGTGTGTGTGTGTGTGTGTATGGTGTGTGTGTGAGAGAGGTGTGTGTGCGTCGTGACAGGTGTTTGTTTGCATGAGTGTAAACATTTGTAATATGGGTGTATGTATGTGTGCATGCGTGTGTGTGTGTGTGTGTGTGTGTGTGTGTGTGTGTGTGTGTGTGTGTGTGTGTGTGTGTGTGTGAGCACGTTAGTGTGTGAGGGTTAGTGTGTGTGAAAGTGAGGGAGAGAGGTGTGTGACGTGTGGATGTGTCAGTCTGTGTGTGATGAGTAAATGCGTTTGTGCTTGTTTGTGAGTATGGTGTGTGAGTCTGTGTGTATTAACATTAGTGATGTGTGTGTGTCTGTGTGTGTGTGTGTGTGTGTGTGTGTGTGTGTGTGTGTGTGTGTGTGTGTGTGTGTGTGTGTGTGTGTGTGTGTGTGTGAGATGTGTTTGTGGGTGTGTGTGTGTGTGTGTGTGTGTGTGTGTGTGTGTGTGTGTGTGTGTGTGTGTGTGTGTGTGTGTGTGTGTCTGTGATTTCAGTAATATATTTATTAATTTTTATATATTTCTCTATATAATGCCCTGCTATACTAATGCACTTATCCCAGCGTTTCACTAGTGCTTGGACACCATCAGGGTAGAAAATGTTCTCATGATCACATTGCCTGCTTCATGTCTGAAATGCTGGCCTCCCAGGAACTGTATACTGGCCCAAACATGTGCAAATGGCTTATGGTGAGGTCAAGACTATACAGGGGATGTGGCAATAACTCCCAGTCAAGTTCCTGTAATGTGCAAATGGTGTTAAATGATTGAGTGTAAAGTTGCCACAAACAGATGCGTTTCTTCTACACTTGACGATAAGTTTTCTATTGGTATTCAAGGATAAGGTGTTCATCATGTGTGTGAAGACAATGCATGTTTATAAATTGAGCTATGTAGTTCAAAAAGGTTACTTCCTTCTTATGAGACCAATTTTTGGTAAAGAACAGACGATTTGGCTGGGATGTCTATTGAGGTGACACCTACTGTACCTTCCGGGGTAAAAAAATAAAATTCTGGGGGTATTCAGTAATACTGCCATTATCGACACATGAAGTTACATTTCTTTCTATTAGGCATAAGGTTACCATTTGTCCCTCAGCTCTGCTGTTGTTATGTGATGAGTCTACTGCTCAGCTTAATTTGTACAAAAAGAAATTATACTCATGGCTAGGCCACGAACCAAGTATTCACTATATGGTTTTATACTTATCTACTGTATCTGCAATGTTCAACATACAAGCTGCACATTACAACCTCTACTATAATAACACAAAAAGGTCAAATCTAACAGCCTAAATTATTCTTTGCTTTGTCCAATTGGGGAATTTTTTTTAAGGTTCAGTCATACAGTACATAGCAGACTAGCTTTCCATTCCATGCTATTTGGGATTCAACCTGAGAACAGTTACAGTAGCCGAGTCTATTCTATAGCAGAATAAGTGAATATAAGTGAAAGAGAAACTTGTAAGATTTATAGGACTGTCCAACATTATATATGGTTCTGGTAAGAATTTTAATCTACTTTTACCCCTGTTATCTGGTACCTTCCCACAGCCCAAATACATGCAGATTAGCCTAATTGCCATTCCCAAATTCCCTGTAGTATGTGCACGAATGTGTGTGTGTGTGTGTGTGTGTGTGTGTGTGTGCGTGCGTGCGTGCGTGCGTGCGTGTGTGTGAGGATTGGCACCCCATCCAGAGTGTACCCTGCCTGGGATAGGCTCCCAGGATAAAGCAGTATAGAAGATGAATGAAGGAATTTCTCCTCTGTGAACTACATTAACATTATTTCTGCCAGTTGTGGTAAAAAATTTAAATAACTGGTTAAATAAAGAAAATAATAATAATCTCTACGACTGCTTCACAGCCATTCTGATATTCAGCATAACAGTGCTCCCGTTTGTGTCACTTACACCAGGAATGCTATTATTTCATCTAATTTGATTTATTGTTTGATGTCACTATTTTGACTTTTCAATTATTATTATTATTATTATTATAGTGTATTAATAATATTATAATAATAATAATAATAATAATAATAATAATAATATTATAATACTTTGTACTTTGCACACTCATAAGCATGTTTTAAAAAATGTACACCACCATCTGTTGAATGTTTAGATGAACTAATGATTTTTCAAGACCTTTTTTATGATATAAGGACTTGTAAATACACCTGTGAAAACCCTATTAAAATCTGCTTTTTACATGATGCATGCCCAAACAGATAGACAGAAATTCCATCCTCAAAAATAAAGAAAGAAAGAAAGAAACCATAATTTGTGTGTTCAATTACTGATTTTTTTTTATTTTTTTTTTAAAGCATACATTTTTGTACAGACACGCCAACTTGACCGTCACATAATCACAACTGAGCCAATGGTTCTTCTCTCTCTCTCCCTCTCTCTCTCTCTCTCTCTCTCTCTCTCTCGTGCTGTGGGATTATGGGTAATCATTTCCCATGCTTGGTCTCAGTGTGCGTAACATCCGTGTGCTTGTGTATTATTTACTATATGCATGTAAAGCGTTTTTTTTTTTTTTATTTTGTGTCCAAGTGTAGTGACTGTTCTGTTGTAACTATATGGCAACAATGGCCATCATACAAAAAAAAAATTGAAGTTAAAAGGTCTGTTGCAATGCGAAAGATTAATCTGTTTAATAAAATGCAACGTCAAATTTCCGCAAAAACCTCCTTTGCAAAAGCAAGTGTCATTAAGACAGTCCTTGTTTAGTTTAAAATGCAGGTTATTTTGCTCTATTTTAATTTTGTATTAATAATTTTTATTTGAATATTTTTGGGTTGTGGAATGAATCATCAAAATTTCCATATTAGCATATTCTTGTGTCCCATGTGATGGATTGGCACCCCATCCAGGATGTAACTCACCCTGTGCCCCGAGGCCCATGGGATAGGTTTCAGGTTTTCTGTGAGATAAATAGTATAGTGAGTGAGTGGGTTAATACGACATGATACTGAGTTATTGAGTAAAAATAGCAACATATCAACTTAAAATAATGCAGGTTTAGGTTGAAATATAGTTTCAGGAAGAAAAATGTAAAAAGTGCAATATAAATTGGTATTGGATCAAGAACAAATCCAAGATGAATTGAGAAACATTAAGTACGAAGGCATTTGCATTATCCTTGATCCTATCATGCTTGCGGGTTTAACCACCTGTACTGTATGTTTAGTAAGTACACATAGTTTACCTGTATATACAATATATGGATTTAAGTTGTGAGTGTGTTAGTGAAGAGCTTGTTCTTGGCAAACAATGATTGTGGGTATAAGTCATACCATTCCAAGTTCAGTTTTAACGAATCCTTGTTATTGACAATGTGGTTGTATGTGTCCAGTTTAGTCGATTTCAATATTATCAAAGTGTTTAAATTCTTTCTTTGTTTTCTGCATTGTTTATTGTGATTTTAAACAGCTTAAGTTTAATAAAATACTTATTATTTTCTGTTGGTTAGATAGACTTTGAGCTCTTGTGTGTAAAACGTTTGCCTCTGCCTTTGATTGTTACTGCTGTATGTACGTACACTAGCAGGGTTTTTGTTCAGGGCTGTGAGGGGTTTAGGAGAAACCCGAATGTGTACATTAATAATGGTAGTATCCATTCACATGCCTCAGGACACGCTGGCAGGATTACGCTGGAAGTCTTTCTGTGGGATTGTGCACAGCAAAGAAATTACTGGTCGTTGGCCTTGTTTTGCTGAGGATCCCCTATTTTTATTAAACTTTTACATCATACCGTATGTGTTTAAATTGACTCTGTTTTGCCTTAGTCATGGCTAATTTCATATAGGAATTATTAATTAGGGGACCTGTTGTGCTGCATCCTCTTCCAGTAAACTCCAACACTTGTAGTCTGGTGTCATGATTCCCATTTTGTTCCCAATTACACTATTTCAGTTAAACATGTTTTAAATCCAAAGAAAATGTCCAATATTTAGGGGACACAACGGATTCCAAGAGAGGGCTGGATGGTGGAGATGAGCACTATTTTTAGGGGCAGACATTTGCAACCTCTTGATCATGCTTATTGTATAAAGCATAGATTGATGAGAAAAATGATATTCCTAGGACAGATAGGATACAGATTGGATCAAAAGGCACATCCATACGATAGGGAGTATCAAATGGATGTGTCTTTTGTGTATCTTATCCTGTCCTATCATACAGTACGTTGTGCTCTGTCATATTTTTAATTACAGCAGAGTTTGTTTCTTGAGTGGCAACAAGAGGGTGATTCGATACAAGAATTTTCAGATTTTTTTTTTCTGTTGTTTCATGAAGCAAGTTATTGTTGGAGCATTTCTGTCCCAGCAGCAGGTGAGGCCCACTACCTATGCCAGCCTAGCCCTGCTGAGAAGATCTACAGATCAGTGAAACTCAATTTTCTGGCAATGAACTTGCGCCATGACGCAGATGTTTCAGTGTTATTTACAGTACATTCATCTGAATACTGATAAACTTGGAGCTACTGAGCAGCATTGGGTGGCTGAGGAAGCAGTCTTTGATTATACTGTGAGGTACTGTACTGAGGCGGAGTAACCAGAGTCATGTCTCGGCAGCAGTTGCTTTAGGTAGAATTTATTCAACTGTGGGGCTACTGGCCTGGTATGGGAGTTATAATAAAGGACTGCTGCCAAGAATGTTGAAAAAGCTGTGTTGCCAAAAACAAGCAACCGCTGGTTTGTGCCTCAGTGGGGCACTTGCTGGACCCGAAATCCTTACCATAGACTTTTCTCTCTTAGAACCTGCTGGAGATGGAAGAGAGCAAGTTTTGGTATTAATTGATGTCTTCTCTAAGTTTAAAACTTCTCAGGTTGTTCTTACAGTATTTATGATTAGAGGATGTCAACAGTAGCAGATGTGCATATCAAGGAGGGGTTCTACAACTATGGAGTTGCATTCGGCTCCGCGGCAGAGTAATCCTGATCATGTTTTGTTTAGCCACTAGTGTTAAGGAATGATGAAGATGTCAGTTTAAATATTTGTTTAAGGGTGTGAGCCAGAAAATGTAATGTTCCTTTCTGTCAATTGTAGAGTAGGCGGCAACTATAGTATAGGCAGCACCTCCACTTCACAACATTTGTTATCTGGCATTGTTGATCTGCTGTGTTCCCTTGTGCCAAGTAATAATTGTCCGGAGAATTCACAGCTGAGATGGCTGGGTGGAGAAGCGTGGTGCACATGTTCAGATGTTGTTACTAATGGTGTAGCTTCATGAGGCAAAATGAGGTAAATGCTATTGAAAAATTTAAACTGTTTATTGGTTCAATAATGGTTGGTAATGCATATTTGTAGATAACAACATTGCCGCATGTTGTGTATGTTTTTATTATGTCTTCTTCTTTGGGCTGCTTCTAACTTCTAACTTCTAAGTCTAAACTCATTGCAAATGACCTGTAACAAGACCATAAAAACAGTAAGCTAAATTTATCTTATTTGTCTCTCAAAGAACACATCCGCTACAAACCTTATACAATTAATACTCTATGCGGAAAGTAGTCTTTTCTACAGGTAGTCCCCGAATTTACGAACACGAATGGACCGCAGTTCGCATCTAACACTTATAGATTGTAGAGCACTTCACATGTCCATCTTCTGACAAGCTTTAAGGAAATACTGATTTCCTTTTAAAGCAGGATTTAGCACCTGCTCACAGTACTGAGATGAGAAACACCCAACCCAACCCAATACAACCCAAACCCAAAACCCAATATGAGCTGATCACCTCCATGCCATGCCACACTAATGCAGTAATTTCTGCTGAGAGCATAAAAATTTTTGTATTGTAAGTCATTCTTTGATTGGTCTTAGAAAATATTCTAATAATTTGAGATACTGGATTTTTTTAATGAGCTTTAAACATAAAAAGAAAAGTCAAGAAAAATTACACTTTACATGTAATGAATTTATGAATATACAGTATTTTCCACGATATTCTACTTTTTCAAAATGTACTGCACTGTACTGTACATAGCCAGATTAAAAAGATTGAAAAGTTTCTGTATTCACAAATTCAGCATTTGGCCTGATGAATCCCATAAATGCTTCCTGGTCAATGCGCCGTCAAAATCAAGGTGCAGCTCAGTTTGCTGATTCATTGTTTTCCTGAACTAGTGTTAACCAAACCAATATGTTGGGATCTTTGATTAAATGTATACACATTTACATTTAATACTCCTGTAACATTAAAATAAATGGTTTTGTTATTTCTGTTCAACTTCTCTCCTTTAGTGACGTTGGTGTTTTGAAATAGAGATTGGAAATAGATAATAGGTTTCATACACGCACAAAAAAAAATCTATTTAAAAACCATTTTTTGTTACTTTTACTTCCATATCATAACTAGCACATTTATGTCATCAGTGGCAAATTTAATAATGTTTAAATACACTGTTTTGTTTGTGGACTACTTAAAATTATTTTGTACTTAAAGTAAATTTTAAAGCATTATGTTCTTATGACTTTAACTTGAGTAAAAAGTTTAAATTCTTTTTTTATTATTTTTTAACAAAGCTATCCAGCCCTACAAGCCTCCCTTATATTAATTGATGTTGTAAATTAACCGAGGATCTGTTCAATTCAGTTTTCGTACAAATAAGTTAACCAATGTAACACTAGTAGATGAGCATTAGCTAACAACTTTTTTGATGATATCCTTTAACTTATCCTTTAAGTATTGAGTACTGAAGCGCCAACACTCCTCAACTGTTCAACACTTCTGGGTTTTTCGCGAACTGTTGTTTGCTGAGCGCTCGCATGGCTGTGCGTGCTGGGGTGGAGCAGGATGCTGTTGCTGAGTAAAAGTCAAAGCAACAGTGGGTGAAAAAGAGAGATACAGGTGTGAATGTTTAGCTCGCTAGCTCCTGTACAGTGTGGTAACATGAAGCCTGATGTTAGCTTAGCTCACCTCACTAATGTCAGGGTGCCTCGGTATAGCGATAAGCAGAAACGCTCCAGCCTCACATATATGCTAACAGTCCAAAAACACCTGTAAGCTAACTGTAAGATATATATATATATTTTTTTTTTTATATATATAAAAAAAAACAGAATAAAGAGTCCTCAAAACAACCACTTTCACCTCTTTCACCTCTTTAGTGCAATTTGATAGCATCAGTCCAGTGGGAGGTTTAGGATCACTTGCAAATTTCTTTGCTTTTGTTGTAAATTCATTTATTTTGTATATTAGCTAGCTGAAGTTTAGCTTGCTATCTCCAAAGCCTATGACAATTCAATTTCTTTGCCAATTCATGAAGCAAAACAGTGGAAAAACCCAGGTGACAAAAAACACTGTGACTTTGAACTAAAGTGCCATATAGCGGCAGGAGATGATCCTACCTTTCCCTACAGGCTCCTCACATGACTGATCACTTCCCTGAGGTCTTCAAGCTCTCCTCAATGAGCACTTGATCCAGAAATGTTGTGTCTTTTTTTATGTGAAATTTAAACATGACTAATTAAGTGTTCAGATCTTGCCCAGCAACATTTCTGTCTGTTTTGGAGTTCATGTTCACATAGCGTCCACACCATATCCATGGCAGAGGTGAACAAAAACCTCTGTTGTGTGGCAATTATATTTTTCCTATTATATACAGTATATTTTCTAATTTAGTACTGTATGTTTGCTCTTTTACTTATCTTACATGCGTGTTTGTATCACATACTGATCACATACATTACATGAAGGAATCCTTGTTCTGTGTGTAGAAACTCACATCCATCACAAACCCATGTGTCGACTCCATGTCATTGTAATAGAAACACTTTTCTGTTTATTATCCTCAAGGCCTTTTTTTAGAAGTCGTTTGAACAGCAGATGTGCTGTAAGTGGTGCCGTAATTATATACGTCTAATTATATCTGCTGCTCACATCAAAATGGCATTTTTCCAGAACCTTATAAGAATCTCTTTCAAATATTTGGGGTAGATATTCAGTGCAACATTTGTTTTTATTGTCTATCGTACAATGGGTGTTTTTTCCCTTTTTTACTTCCAAATTTCCTTCATTATAATGGATTAGGTTTTTTTTTTTTTTTTTTTTTTGCTTGGTGTCAAAGAACAGAGGACAATTATGAAATATCTCTTGCTGCAGCCACATGTTTGAGGACAATCCATCCACACAGATCGATTCCTGAGTTTCCGCCAGAGAGTCCTCTATTAATAGGCTCCACGTCGTCTATTCATTAAAGAAGAGAAAGAGCGCTTTCATTCTTTGAATGGTGTGTAACCTCTGTGACCAAGACCTTTCAGATATCGACTGCAAATGATTCTACCTCGCATCTCATTGCATTGAGGAGCTAGCATTACGTCCTATGCACGCTGGTTGGGCTACTCAAGCATTCGTTGACGTAAAACAGAAAGACTTTTAGGTTATTATGGTGTGTACGCTTGGAAAGTTTATTCACGAGAGATAATCCTGGTGGTGGAAAACTTACTGATTGTTAAAGTACATATACATTCACAAGGAAAAACTATTTTTGTTTTTACTTGCGAATCTATTCTACCGTACACATGACACAGAACTGCGATTTCAACAAGTGAATTAAAATTTTCTTAAATTCATGTAAATTATACAAAAATGCCACGAGGGGAACTCAAAACCTTGGTGGTTGTTATATTAATGTTTTTAAATTTCTGGCTGTTGGCTGAACAGGTTTATTCAATTCAATTAAATTTGATTTATTTGTATAGCACTTTTAACAATGGTCATTGTCTCAAAGCAGCTTTACACAATCGGTTACGTTTGTCTGTTTGTTTGAGGCATAATCGCAGACGTTAAGGCGTAAATGTTTTTAATAAAGAAAACAAACATACATAAACACTTTCTCTAACCATAAACAAACTGAGCATTAACTATGACAAAACGATCAAACAGAACATACTGTTTGATCTACTTAAAGTCACACTAATTAGCAACCTCGGTTCAGGTGATAGGTCCCATCACCTGACCGAGGTGCACTCTGGGAAACGGAGTACATAAACAAAACAAACATAAACGCAAGTCGCCCTCTAGAGGTCATTCCTGACATATTGTATAAAAAGGGCGCTACTCCGGAGGACCAGGGCAGCCTCCCCAAGGTCTTGTGTCTGGCTTCCAGACACAGAGGCTGCAGAGTACGTCCCTTAGGCAGGGTCGCAGGGCAGGAAGAACAGGATTCTTAAGGCCGGGCAGCGGCGGAGCTAGCACTTGGTCGGGGTCGAAGCCGGATGGCAGAGCGAGCGAGCACTGGTGCGTCGGCGAAGCCGGGTGGAGGAGCTAGCATTACGTCCTCGAAGCCTGGTGGCGGAGCGAGCACTGGGTCGTCGAATCCGGGCGGTGAAACAAGGCGTGGTTCGGGCAATGCAGGGCTCTCTGGCAGGTCTGGGCCTCCACTGAGGCTAACTGGCAAATTAGAAGTAAAATCATTCAACAGAATTGGCTGAATAGTTTACGATTCTTACTTTTTGCTGAAGTCATTCTACATTAAATATCGCCATTAATTGAGAATCACTCTTTTTCCATACAGTATCTACAGTCTAGTTCAAAGGACAAGCTGAAAAATCATTAGACATGGCAAAATTAAGATTTTTCTTTACTAGAGTTTTTGGTGGATCTTTTGTAATCCATTGATCTCTACAGCATCTACTTGTAAAATCGTTGGAGCAACAGAAACATCGGTCCTTACATTTTCATCAGTTAATGCAAATGAATTGATACACCAGTCATCATCAATGAAGTGTGCCAATGTACCCAAGTACTTACTGTACCCAAATGCTGTATTTACTGATTACAGTTCCTATCTTGTGTGCTTCTTTGAGTGATGCGGGATGCACCTGTTTTGATGAATTCTAGAACGAAAAGTCATAAATGTGCTAAAGGAAACAGTTCTGAGAACAGTTTTAGAATCACAGAACTAGTTTAAAAAAATAATGCTGATTCTAGAACTGTACTCAGAACTGTTTTTTGTTTGCACATCTCTGACTTCGGTTCTAGAATTTGTCCAGTTAGAAGTGCCTTGTGTCATATTAGGTAGGTTAGAGGTTTTTATTTGCAAATAATAATTTTAACATCCTAAGGGTTATTATAAAATCACAAGTGTTAACACATTAATGCAGACAGACCTAGTGTTAGGATATGTTTATTATTGTAACACTTTGTCTGCACTTTAACATGTGAGGCAGAATTTCTCAACAACTGCTTTTTTTAATTAAGGAAAATCTCATTGTAAAGCACTGGTGGCTCAGTTGTTGTCTTTGCATCCTAGGCAATGTCCCACCTCAAGCCAGTGGAGTTGCAGATCACCGTTAGTGCTGGTCCCAAGCCTGGATAGAAAAACAAGGTTGCGTCAGGGAGGGCACTCATAAAAGTGTAAAACCTGTAAAAAAATAAAATAAAATAAAATAAATAAATAAATAAAAAACCATGTCAAAAACAGATGCTTGGATGGGATGCTCTGCTTGGGCAACACGAAAAAGAAGCAGCCTGCCCCTAATGGGAGCAGCTGCAATAAAATTAGCCCTCTCTTTTTTCTCTCTCTCTTTAAGTAGATTGTTATGTTACCAAGAAATGGTGAAGTGCAAAGTTCTCTGTCCAGAAGACTCTCATGTGGTGAAAAACCTACTGATTGTTAAAGTACATATAGTACACATGCATGAGTAAAAAAAACACAACCATTCTATTTCTATGTACACGTGACATTTGCTCAAGTTTGCACATGAGTTCCTGAGACGCCAGCATTTCAGAACTAAAGCAAGCAGTCCAATATTGGCTCCAGCATACTGAGAAAACAAGCACTTGGATAAGTGCATTAGTATAGCAGGGGATTATACTGTATAGAGAAAGAACGGTAGTTTTTACTCTATAATAACTGTGTTCTATTATTCTGCACAATCAATAGTCCTGAATGCCCATAGTAAATTCTAACAATGTACTATTTCCTTAGCACCAGGCAAGAGTTTAAATCATGAACTGTATATAATTTGATTGTTTCCTTTGTAATAGATGAATATGAGCAGGAATTATTTGTTTTCCCAATAAACCACAGATGAAGTATATATTAATGGCCGGAGGTTGTAAAAATGTGAAAAAATACAATGGTAACCATTGGCCTCCAGTGGTCTCCTTTGGTCTCCATGGTCCCAGCCGGACTACGGACTCTATTCCTAAATGGATGGAAAAGTATATGAATAATATTAACACATAAATTCGCTTAGCTTCCCCTACAGGGGCCATCAAGAGACAAGAGCACACAAGGATCCCCAAAGAGAGTAGGAAAGAGGATCTGTTTCACTGTCAAAATGTGAACTGCATATACTCCCAGATTTGCACAGGCCTCTCTAGAGAATGGGGGTTTAGCAGTTGTATGGCTTAAAGCAGTACAGCAGTGGTAACAATCCTCTCTAATGCAGTCATGTTGCCTACACTCGCTTGCAGCCTTGGAAGGATGATGGAAACATTAGTGAAATCTGTAGTAGATTTTTTACCCCTTAAGAAAGAACTCTCTGAGTTTGTAGGTGAAAAGCGCACTGCTCAGGATGAAGTCTGAGGCAGTAAGGCATCAAGACACGTTTGAATGTAATACTTCATTCTGAGATTCGGAAATGAGCATGTCCTACTTTTTCTTTCTTCTTCTTCTTCTTTTCATGCATAATCTCGGCATAGGAGCTATCTTGTAAAAACAAAACAAAAAATGGGGTCAGAAAAACACCAGAGAGAGTGGAAGCAGTTTTTGGACAAATATGATACTTATAACTGTCAGTATTTTATTTCTCATGAGGAATACAGTAGATGAAGATATTGTTGTTGCTTTTCATCCCAATCTAGGATATTGTTTATTTGGAAAATATTTTTACAATCAGACTGAAATAATTTTGTGCAAAGTGGTTCGGTCCACTGTGTAATGTTTAATCTGCTGGAAATATAATAGAAGAAGAACAACAAGAAATTCTAAATTTGAGGCTGTTAGGCAGGCTTAACATCTTTTATGAAAAAATCCCACCTTCTGCATTATGATTGGTTTTTTAGTAACCGTGTGTGAATTGCAAGCCAATCATTGTCCTTTTAGTAGATGAAATTCTAAAGCAAAGCATTGTTTGAAGTTGAGTTTAGCGATCAGGGGGGGAAAAGCCAAATTTACTTCCTGGGAAGCTCACATACTGTACACTTGGGGCAAACATCCACAGAAGGGATATATTTTCCTTTTTAATGGATTATAAAGCATTCACATCAGCGCTCTCATTCTAATAGAAAATTCATTTTGCTCTGTCTGTTCCTGTTGAGGGGGTCACATGATGCTTTTTTATTCCGATTGGGCTATTATTCTGATCGTAGATTACAGATAGTGAGTAATGCCTTACAGCTACTTTCATAGATACTGTAGCTATATACTGTTAGTCCTGCCTTCTTGTACTCACTTGCAGTATGAGATAGCACAGATAGCAAAACATTAATACATTTGTTTTTTTTTATACTTTTTTTCCCTCAAATGCTTTGTTTTGTGTAAAAATAACTATATCTATGAATATACACTTCCCGGCCACTTCATTAGGTAGTCCTGTTCAACTGCTTGTTTTACGCAAATATCTAAGCAGACGTGTAGACATGGTTACCAAGCTCTGTAAAATCAATAGAGTACGCACCAAGCATCAGAATGTGAAAGAAAGGTGATTTAAATAACTTGAATGTGG
Organism: Clarias magur; assembly: GCA_013621035.1. NCBI lineage: Eukaryota > Metazoa > Chordata > Actinopteri > Siluriformes > Clariidae > Clarias > Clarias magur. The sequence continues at coordinate 447,058 of QNUK01000226.1, read as the reverse complement.
CATGGATGTTAGTGCCAGGCAGCCTAGTCTGAGTATTTCTGAAATTGCTGATCAACTGGGATTTTTATGCAAAAACTATCTCTAGGGTTTACAGAGAATGGTGTGAAAAATAGCAGTTCTCTGGGCGAAAAACGCCTTGTCGATGCCAGAAAACAGAGGACAATGGACAGACTGGTTCGAGCTGATAGAAAGGCAACAGTGACTCAGATAACAGCTGGTTACAACCGAGGTTGCTGAAGAGTATCTCTGAACGCACGACACATCGGACCTTGAAGCAGATGGGCTGCAGCAGCGGAAGACCACACCAGGTGCCACTACTGTCAGCTATGGACAGGAAATTCAGGCTATGATGTACTGCTGACCAAAATTGAACAATAGAAAATAAAACATTGCCTGGTCTGATTACTCTTGATTTCTGCTGCGACATTCAGTCCGGAAAAAGTCCAGTGATTGTTAATATGTAATGAGAAATTGCGTGACATCAGTGATTCCTGGCAGCCAAGGGGACTGGACTGGAATGCACATGCAAAGGGCAAAAAACTAAAGTCTAAAAAGAACTAAGCTTTGGGAAATGAGAATTGTAAAATGAGGAGAGAAAGGATGTTTTTTTTCTTTGTTTGTTTGTTTTTTTGTTTTTGGTTCTAATGTTGATAATAGGAAATTATTCTAGCCTGTAAATTAATAGAGTAAAAGTCTACTTGTTCAGCAATTGTTCTGGTGAGAAAATTGTTCTCTTCGTCATTGATGGATTTTTTTAATAGCAGCGCTGACAACAGTGTGAGTAGCAGTTTGAACCATCTCAATAAACATAACATTTTTAACTAATAGTGTGGTAAAGTTTTCTGTGAGGGTTTCATTTATTTCGAATTCTTCAAAGGAGTCTTCAGTGTTAATGCTTAAAATTTCACTTTTTCTGACACGTCAAACGGCATCAGGATGGAAGGTGTTTTGTGTTTTGTTTCACAGTAACAAGCTCTTATAGAGAAAAAAATAATTTGTGATTGAATAATGAATAAAACACTTGACATGGAGATTTTGGAAAATAATAAATTCTGAAGGCGGCACGGTGGTGTAGTGGTTAGCACTGTCGCTTGATTCCCGTCTCTGTGTGCATGGAGTTTGCATGTTCTCCCCGTGCTTGGTGGGTTTCCTCCGGGTACTCCGGTTTCCTCCCACAGTCCAAAGACATGTAGGTTAGGCTAATTGGCGTTCCCAAATTGTCCGTAGTGTTTGAATGAGTGAGCGTATGTGTGTGTGTCTGTGCCCTGCGATGGATTGGCACCCTGTCCAGGGTGTACCCTGCCATGTGCCCCAAGTCTCCTGGGATAGGCTCCAGGCCCCCGTGCCCCTGAATACAGGATTAAGTGGTGTAGATGATGAGTGAGGGAGTGAGTGAGTGAGTGAGATAAATTCTGAAGTTTTCACAGTAACTTCACTTCAAATCGTTTCCTCATCACAGATTATTTCACCACAACATCATGGCTTTACTTTGAAGAGTGATCATGTAGATAAAACAATTAGCTGGTCTATTTAAGCATGCATATATTTTATGAATCGATAAATTATCATACAGCATCTTGCATAAGTATTCACTCCCCGTCAACATTTCCACATTTTGTACTAGTACACCCTGGATGACATCTGAAAGTCAGAAGAATCACTGGGTAGAGCTGAAATTCTGGTCACTGGTAGAAAAATGAGAGAATACAGAATTCCCTGATGCTATGAATGGAGCATAATATGAATATAATAATTTCTGTAAAGTTGTTGAGAGGGGCGTTTAAACAAATCTATGACTTGTACCCATAGACATACAGTAGACTTGTCTCCATGGTCTCCAAGGTCACCTTGAGCTTACTGTCTTTGTGGAGTTTTGTATCTAATCCCAAAACTCCACTTGGAATTCCTTCAGGCTCCCAGTAGCATGCCATGGTGGATTCTCCATGCTGATTTGCTCATAGATATGAATATATGTACAAATCTGATGGTGCAATGTGTGATTGATAATGACTCTAGGTCCAATGTTGTGTTTTTTCTAACCTCCTGTCTAACATTCCCTGAATAAGCCATGGATGAGTAAATTTCTGTCCTTGAGTTTTTGTTACTTTGATTGTTAAAATCGTATGTTATAAAAGTATCTCAAAATGTTCTTTTTAAGCAAACAATGCTCTTCTGTGAAAAACACTGTATTTATAAACCACGATCTTTCATGCACCCTGACAAACCAGCGTGAGTGAAATAGTGCAATTTCAGACCTGCGTTCCTGCAGGTTACAACAGATTGGTGTATTATCTCAGTTTGTAGACTGACACAAATAACCCACAATGAAATTAGCGAGGGCACGCTTTACAACTGCACAAGCGGTAAACTGATTACGCAGAGATTTACTGTATCGCTTAGCGCATGTCATTGATTAATCATTAGCATGATTAATATGTGAGCATATCATAATGAAATGTGGACAATCATTATACCGTGCTGTAAATAACGCACATTAGGATATGCTCCTTGGCATTCGAGTTTCTAATCAGTGAATATGAGCTTTAAATAATTATAATTTGTTAATTCTAGCTTAAATTGCAGTCGTAATTCGAACACAATTCAGCTACCCCATCCATTTTGCTGTTATATGATTTTCCATTTCACATAGAGTTTTATGAGAGGGTTGAGTGTTTAGTCCTTTGTGCATATTTTATAGGAAGAAAAAAAAAGCAAAAATCTCCCCATGCCATGCGGAAGTTGCTTATAATTAACGTGACCTGCTTTTGGCTAGACAATGTAAAAGTTGAACTTAATCAGGTCAACATTACCCCCTACCACTCGCTGCAATATTATTAGTAAGTAATGCACTGAGTAAGACTCTCACATCATGTGAATCTGTAAGGCAGGTTTGTACACAACAAGAAAGCCTTCAGGGGTAACGTTTGAATTATTCGGACTGGTAAAGTCATGGAAAATTCAGTTAAAGACTTATATCTTGATATAACGCTCATATGTTCACAGGGAAAGTTAGCCATACTAAAAGATGGATTATACATACCCATAAGAAAAAATACTATAGTGAATGCTATGATATACATACTATAGAATGCTTACAGTAAACACTACAGCATGTAGTCAATAACCATGGTAAATGCCACCATTTACTCCAGCATGTAGAAATTATGAAGGTGATTACTGTGGTTTTCAACTGTGGGTAGTAAATTACTACTGTTAACACTATGCTTCATTACAGCATGTTATACTTAATACAGTTCACTACAGTATACAATAGCAAACTACAGTATACTATAGTAATTAAGCTATAAAAAAAATTCTGACCATATTAACTTTTCTTTGCAACGTATTGCAATACCTTCTACTTTTTGTCTTTCGGCTGTTCCATTTCAGGGGTCGCAATAGCAAATCATCTGCCTCCATCTAACCCTATCCTCTGTGTCCTCTTCTCTCACACCAACTAATCTCCTCTTTGGTCTTCCTCTAGACCTCCTGCCTGGCAGTTCCAACCTCAGCATGTTTCTACCAATATGCTCACAATCTCTCCTTAGAACATGTCCAAACCATCTCAATTTGGCTTCTCTGACTTTATCTCCAAAACATCTAACATGCTTTGTCCTTCTGATGGACTCATTCTTGATCCTATCCATCATTGTCACTCCCAAAGAGGACCTGAACATCTTCATGTCTGCTACCTCCAGCTCTGTCTCCTGTCTTTTCTTCAGTGCGACTGTCTCTAAGCCATAGAGCATCACTGGACTCACCACCTTTCCTTTCATTCTCGCTGATACTCTTTTATCACAGAACACACCTGACACTTTTCTCCACCTGTTCCCACCTGCCTGTACACGCCTCGTTTCCACACTCTTCATTGCTCTGGACCATTGACCCTAAGTACTTAAAGTCCTGCACATTCTTTACCTCTGCTCCCTGTAGCCTTTCTCTTTGGTTCCCCTCATTCACTCATGTATTCTGTCTCGCTACAACTAACCTTTATTCCTCTACTTTCCAGAGCCTCCACCTCTCTAGATTTTCCACCTCTGGTTGCCTGCTCTCCTTACAAAGCACAATGTCATCTGCAAACATCATAGTCCATGGAGACTCCTGTCCAACCTCATTTGTCATCCTGTCCATCACCAGAGCAAACAAGTAGGGGCTCAGAGCCGATACTTGATGCAGACCCACCTCCATCTTGAACTCTTCTGTCCCACTTACAGCACATCTCACCACTATCTTACAGCTCTCGTACATGTTCTGCACAACTCTAACATATTTCTTTGCCACTCCAGACTTCCTCATACAATACCACAGCTCCAATCTCAGCACCCTGTCATATGCTTTCTCTAAATTTACAAAGACAGGATGCAACTGCCTATTACCTTCTCTGTACTTCTCCGTCAGCATCCTCAAAGCAAATACTGCATCTGTTGTACTCTTTCTAGGCATGAAACCATATTGCTGCTCACAAATGCTCACCTCTGCCCTTAACCTAGCTTCCACTACTCTTTCCCAAAGCTTTATTGTATGGCTCATCAAATTTATTCCTCGGTAGTTGCCACAGCTCTGCACATCTCCCTTGTTCTTAAAGATCATCACCAATACACTTCTCCTCCATTCCTCTGAGATCCTTGCACTCTCCAAGGTCTTGTCAGAAACTCTACTGCCACTTCTTCTAAGCACTTCCATACCTCCACAGGTGTGTCATCAGGACCAACTGCCTTTTCACTCTTTATCCTCTTCAACGCTCTCCTCACCTCACTCTTACTGATTTACACATTCATTAACTCTTCAAAGTACTCCTTCCATCTTCCCATCACTCTCCTGGCACCTGTCAGTACATTTCTGTCCTTATCTTTAATTACTCTAACATGCTGCACATCCTTTCCATCTCTAGCTCTCTGCCTTGTCATCCTGTCCAGATCCATCTCTGTATACACTCCTGGACTTCATCGCTTCACCACCTAATTTCCTTGTCCACTTTTCCCTTTCCTGATGATGCACCAAGTATCCTCCTACATGTCTCCCTGATCACCTTAGCTGTAAGTGTCCCGTCAACTGAAGGTACCTTCTGACCACCTAGAGCTTGTCTCAACTGCTCCCTGAAAACTTCACACCATTCTTTCTTTTTCAACTTCCACCACTTTCTTCTCTGCTCCGCCTTTGTCCTCGTCACCTTCCTCACCAGGGTCATTTTACATACCACCATCCTGTGGTGTCTGGCTACACTCTCCCCTACCAATACTTTGCAGTCACTGATCTCTTACAAGATGTGGACCACCTGAGTGCTGAGTGCCTGAGTCTCCGCTCCTATATGTCACCCTATGTTCAAGCCCATTTTGGAAGAAAGTATTTTATAAGAAGGTATATTTTGGAATAAATATCCCTAGTTGTAATTATTACACTAATCATGGCAAATGCTGTTTAATTAAATAATTTTGCTTCCAACGTTATTACTCAGCATTGTATCCTATTAATAAGCTCTGATCTTTTTCTTTTTTTTTTTAAATATACACACGTGGACAAAATTGTTGGTACCCTTCAGTCAATGAAAGAAAAACTCACAATGGTCACAGAAATAACTTCTAAATATCTGACAAAAGTAATAATTTTTTAAAATTCTATGAATGTTAACCAATGAAAGTCAGACATTGCTTTTCAACCATGCTTTAACGGAATTATTTTAAAAAATAAACTCGTGGAACAGGCCTGGCCAAAATGATGGTACCCCTAGAAAATACTGAAAATAATGTGACCAAAGGGACATGTTAATTCAAGGTGTGTCCACTAATTACTATCACAGGTGTCTACAATCTGGTAATCAGTCAGTGGGCCTATATATAGGGCTCCAGGTAGTCACTGTGTTGTTTGGTGACATGGTATGTACCACACTCAACATGGACCAGAGGAAGCGAAGGAAAGAGTTGTCTCAGGAGATTCGAAAGAAAATTATAGACAAGCATGTTAAAGGTAAAGGCTATAAGACCATCTCCAAGCAGCTAGATGTTCCTGTGACTACAGTTGCACATATTATTCAGAAATTTAAGATCCATGAGACTGTAGCCAACCTCCCTGGACGTTGCCACACGAGGAAAATTCATGACAAATCAAAGAGACGGATAATCCGAATGGTAACAAAAGAGCCCAGAAACACTTCTAAAGAGATCCAAGGTGAACTTCATGCTCAAGGAACATCAGTGTCAGATCGCACCATCCGTCGTTGTTTCAGCCAAAGTGGACTACATGGGAGACGACCAAGGAGGACACCATTGTTGAAAACAAATCATAATAATATGCCAAACTACATGTTGACAAGCCACAAAGCTTCTGGGCAAAAGTCCTATGGACAGATGAGACAAAAATGGAACTTTTTGCCAAGGCACATCAGCTCTATGTTCACAGACGGAAAAATGAAGCATATCAAGAAAAGAACACTGTCCCTACTGTGAAACATGGAGGAGGCTCTGTTATGTTCTGGGGCTGCTTTGCTGCATCTGGCACAGGGTGTCTTGAATCTGTGCAGGGTACAATGAAATCTCAAGACTATCAAGGGATTCTAGAGAGAAATGTGCTGGCCAGTGTCAGAAAGCTGGGTCTCAGGCGCAGGTCATGGGTCTTGCAACAGGACAATGACCCAAAACACACAGCTAAAAACACCCAAGAATGGCTAAGAGGAAAACATTGGACTATTCTAAAGTGGCCTTCTATGAGCCCTGACCTCAATCCTATTGAGCATCTTTGGAAGGAGCTGAAACATGCTGTCTGGAAAAGGCACCCTTCAAACCGGAAACAACTGGAGCAGCTTGCTCATGAGGAGTGGGCCAAAATACCTGCAGAGAGGTGCAGAAGTCTCATTGACAGTTACAGGAATCGTTTGATTGCAGTGATTGCCTCAAAAGGTTGTGCAACAAACTATTAAGTTAGGGGTACCATCATTTTTGTCCAGGCCTGTTCCATGAGTTAATTTTTTTTATAATTCCGTTGAAGCATGGTTGAAAAGCAATGTCTGATTTTCATTGGTTAACATTCATAGAATTCTTATTTATTATTACTTTTGTCAGATTAAAGTTATTTCTGTGACCATTGTGAGTTTTTCTTTCATTGACCGAAGGGTACCAACAATTTTGTCCACGTGTGTAGTTAATTATGTGTAGTAAATTATGGTGGTGTAGTGGTTAGCACCGTCGTCTTGCACCTCCAGGGTCCGGGTTCAATTCCCGGCCAGGTTCGATTCCTGTTGCTGTGTGCATGGAGTTTGCATGTTCTCCCTGTGCTTGGTGGGTTTCCTCCCACTGTCCAAAGACCTGCAGATTAGGCTAATTGGCATTCCCAAATTGCCCATAGTGTGTGAATGAGAATGTGGTGTGCCCTGTGATGGATTGGCACCCTGTCCACGGTTTACCCTGCCTCGTGCCCTAAGCATCCTGGGATAGGCTCCAGGCCCTCCGCGACCCTGAATACAGGATAAAGCGGTATAGAAGATGAGTGAGTGAGAGTGAGTAATTATGTGACCCTGAGATATTAAACTGAGTTCATGAAGTTATAATGTTTCCATAGGATGCTGGCTATTTATCTTTTATTTATTTATTTATTATTTTATTTTATTTAGCTATTCTGTGTTGTTAAATTAAGATTTTTTTTTAAGGAAAAAAAATGTTAACAGTGTTTCCTCTGACTGTTACAAAGCTCTATGACTGAAGACTTCTTCTTCTTTTGTTGCTGTTGTAAGACCCACCTTTTGGGAAAGCTTTCTTCTCGTTATTGGATTGGCTGTGGAGATTTGTTCATTCAGGCACAAGAGCATTAGTGAGGTCAGGCTCCGGTGTCTGGTGAGGAGACATGTGGTGCATTCAGCACTCCAGTTTGTGTTGAGTGAGGTTTAGGGCTCCTTGCAAATCATTTGAGAGCTAACTCTCTACCCTTGGAAAACATATGTGTTCATGAAGCTTGAACTGTGTACAGGGGCATTGTTAGGCAAAGGAAATCTACCATGTCTAAGCTAGTCAGCTAATGATGTCTCTTAGTTAGCTAGATAGTCCTGTTAATTTATGTTGTAGATTTATGTTGCATGTATGTAGCACCTAGGTCCTGGTGGAACGTTGTTTTCTTCAGTGTGTATTGTATGGTTGGAATGACAACCAAAGCCTACTTGACTTGACTTGACCAAGGAACAGGTCTGGGCCTTTTAGTTTCAGTGGAGGGAAATGGTACTGCTTTAGCATACAGATACCTCCTACATACTTTAACTGTGTGCTAGTTTAAAATATGTGGCAAGATTTTGGGAAGAAGTACATACTGTATCGGAGTAATGAACATTTATCTGGAAACTTTTGACCATCCAGTGCATATGCCTTTGTTACAGTAGTTTCTATAACATATGTAATAACATTAACACTCTGTGTGTGTGTCACTCTGAAATGAGAATTCAAAAGCACTTCGTAATAAAATGATATGGGTTGTCAACTGTGGTTGAAATCTAAAGGTTAAACTTTTATAATCTTATATTTTATAATCTTTCAACAAAGCTTTTCAATGTTTGCACTGTCCTCAGGCTGTTCAATTCATATTTAAGTCTGGTCAGAAAAACTGTATTCATCGCAACACATTTAATATCGAGTATAGTACCTTATTTTTTTACAGTATGTCAGTGCAAGATGAAATACAAATCTACAGGTCACATAAAGCCACAATTTGTTAGTCATAAGCGCATCGCATCGTAAAGGGCTCATAAATAGAATAACTTAAGCCATCATTAAGTCATCATTCGTGCAGTATATGAGCTTAGTTTCTCTAATCAGAAGGTCCTCTTTTCCGCCTCTTGAACCTACCGACAAGAGATCTGAAATCCAGACTTGCTCCATGATTGAATAGAGCTCTGATGACATGATTACAGTCACCCTCCCGTGGCATCTCTGACCTCACCGACTCCATTAAAGCTCTTGCGCTTTGTCTTCTTCAGGAATTTATCATGAGGACGCCTAATTGGAGCCATTTCCATGTGTAATGTGGCCATCCCATGAGAGTTAATTAGGGTTTGTGCTTCCCTCCAGGAGCTGTTTAATGGTTTGGTCAGAAGCCAGTGCAGTTTGCTCTTTGGTTCCCTGAAGCACTCTAGTGCTGTCACTAAGCCTCTTTTTAAAAACCTGGAAAGAGCAGAAAGCGGGAAGCTGTGCAGAAATGGTGACAGTAGACACAGGAGGATGTAAATTCCTGGCTGAATTATTAGATTTTCTACACTTGGGCTTCAATGTTCTCATTCTGCCTAATGCGGATTAAATGTAATTGCACACAGGGCAGCAGGAAATGTCCTTCATTTAAGCGTAATCCTACAGTTCATCAAATAGCTTGTAGTAAATCTTTCCAAATGTTTTTTTTTTTATTTTTGCATTTTAAGCCCCGCATCCCCTTGAGCACTCTTTTTTGTTTCTTGCAATTTGGTTACATGCGCCTTTCCTGCATGCCCTCTTCCTTCCTCGCTGTGCTCTCTGTATTCTCAACAGAACCTCTGCATGTTCGATGTCACAGCTCCTTAAAGATGACATCGGTAATGTTGCTGCAGTCTCAGGTTTCTCAGCAAAATCATCGCTCAAGCATCGAACCACTGACACAGCATCTCGGTTGCTGCTGATCCCCAGCATCAGCGTGTCAGTGTTTTCCCACTCTGCACATTTCAATGTGACTGACTGGGACTATGCAGCAGTGTGAAATGCCAGTATGTGCTCAGAGGATACATGGAGTCTTTTCAGGTCAAAAATAAACTACAACCGATGCTGCATGACATTTTCCTGCTTAATAAAAGCACAGTTATGACCTGCAGCAAGTCCCTGTGTGCACATGACTCTAATCTTGCCTGAACTGTAGAGCTGGAAGCCCCGAACAGGGGGAAGAATCTGTTCACACTACAGTGGTTAAGCACAAATTTAATCGTCACACATCAAATGTCAAAGCTAATGCAGTTCAGAGCTGTTGCGTAAATCATGTAAAAATCTATGAAAAACAAGACGGGTATAAGAAACCAGGTTTCCACTTATTAAAATTGGAAAGTTGAGCATTGGAAAAGCATTTCAGTTTCTCTGATGTTGACATTCCTCTGGCCAGCTGTACGGTGTGGAACCTGAGGTTGTCTCAGGTTGCTGTTGTAGCCCATCCACCAAATGGAGATTGCATCGTGTTCTGAGATGCTTTTCTGCTCATCACGGTTCTAAGAAGTTGTTATTTAAGTTACTGTAGTTTAGCTGTCAGCCTGAAACACCTGACCTCTCTGAAGCACAAGAGGTTTCTGTATGAAGAACTGCCACTTATTGTCTGGTAGACAACCTCTAGAGTGTTTTAGGCATGAAAATCCCAGGAGCTCTGCAGTTTCTGATCCTGTCCAGCATAACAATCATGCCACGGTCAAAGAAACCGAGATCACCCCAACTCCCTTTTATATAACCGAACCGCTTGTGCTGCATGGGATTCTATATTGTGCTGCTGTCTCACGATTGGCCGATTCAATAATTGCATGAACGTGCAGGTGTACAGGTGATATTAAAGTGGCCAGTGAGTATATAAACCATAAACACATAGACACATAGACAGATGACAATGTACAGATCATATTAAAAGATCCATATCACATTATTCTCACTCACGCATTCTCTATACCACTTATTCTGTATAGAGTTGCTGGAGGTCTGGATCCTATCCCAGGGGTACCAACAATTTTGTTGTTGGGTGGGGTACACCCTGGTTGGAATGACAATTAATTTAGTTTAATCTGCATCTCTTTGAACAGAGAGAGGTATCCGGAATACCCAGAGGGAAACCCACCAAACGTGCAGAGAACATGCCATACACAGACCAGAGGATATCGAACCCTCGACCCTGGAGGTGCATGGCAACAGTGCTAACCACTACGCCACTGTGACACCTCCCATATGACATTGTTCGCTCCTTATCCCTGATATTATGATTTATGTACTAATATAATGCACCAATTCCAAATGACATTAAAGCTTTTAAGTAGCCCAGACATTCACATTTATTCCATAGAGAAATATTACTGGTTTCTCCTAATAGTGAGTCTGAGCTGTTTGATTTAAATTCTGTTTAAATTGAAAATTGTCATATAATGCAGTATATATACACAAGAAAAAACTTTTATAAATATTTTAATACTAATTCTAAATTAATTGATATAGGTTATTGATATATATGATAATATTGTGATATTATTCATATTACGTTAATAAAATATGCATCATACTATTATTTTTTCCTATAGTTTGTATGCATTTTTACATATAAATGTATAAAATATAGCCTTTATTTGTATAAGGTACACTGCACAATGAAATTCTTTATTCTTCGTATATCCTAGCTTCCTGTTAAGCTAGGGGTTAGAGTGCAGGGTCAGCCATTATACGGACTCCCTGAAGCAGGCAGGGTTAGGGCCATGCTCAAGAGCCTAACAGTGGCGACCTGGCGGACATTCCACTCATTAACTTAGAGCCTTAATGCACTGCGCCGCCACCACCCTTATATATATATCTTCAATTTGTCTTGTATTATATGGAGCAGCTGCTATAAACTTTCATATAGATGAAATCTATAGGAACACTGATATATTAGTAGGTTACATACAAAGGATACATGAAAATGATTTCTCATTATATCAAACCACTCTTTCATATTTTGAATCCTGGAATATTCCTAACCCTAGGAGGAGGGAATAAAATCCATTTATAAGTAAATTGGTCATCCATTACATTCAGGTAGTCAGTTGACTTAATTTTAATGCCTCCTGATGTTGCTGAGCTTAAGCATGAACACATTGCTCCTATAAAGTCCATCCAGATTTAAACAATGCATTGGTCAGTTCTTAACCCAGTAATTTCAGTAATCTTAGTTATTCTTTGCCTGATGCAAACTCTGCTAAAATGATTACTTTTTTGCCCAGGCAGTGCATTTACACAGATTGTGTGTGCAACATCATGCATACATAATGATACAAATATTTTTCGCTTGTTCCCATGAAGTCATTCGCCGGTAGTCTTTATTAAGGAAAGGCCTCCTTTGTGTCCTTTGTGTGGATGGATTGTACATGCAGTACCATTCAGCTACAATATATTAATAGATACAAGAGTGTGTGTGTGTGTGTGTGTGTGTGTGTGTGTGTGTGTCTGTGTGTGTGTGTGTGTGTGTGTGTGTAATCACGCTCTTCAGTTTATGAGCATCATATTTTTTCTGCAGTCATCTCCATGCCCTAAAATAATAAAGCAAACATGATGCAGCCCATACATATACATTTTAATTACTTAAGCCATTAAGAAGTTCATCAGTGGAAATCAATCCTAGTGGCAGGTTCAAAGCTAATGACGGTGTGTCAAAGAAAAAAAAAAAAATCACACACATCATCAGCCTGAATAATTATACAAGTACGAAAAAAACAACTGAGCTGAATGGATGTTTGACTGTATTAGTAAATTACATGGTATTAAAGCAGAGTAGAGTATTGCAATGTTGTGATATTTGTGAATTAAACAAGTGCGCAAAAGGTCTGGAATTCTGTTATAGAAAATTAGACCCACAATTTTTCTTCTCGTGTTTTACTTTCACGTTTAACATCACCTTTCAGTTGAACCAGTGCTGAATTAGAGAACTAACTCATCGTAAATGCTGTGCTCTAGAGTTATACCAGTGCTTGATTTTTTTTAGCCACATGTTGTTTATATTCTATGCTGAATCATCCAGAGGCTAAAGGCACTAACCCATGGAGAATTTGATAGCCCTTTGCAGCTCTTAAAGGTCTCATATTTTATAGCAAGCATCGAGATGACTCAGTATCTTTTCTTTAGTGTTTTTTTTCTTTCTTTCTTTCTTTCTTTCTTTCAAGTCTTCTATTCTGAAAAAAAAAGAAAAACTTCTTGTTGTTCTCTGTATCTGTACCTACAGTAGTACATACCGGTTGGCTTGATCTCTTTAGATTTTCAATGTATGTAGAACTTTTTTCTATTACGTGTACACTAATTGATGGACAACATACTGTATACAAAACTAAAACTTTCAGGTATATATGATTGACATTGGCATCTTACTCCTCCACCATCGAACAAAGCTCTTTTTGAGTTATTTCCCTATGGTTTAATTAGCACTGATCAAATTCATATAATTACATGTTTTTGCCAACACCCGAGCCTGTAATTATGGATCAGGGACTTGAGGATCTTTAGAAAGTGGAATCTACCCTCATTAGAGGAGCTTCTTGCCTTCTTGCTGCAGTAGTTCAGTAGATACTGTTACAGAGCATGAGAATTTTAATGGTCTTGTAATAAAGTTAGTGCTGTAAGCCACATAGAGAGTTAAGTGCCTGGACTGACACTTATCATAGGCATTATGGGAAAATGTCAAAAAGACTAGTCTGATTTTTGACTGTTCTAAGGTAATGTTTTTTCTAAATTATTATTTGATCTTAGTTGAGTGCTCAAAGAACCTATTGGATGAATGGGATGGAAATCCATCACAGGGCACCATGCTTTCCTACTTGCACAGTAGAGAGAATTTCATAGAGCTGATCCATTTAAAAGGAATGTTTAGAGAGATAGTAAGAAACCAGAGACCCAAGAAGGAACCCACATGGACATGGAGAGAACATACAGCTCCCGTAGAGGGGACGCCAAGGAAAACAAGTTTGTTTTTTGTCTGTGTATTAGAGAGAGTTATTGCTACTGTACTACTGTACATTAACTTTTTAAATATAGTATAGAGTGTGTAACGCATTATGATGAAATGCAGTACATTTTAGATGAATTAACGTCAGATCACTTTTCTTCACATTTCTAATTGACTTTGGTTGCTCAATACCTCATAGTAATTACTGAATAATATGCTTTAAGATTAACAACTAAATAATGAGCCAAGAGTTTAAAAGGTTAATTTCATGTTTGCGAGAAACCACTCCAATATTTGGCGCAAAGACAAAATGAAAATCCCACAGTAGCCCTGTATCTGCTTCCTGATTCATATTTGCTCCCACACAGAGCAATGAACTTTCACACCTCACACACACACAATCCCAATTTAGAGAATAACTGTTGGATGAGAATCGCTTATGTAATTCTCAACAAAAGAAAAAGTTTTTTGGTCGGAAAGTTCCGGGATTTTATTTTGAAGCAACTGCATGAGCTTTGCTTTATGCATCATGTGTGTTCTGTTACGATAATGAACTGATGCTTTTTGTGTGTGTTTTGCTCATTAGACTTGGGACACCTGCATTGGTTTTGTTACCTTGTTTTGAAATATAATATTAACTGTGGTGTATTACAGTAGTTCAGCAGCAAGAGCTTCTTATCTCAAGGCTTATTAAACCATCTAGTCGTGATCTACAGTACTGGATGGTGGAAGTATTGGCATTGATGAAGTTAGGAAAATTGAAGTTTGGAAGCTGACCTTTTTAATCAGATTGTATAGATGAGGAGGCGAGAAAGGTGTAGACTAAGGATGCTTCACACTGATGTGAGTACACTTGATCCCAAAATCTGGTGCATTTGGGTAGCGTGGACACTTTGTACCGTGCCTGGACAATTGAAATTATGGTCCTAAGTATGGTATGGCGTGCTTGTGCACGATTTGAGCCTGATATTATGGCTATAGGCCTCGATTGTTGCAGTGGTAAAGTGCTCTCCCTATCATCTTGAGATCATAAGGTCGATTCCCAGGTGATGCTGTAGCCTAGTGCCCTAATGATGGGTGGGAATAAGTATATATGACTAAATATATGACTAAACTGGGGTAAAAAAAATTTAAGCTATTGTAAATATACCAAAGTTTCACTAACTTTGCCTGTCTTCACGAATATAATTACAGGATATAACTCTTCATCCTCTGAACTTGGAGTTGTTGCAGATAATTTGGAAGGCAGCCAAGAGTAACTGCCTAAAGGATTCAAGTGCCACTGCACTGTTCTTGCTAACCAGATATGAAGCACAGGCTAAATTCCACGGCCACTATTTACTACAGATTTAGGCTGGGTCATGCTAACCAAAGTAATAATGCATTAAAAAAAAAAAAGTAAACCCATTTAAAATACCAACTAAATCTCAGAAGATCACACGTTTCTTATAAAGATTAAAATGCAAATGATTTACAATTGCACATGCATGATATTATTTGTCAATTAAGACAACAAACGTACTGCACATATTAACAGGTTCTGAGATAATCAAATAAAAGGATGATGGTTGTGGCTCAGCCTCGGTTACATTCAATTGTACCAAAAGCTAATGCATGTAAATTTATTTATCACTTCCGTGTATGAAATTCAATATGAATATTTCAGTTAAAATCCAGGCTCCAAATTGCATCAACTGGAGTGTATAAATCTGTGTAACTGCTGGCAATGAGCCTGCAGGAGTGGAGCCAAGCCCTATCCATAATAAGTAGTCTATTAATATTTGATTTAAAAAGAAGAAGAAGAAGAAGAAGAAGAAGAAGAAGGGGGAGAAGATGGACAAATCCGTTATTGACTCTAAATGAAATATACAAAAAGAATTCGTAAAAAAAAAAAAAAATAGGTTATTAGTTATTATTCATTCATGTTGGATGTTGGAAGATGCTCCTACTGGCTTCTAATATGAAAAAATATATAATATTATATAACCTAACTTAACGTAATTATTGTGTCAACATTTGGACAATGTGTAATTGTAATTAAAACACAATCCTATTAATTGTAAAATATCACGCACATGGGCGGCAGCACTTTGGTGAAAAGGGTAACTGTCTGTATATGACTTCCATATGTCTCTTGAAAGTTTTGTCCAGGAGCTTCAGTTCTGTCTCACCTCCAAAAAACATTAATTAGGTGAGATAAATTGCGACTAGGTATAAAGAGTATGAATGCACACATGTATTTTGGCCTGCAATTAACTAATGTCTCATGTCGTGTGTCTTTACCACCTCACGTCCAATTTTCCCTGGATAGATTTTGGATCCACTGCAATCTTGACTAGAACCAAGAGGTTGCTGAAAATAAATAAATACATTTATGAATGTATATGCTTGCACAGAATTGTCTAAAAAAAAAAATTTTTATATATATATGTATATATAAAAAATCATATTATATGTTGAAATTTGACAATGGTGAAATTTGACATTTTCTCATTCAAAAAGGACAAACTTTTGGATTTCTGCGGAATAGCATCACAGTGTTGAAAGATTAGTGTTTTACTAAGAAAGTGCTCTTGACTATTATTTATAGTGTCCATGTGACATCACAACATCCAGGCCCGGATATTTTACAGTAGGTTACAGAAAGTAAACACATGACAATAAAAAATTAAAACTACACCACTGGTTGTTTGGCATTTTACATTTTACATGACAAACAACTCAAATGAAAGTTACACTCAGTGAATCAGTGAATCAGGAGAGACACATAAAAAATGCTAAAAGCTGTCAAAACAAGGATCCGTGCAAGTCGCCTGCTTCAGAGTGTTGTACAGATGTTGAAATACTAGCCTCAAACTACTGTTAGAAATGATAGCTGCTGGTCAATGAGCAATGAGCAAGTTTGGTTAGATACTTTTGTCCATATAGTGTGCCTTTGAACTCTATGGCTAGCATTTACAGATGGCACTTAACCGGAATAATTGTTTTACCGCCGTGTCTCATGACAGCATTTGGGTTTGTGCATTTGCTGGCTTTACTACTGAGTGGCGCTATATTAACTGACGCCTTGGGCCTTAGTTCATTCTCTCAAGGATTACATAGTTGCGGATAAAATCAAGTGAAATATTGTAATTAAGTACATTTATAATCACAGTGCTAAGATTACAGTACAACTTTTGAATTAAAATTAAATCTTATAAGGATTGAATTTAAGCAAAGTAAACTTTAACACAGTGAGCCTTTAGATTTAATCATGTGTAATTAGAAAAGCTATGCATGTAGGGTTTTGTGTTATCTTATACTTTGTTTTCTTTAAATTGGTAGTACTGTAGATCGATTAACTGAAATGAATGAAACTAAATGACCATAAAATTCAAACTTTGTCAGAACGTGCTACTGCGTCAATAGATGTCGATGTCATTCTGACCCGCTTGTATTTTTGCGTTATTGAAATGCAGTAGGCTGTTATGTTTGTTATAATTTTCTTTAATAAATAATGAATTAAAACACTTTAATAAATTACATTTTTACATCCCAGTAGCACCCCCGTTGCGCTGTACCACCGCGGGCAAAACCTTATGAAATACAAGTGAAACATTAAAAAATTTACAATCACAGTACTAAAATTATAGTATAAATTTAGAATTTGAATTAAATATAGGCGTTTCTTATTTGCTTCAAATTTAAGCAAAGTAAATGTAAACCGTAACCGTTCTTGTACGGAAAGCCAAAAAGGTCACATTGTACCTACATAGGCGCTCGTTTCGCTTTGGTTACAAAGACTGCTACAAAGACTGATTGTGCTTTCAAAGAAATATTCCTCCCTTTTTCAGCAGTCGTACGGATTTTGAAGTGCGACAATAAACTGTCAAAACGTCGTGTTGTATGCTGCAATTAAAGGTAACGTGAACGTGCGTAAAACCTTTGGCGTACCACAGTGATAACCGTTTTCCTCCTGTTAGTTTCCTCGCTGCTGTTGTAACTAATGCTACCTAGCTGGAAGTTTTACTAACTTGGCATAAGAGCAAATAATTAACTTTTATAAGGTAAGTTATGTTTGAAGATACTCATGAAGGAGCTTATGTTTGTTAAGAGCTGTTAAACGCTGTGAACGAGTCGACTCTTTGAGCCGAATCTTTTAGGTGACCGTTGAGAGCTTGGGCAATTTAACACATATCACAACCTTGGCGAATAATGTTTTTAATTGGGATTTAAACATTTACATTTCCATGAAATAATTTTGGACACGAAAAAAAAAACACACACATACCAGATGTGAATGACTTTTGACTTTATTTTTTAGAAAAATAAATGGCAAAGGGCCGTTTGGGATTCAAAGGTGTCGGTTCGTATTGAGTAAAATGATCCGATTCAATGAAAAAAATCTCCCTTGCACTTAGCTATATAGTAATTCACGTCACATTCTACACAACAAGCAAGTTTTAACAATCTTTAATGTAGTTTCTATTTGTTTATAACTATATTTGTTATATAGGCAAATTGTATTTGCCAGACAACTGGGTCATTACAACTCCAAGACTGCAGCTGTTGTGGGATGATCCCAATCTGCAGAGGTCAGGGCATACCAAAAAATCATCCAAGGAAGGAAACCGGTGAACTGATAACAGGGTCATGAGTGGCCAATTACTGATGCACATTGGGAGCGAAGGCTGGCCCGTGTAGTATCGATTCAATAGAAGTGCTAGTCTAGATCAAATTGAGGAAAAGTTTAAAGTTGGTTCCAGACAAAAGATTTCAGCAGGGGGGACCTACTCAGTATTAGCCGGGTGGTCATAATGTTATAGCTGATCAGTGTATATTATGTTGTATAATTAATAAAGAATGTCTCGTAAGTATATGACACAGAAATGCTACACTGAAACCACAAAGCACATTGTCCTCTGTGCTGAAGCCCTTGACAGGCGCTATAGGCTGCTATAGAGAATGAATCAAGATGTTTTGAAAAATCAGGTTAGAGAATTTACAGTATCAGCATTGTTATATGGTATGGTATTAACTATATTAAAAGTGTAACAGTTAGAGACAAGCAGCTTCCCAGGTTCAGGGCTCTGCTCAGCCGTTTAATTTTGCATCAGTGCTGAGGCAGTGTGTTTGACTGAGACACACCCCATACCATCAGTCTTTGTCACCTCCTGCTTTCTCGCCGTACACTGCGAATGAAAAAGCCATTCGCTTTTAAATCAGAGCCGAGAAGACGCTCAGCTCAGTAGCCTGATTACATTATCTAACCATATAATTACATGGAAATGTGTACCTGAGGCAGCATACAATATCGGCACTCGTTCTGTGTGTTTCATCTTTTAATCCGCAGGTTCTGTTCACTACTTAGTAATGGATTAATCTTGAAATCTTGAGGGTGGGTGATCTTGAGCTAACTAACAATGGAAATCTAATTATGCACACTTTTTATTGGTTACCTGGTAGTTTGTTTATTTATTTATTTATTTATTTACATATAAATGTTTAGCCAGCTGAGCCTGCACAATTCTCGATAAAAATAATAATAATAATAAATTATTATTTGACCAAATGCTAGATAAAAATTGTAATGTTGCATCTATACATATAATTCTTGTTACATTTTCAGTGTTGACAGTATTTTGCTTATGTATTTTATATATGGTATGCGCCAAAGTATACAGTACTGAAACTCGTGCATTTCGAACGCACATGTGCGTTTGTCGATGTAGCATAGCTCCAGCTACACTTTCCCAAATAAATTTTTGTTGCGCAGTTGGAAGTGGGTATCTCGACAGAGAAAACATTACATTACGCATTTACCTTTTACATTAAACCTTACATTATGCATACCATGGTAAATCAGTATGCTAATAGTGTTTACTGTCAGAGATGAAATAAACAGAAATAAACTCACAGATGTCAACAAGGCAATATTCTTTTCATTTCAGTACTGTATATTTTGGTGCATATACAATCAGCTTCACTCTTTCGGTTCTCCTGGATCAGCTGGTGAAATTTTTTTTTAATTAAATGTCCGTAGTGTGAAATTTTTATGGCAGCAGCGACAGGTATCCGAGGTGCTTATGTTACCATGGTAACGCACCGAGGATGTGACGTGTGCGCACCCTGTGAATTACATTTCGGAACGGAACGCACCTACAGTATAAACACGAATAGTCTGATAATTACAAAACGTACACAGAACAGGTGGTTCTGTGCACGTTTCAAATCTTTTATGCTTTTATTTACACTGTTGTTTTGTATTTACTGTATTTTACTCACCGTTGTTGTGAATTGTGTAACATCTAATGGTGATGTACGCTGGCAGAAAGTGAAAGTCTGTTACCCGTTAGATAACTCTCTAATTTTACCCAGGTGCCTATCAGCCAACAATTTAATGTGCCTGCGACATTAAACACCACTGGTAACCATGACAGCGATGCCAAACAGGGAATCTATTACGTTTAACCTTCATTATATTGTGTTATTGTGTAATATATTATTGTACCAATTTGAGGTGGGCTGGGGTCAGATTGATAAAAAAAAAAAGGCTTGCACAATGATACCTTGATGTCTGCTGATATATACAGGCCTTGGTCCTGCCAGAGTTAAACACTAATCAGTGTTATGAACATCTGGTCACTCATTTGTTGTTTCTTTTCATTCTGTCTCTTCGTAAGCCATGTGTGAGTGATGAGACATGATGATGAATGTGCTTTTTGTTCAATGCGTCACTGTTGAGTTTTGAGCGAGACTAAAGATGCGACCGTGACTCACTCGCTCCATTCATTCATTTTATACAATTAGTGGTGTTTTGTTTTGCAACCAGGAATTTATTATTCAGTACATATAACATTAAGCATTTATTTAGGACAAATGCGTTCCTTCTCAGTACAAGCAGACATGTAGGTCAATTTAAAATTCACTTACAGTTTTCTGATGTTGTTTCTCTCTCGTTCTTTAAATAGTGAGCATTAGTTGCCCTGTTTTTGGAATCAATGCTACTTTTAAATATTTCTGGATTTATTTATGTAAAATTTACTGTATATTTCCAAGGAAGGAAAATGATCTGCCAATACAATAAAACAATTAAGAGGTTTACATAAGTAAACAGCATGATTAATCTAACATTTGGTTTATAATCATTGCAGTACATTTGCCAATATATTTTTTTGTGCAGTGTATAGCCTCAACACAAACTTTTTTATCTCTACACTTTATGTTCCTGATTTTAGAGAACATGTTTGAATCGCATGGAAAGAATTTGCATAATATTCGTCAATTAGATAAAAGGTTAAACCTTTAAGCTAATGGGTCGTGTTGGCCTGAATGGAACACACACAGGCTTTAACGTATACTGTAGGTTTGAAAATTGTGATGTACTCAAATTATAAATGTGAATCTTACCATATTACCTAATGTGGTTTATTTTTGTCAGAAAATTGCTCACTGTCACAACACAGCATCATAATCATCATCCAGACAGCCCTCATTTATTTATTCATTTGTTAATTTACTTATTTACTTGTTGATATGCAAGTATTCTCATAAAGGTTTTTTTTTTTTTTTCTTTAAAATTTGTCCTGAATGCAATCGTTCAATCAGGTCTATAAGTTTGGCGGGTTTGACTGTCGAAGTGCCAAAATGTCCTTGAAGAGTATTTGTTTATTTACTTGTTTTATTCAGTCTGTCTCTATGATTCATGCTCTGAGCAAGTTGCACTTTAGGCATTTGCTGTAAATCCTCAGGTGCTTTTTTTTCCATCTTCCTAAATTTAACCTGTTTTTATATTTGTGGTCTCCAGGGTGGGTTAGGATGAAGCATGCTCAGACCTCTTTTTTTTTTTTTTTACCACAGTCATTTAATTTGATTAAATGCTTGAAAATAAAAATCACGTTCAGGAAAAAAAAAATCATTATTGCACAAGACTTGTCAAGGAAAATAAAAGAAACCAGCAGAGGAGAAATTCATTGAGGTAACATACATTGCTTTGTTTCATCACAATCGGCGGCAAGAGAAAATATGCTAATTTAAAATTTAAATTGAAAATGCCCTCATATCATAGAACAATCGACCTTGAAATGATCATTATTACATCTCAAATTCAACAGATGATGATGTACATTTTTTAATACATGCTTAAGAGTGTGCAATAGAAATCTACTTAAACTAATCTAATAAACTCGTTCTCACACCTTCATTCTACGCACTTCACGGTAACAGTTGAAAATTTAGTTCATTTAAAAATTCAACAGATGGCATTGTAAATTTTTAAAACTCGCTCATGAGTGCAATTGAATTTCATGCGAACGAAGTCGCGAGCACATCTAGTTTGTGTATAAAAGCGTTAATGTACACCTTGTAGACTATTGGCTTAAGTGCACTTTAGAGCACTAAAAAGATAAATAGTGATATTACTTCACACACTTTAAATGGTACATATTTAAATGGTGATTTCATAGGCATTTATTGGATGTATTTCATTTTATAGTAAAAAAGTTTGGTCCATGCTGTGTAAACTTGCAATATGAAATTATTTGGAACGGGTAGAAAACCGTAGAATAACTGAGAATGAAAATTCCATCCATTTATCTCAAGATAGTAATCGCATCCTTACCTGAAATGATGATTGCCTTTGGTATTGAGTCAAGAGGAGGTGTAATCAGGCATGAGAAAAGAAATTACTTCTTTTTTTTTTTTTTTTTTTTTCCTCATCCAGGGAGCATACATGGGTAGCACCGATCATTTTTGTTCTTTGGCATTTTTGTTAAACCAGTTTCAAGCATCTGAAATCAATCCATCACTTTTAGATTTCACCTCCTCTGACGTGCTCAGATAAACTGACAGGACCGTCAATAATGACCTATTGTGGCTCCTCTCCTCAGGGAAGCTCCAGTCATTACTGCAGCATATTCAAAAGGAGAGGCTAGACTAAGTATACAGGCAGCTCTTTATTAAGCTCCCTCTTTGTTCTGCGACCCAAACACGAGCGAGCATGTCCGAATCAGCATGTTCTGTAGACACAGTGGAGATAAGGGCTTATTATTTGAACAGAGGTGCCTTGCTTGTCTTCTGCATAATGAAGATTCAGAGCGTCACCGTGTCATGAACATGGCAGAGTCGGCGATGTTAAATAGCAGAACCACTCTTGTTATACACCAGTAATCTATGTGACAACTGGTTAGCTGCCCAGTCTGATGATTATTTTTTTCACCACTGGTTAAATGTGCCATCTCACGTCCGTAACTGATGCTTAGTAAAATGCGTAGTATTACTGTCCACGTTTTTGCTGATGTATGCATTACCCTGTTCTGGAAAGGAGGAAATTGACAGGTAATTGAGCTCCACCCTTCTCCCTTCACCCCATCTGCTCCATAACCCAGGGATGCACATCCATTTCCCTGCCAGTATCACTGCATGCATCTGGACAACATCTTTATAATTGCCTGGTTGCAACATCAGCAGCATTGATAATAGACCTGCCTTAACGTATCTCTATTAAAATTAGATTTTCTAATGATTTAGTGTACCACTTTGGGGGGATTTTTTTTTTACTATTATTATCATGAATAAGGTTACAAGTTTCCCTCAGGCTATTGTGTAATAATAAAAGCCTCTGTTCAATAGATAGCAATAGATAATACAGATGCATTAAAAATGCAATAGATGTAACGCGTTATCGAGTGTCCTTTCCTCCTGTGATAAAAGTTTAAAGGTCAGTAACGAGCTGAAGCTCCAGCTTGTAATTATGCTCTGAAGATGCACCCATTTATAAATTACTATCAAATTTTTTTCTTATTTGTTTTCTGTCAAAATCACAATCTAGTAAAACTGACAAAATGAACACATTCTTCCTTCAATGTCTTCGCACACCAGTTAACAATTGTCTTGACAGAAGGGATACATTTTATAATTATGAAATGACAGCATGCTGTTTAACTGCCTTGCATTATCTTTATTATAATCAACATTGCATCATTCTGTTTATATTGATTCACATTTCCATTGTCACTTTCTTTTTCTCTGAAGATAAGCAAAAATTTGATCGCATTCATACGCACAGTCATACCTTCATCTTTTGTGCAAGGGGGTATGCGTTTCAGTTCTAAATGTGATTAGGGCCAAGGCATTATGACATCAGCCCTATGTTGTCATAATGTGTGAAGAGCCTTTTTCGGGTCAAGCTCTATAGGTGAAGCAGCTAGAATGATTCATATGATTTAATTTTTGAAAATAAAAGTCACGTTTAGGGGGGGGGGGAAATCATTATCTCACAAGACATGTCCAGGAAAATGAAGGAAACCAGCAGAGGAGAGGTGCATTGAGGTAAAATTGTGGCTTTGTTTCATCACAATCGGCAGCAAGAGAAGATATTCTAAGTTGAAATTTAAATTGAAAACACAAATATTCATGAAAATTGGCAAGTATGCACGTGAAACCCAGTACACATTTAGAGCTCATTGAGCTCAAGAACTTTTGCATTGCATGTCATGAGCTTAACTCAACAGGAAGTCAGTTATTTTGAATCATTTGCAAAATGCACCAAATGAGTTTTGATACACTCTTCCTAGGGAATTTATACGAGCGCCACCAAACTGGGCCATTGTGATCTCAACACACTGAGAATGCAAAAAGATGCAGAGGGATTTTTTTATATCTCAAATGGGTCAGCTGTGACGATGCCTCAAACTTATGCCGAAAACTGGTTAATAATTTTCTGTGGGACATCACATTGAGTGACATCACATGTTGTTTTTTTTGCCCTAAACATAAAATTCCCTCTTTTCTAAAATGAAGTCATAATGGTATTGGGATATCCCCTTTAAATGCATGTTCCCACTGTGCCCGCTGTCTTTCTGATGTGCCCGGGTGGCGATGGCGCAGGGTGCTTGGGCCCGCTCATTGTTGTTTAAAAGAAGCATGGCCCAATAGAGTGTCACTCTTAAACTTGCACTGTTTCTATTTCTGAGGCAGTTGAAGGGATCAACATTATAAATATTGTATTAGAATTTATTCTATCAGAAAATATTTCAATTGACAAGGTCAGTGGTGTTGGAGTTTACTTGAATTATATTCTGTAATTTAAACGGTAAATATTTCCACCTGAATCTTTTAAATAAGTATCATTGTTTCAGTGTTTTATTAAGTCTAATTAAACGATCAGTCTTTCACAGTTAAATGTAGAATATTTGTTTAGCGTACTGAATGTGTTGATGTAATTTTTATGTTCTATTGTGTTGTAGGTTCTGTTCTTTGCTGTAAAAGATGTCCTGGGCAGTGATGTCCCGGTGCAAGATCTCTAACAAGCAGCTTTTGCAGCTGCATGCCCAACACACATCTGTCCACCACTTATAACCACAGGTAAGAGGAGATGCCCTGTAAAAACACATGCACATTTTTCATCATACAATTAGAGAGCAGTGTTACAAGTTTATAGTCGGGCATAATACAAGTTATGTCATTGAATTGCAAAATTGCTCATTGCTATTATAAGGTCACATGTTCATGTTCAGGTAAAATGATCGTTTTATTACAACTCATTAATGCAACTCATTATAACACTGAGCATAACTGAATTCTCGATTCTGATTAGAATGTGTTTCTATAGTAACTTCTAATTAATATCGATATATTCTAAATAAACAGATGTAAATCATAAGACATTATGTAACAAAGAATGGCGCAGGGTGATTGGGCTCACTCATCGTTGCTTGCAACTATATTTTATATATATTTATATTATATGGAAAAAGATGTAAATCATCAGATATTATTTAACAAAGTATGATGGATTATATGGAAAAGCATCATGTGAGGACAATATATGAGGACAAATTTGGAAGGAGTCTCCAGCACCAGCATTTTGTACCAGTCCAAGGTATAGATGTAACTTTTAAGTTTGCACTTTTAACAAGTTGCGTCTTAATATGTTACTACAATAAAATTAACTAGAAATTGATAAATATGGAAATTGGTACAGTATATTTCAATAAAAATACATTTGAAATCATTGGCATATTGCTGCGGTATATACGAAATAAAACACTTTAGGACATGCTGCTATAATAAAATAATAAACTTCAACATTAAACAAATTCATTTCAGTCCCCATCTCATCACCCCATCGTTGATTAGTTTCTATCTTTATGAATGTCAATGTTTCATTTCTTACTTGACAGTGACTCACATGAAAAGTGGAAACAGCTTAGCTGTAATATTAATTTGTTTGTAATCCACTTCCATCCACTTAACTTAATAACACAGATACAGACAGATTGTTAATGTGCAGGAGCAATAAACAGGATAGACGTGTGCAACCACAATCATATTCACTTCAATAGAATCACATTCACTTTTTCACAATTACACATTTTTTCACCTTTTTCGTCCAGGTAATGACCAGGAACAGAATCAACCCTGGAGATGCCGAAGAGAAGAGACATTCTTGCCATCGTGTTAATCGTGTTACCTTGGACTTTGCTCATCACCGTGTGGCACCAAAGCGCAATCGCACCCCTGCTCGCTATCAGAAAGGGTAATCAGATCCCTTTGTGTTCCAAAATGACCAAAATTACATATTCACATCACATCACATCCCATCAACAAACAGTACATATATCAAATGTTTTTTTTTTTATAGTTTGTATATGAATCATACACAATTTAGTTTGGCAGTATAGAGTTTCAATACATATCCCAAAAACAAGCATACAGAGCAATGATAATAGTAATAACAGGTGATGGACAGGCACTATGCCTTTTGCTAGAAGTTTCTTAGGGTAGGTACAGTAGGCTCCAGGCTTCATGCATCCATGTACAGTATAGAATAAGTAGTATAGAAGATTGCATGAATGAATGAATGAATGAAAGATTGAAACTTGCTGTAAATTTGCTCCTTTACTTTTGTGTTAAATTTGGCAAGGTTATGAAGTTTAACATTTAGTATATATAAGCTGTAATAACCCAGTTCTATTGCTTGTCAGTGATATATTATTGCTGTTGAAGACAATGCGAATATCCATGCATCTATTTTTTCTTCTTCACCAAATTTAAGCAACTTCTTTCTTTCAGTCTCAATAAAACTGACTCTGTTTTTGCCCTATCACGACCTGTATTGTGGCAGTCCACAAACACCCTGAGTCTCACAATTCCCCTACATGCACCTGACTGAAATCTAAACTTGTTCAGTCCAAAAGTCATCAGGCTAATCTACTTAGCAACTGAACTCTAGTAGCCAAAGCACTCTGATCCATTTTAATCCCTTTGAGTTATCAGAGCCTATTATCAGATTTCTGCCTCTGTCGCTGTCCGTGCTGATTTGTGATTGTGTCCTACATTTGAAACAGAAGCAGCACTTATATTCAGCGCATGATACACTACTATAAACTCAACTCCTGAATAATTACCTAGCATAGTCATATGCACTACCTTACCAAACACAAAAAGAAATGTTTGAGAAGGGTGAAATTACTGGTCTGCATCGAGCAAAAAAAAAAAAAAACAACTAAGAAGATTAGAAATTACTGGAAATGAGTTAAGAAACCAGGATATTATTAACACCTGGAAGGGTTGATCTGAATCTTCAAAACATCATGAAAATGCTTGGTGAAGTTGCGTTATGAAAAGATTGACAGAAAAAAATTACAATGTTTAAGAGTAAAATGACGCACATTTCTAGACAAACAATATTTAAAAAACTTGACAGTATTGGAGTTAAACAGCTGTGTAGCCATGAGAAAACAACTTGTTTGTGAGGCTAATAAGAAAAAAAAATGCTTGTTTTTTAGTGTGTGGAAAAATTGGACGTTGCAGCAAAGGAAAAAGGTCATGTGGTCTGATGAGTACAGATGATCCCTTTTTCCAGAGCGATGGGCGTGTCAGGTTAAGAAGGGAAGCCCATGAAGCCATGCTCCCACTGTACAAGCCTCTGGAAGGAGTGCTATGATCTGGGGTTGCTTCAGTTGGTCAGGTCTAGGCTCAACAAAATTGTGTGTCAATAAAATAAAGTTAGCAGCCTACCTGAATGTACTGAATGACCAGGTTGTTTTCACTCATGAATTAGTCACCACTTTGCATGCCATACTCAAAACAAAGCCGGTCTAACAAAATCAAGAGCATTAAAAAAAAAACTAAATAAAATTTCACTCTTGATTTTTTTTTATTTTTTTTTTTGGGCCAGGCAATGTTTCGTACTGTAATTGATGGGGAGCATAAATAATTACAGTATGTTAGTAATTATGTGCACGTAGTTATTTTGAGGTATTTGCTCAAGTATTTATATATATTTTTTCCAAATCATCCAGCTCTACTCTTGAGCTTGAGTTACTCTTGAACTCTAGCACACTGCTTTAAAAGCCAAGGGGTTTAGCGGTGAAAATGTGAGGATTTGCAGCAGCTCTGAGTCTGAGGGTGTTGCCCTCTTACATTGCCTACTTTCACTCTTTCCAGCTTGTCACCATCTAGTTAAAGAGATCTTTATCATACCCGAGCGGCTTATGGTCCAACGGCACCGCCTGTCAGGTACTCCTCTTGGGCTCTTGGCATGCGTCAGACATAGCAAGAACAGCTCCGGTGCGTGCTAATGCCTGAATTCGCTTTCTCTGTCCTTGTAGATGATGGAGCTGGCGATGGCAGACGTGACACAGGAAGCCAAACGAGCGACTCGAAGGAGTTCTGCTCCTCTGATAAAGACATAGTGGAGGTCGTGCGCACCGAGTATGTGTACACTCGGCCGCCTCCGTGGTCTGACGCCCTTCCTACCATCCACGTCATCACACCAACCTACAGCCGCCCAGTGCAAAAGGCCGAGCTCACTCGGCTCGCCAACACCTTCCTGCATGTCCCCAACCTGCACTGGATTCTGGTGGAGGACGCACAGAGGAGGACACCTCTGGTCACCCGTCTGCTGAGGGAGACGGGCCTCAACTACACGCATCTAAATGTCGAGACGCCTCGCAACTACAAGCTACGAGGGGATGTAAGGGATCCCAGGATCCCACGGGGAACCATGCAGAGGAACCTGGCTCTTCGGTGGCTACGGGAGACCTTCAGCCCCAACAGCACTCAGTCAGGCATCGTCTACTTCGCTGATGATGATAACACCTACAGTCTGGAGCTGTTTGAAGAGGCAAGTTAAAAAACGCAAACTGTTATTTATTATGTTAAGCAAATATATATTCTCTCTTTCTTAGCAATGTACATATATAATTATAAAAATATACAATTTTATCATGAATTGAATAATCCAGCATTAGCAGTTGAAAGTCCATATGATGTCCAAAGCTGGGGCATCGAGGTTCTTCATGGCCAACACTTTGAGTTTAAATTATCAGAGCTATGCCTACGAGTTCTAGCTTAAATTGGATGCACTTGTGAGGTCGACATTCCTTAATGACTCATATGACTATAGCATTTTCCTTTACTGTAGTGACTAAATAATTCATATAAGCAGTCAAACTATCATTGCGTTTAACAGCATCTCTTTTTTTTTCTTTCTTCTGAAACTAATAAAATGCAGTTTGTCTTGTCCTCTATTCTGAGGCCTTTAATGTGGTGAAAGTTATAATGTTATAGATTCTCCAAGCACCAACACTGAAAAAGTTGTGTGGACTGTTCACCTTGCAATTGTGTACAGAATGAATCAATTCCTTCTGACCAATGGAGCCAAGATTTTAACCATGTTATAAATAATATTATCAGTTAGGACTGGGGCATATTGCCTTTTAAAGTGTAATTGACAGATTTTGAAATAAGACATAGGATGAGACAATGCCATTTATACAACAGTTAGTTCAGACGAAGCAAACTACTTTATACTGTATGTATCACTTCGCATGTGTTCTAGACACACTATCAGTCATAGCATGGGCAAAAGTAGGTCAGTACTGAGGAGAGACCAACTGCCTGCTGAAAACCACATTTTAAACAAGTCACAAAAGCACTTTGAGCAATAATAACTTTAACTAATGATAACTTTGTGCCATCTTAAAAAAAACACTTCGACTCCTTAAATGACTGCTTGTAAGTTGTTCCGAAACACATTTGAACCATCTGTATTCTTTTATTTACAGCTAGAAACCTAACTATCTCCTAACACAAGGTTGAGTTCCTAATCGCTCCCCACTCCTTAATCAAGACACTACTTTGTGTGTATGAAAATGGATCATACACCCTGGCTTTCCATTTATAGCTATTTGTGATTCAAACCGGAACTCGGAAGTTAACAGAGCTGATATTCTCACTCACTTACCATCTATACCACTTTATCCTGTATACAGGGTCTCGAGGGGTATACAGGAGATCTAGGGCACAAGGCGGGGTACACCCTGGACAGGGTGCCAGTCCATCACAGAGCACACATACATACACACACACACTCATTCACACACACTATGGTAAATTTGGGAATGCCAATTAGCCTAATCTGCAAGTCTTTGGCCTGTGGGAGTGAACCGGGGTACCCGGCGGAAACCCACCAAGCACGGGGAGAACATGCAAACTCCATGCACACACAGAGACGGGAATCGAACCCGAACCCTGGAGGTGCTAGGTGCTAACCACTAAGCCACTGTGCTGCCTAGCTGATATTCTACTTCTAATCAGAGTAGTGCCTTGATTGAGTGCCGACAGTCACAGTAAGTTAGTTCCACGAGTTGCGGAACGATATGTGTTGGCAGAGTGAAATAGCTGGATAAATGAAGAACAAATTATAATCTGTTGAGAATAAATGAACTCTTGCATAAAAACAAAATCACTCAAAGCTGTGAGGTATGTCTAGACATGGCATGACAGTTGTGCTTTTCAGTGCTCGGGCTGTGCCATACAATCGGATCACAGCTATGCTACTGTATATCCAGCAACACAGTTCTCCCTCTGGTGTGATATTGCTTAAGTATAATGATATTGATTGAAGTTATGTTGCATGATCCATTTCATCTATAAACCAATATTCAGACTAAAAATACAGAGAAATGATTTATGGTTCATATCACCCACCCCTTTTTTTCCTGTGGAATCAATCAAGTACGTAGCAGCCACATAATCCTATGGAGCCGTGTGCAAAGTGCAAATAAAATGAGATACGGGTCCTTTATTTATATGTCCCTGACAAATCAAAAATGTATTAATTAACACACTAGCCAAGTGAATGCACCAGGGTTCTTGTCATGTTCAAGTTATTATGGTTGCTGACTTTTAAATTATTTAATGCAGCGACTGGATGTTTAATAAAACCCCTAGAATACAGTCGCGGTGAAGGAGAAATAACTTTCACTATTTATTCAAAACTATTGCTATAAAGTTCATGAAGTTATCAACCTCCAGAGGGGTAAAATCGAACTCTGCATGTGAACATTTCCATCCTTAACAACTGGACTACATTGATCAAATTATACGCAGACATGGGTGAAGGATGTGCTTTTGTTTGTAGATGGAGATCGCAAAAACGTCTCTCCATGCCGTATTGATGGCACTGCCATTACCTTTGTCTTGGGATCACCATTAATGCTCTGAGTCAGACAGCTCCTGTCACTTCAAAACCTTTTACTGGGATAAGCTCATTGAGACTTATTGTCTTACTTACTGATCATTACAGTCTATAGCCTGCTTCATCAGCTGACATTAAATGGCACTTTCTTTTTACGTATGTCTGCTTTTAGCTAATCCTGTGTGCATCATGTAAACAAAAACAGCTGCAAGAAAATGGTTGGACCAGTATAAACTAACAGATAATACACATAGAGTACAAATTAGAGATGGGGGAAATTATTCAGTGATTCAATTCATGTATCGACTAAATTATTATTATTTTTTTACATTAAAAAAAATTATTATTAAAAAAAATATGGTTCTGTTTAAGTTGGAGAGATGTTGCCATTCCTCTATAATCCTACTTGCTGCAATTTAAACTATTCACATATTGGCAGGCAGTACAGCATCCTGTGTTAATTGTAAATTGTGTAGATTGTTAATATATTTATAACACATAAATGATTTGAGATCATCAAACAACTTTTGATATTACATGGAGATAACCAGAGTAAAATTTTTTTTTTTTTTTTTTTTAATTATGATATTTATTTTTTTATTTATTCACCCATCTGTCAATGTGAAGCATGCTAATAGATCTAAAATAAAATTAAAAAACAGATGAGAAACAAAGTAATTGACCTGTATCAGCCTTGAATGGGTTACAAAGACATTTCTAAGGCTTTGGGACTTCAGCGAACCATGGTGAAAGACATTATTTGCGACAAATATGCAAAAACAAAAATCCAGGAGAGGGGAAAATGCTTTGTATGTAATATGTATTTATTAAGAGAAGTATTGAGTCTCTGCATTAGTTCTACACAAGCACTTTGTATTAGGCTTCCTAGTGAACAAGTCAAATAAAAAATTCTTTGCAGTTATGTCACAGTTCTGAATTCTGATTGGTGGGAAAAGTGTCACTGTAGTTATTTAACATTTATTGAAGGAGATTCTTGAAGCGTTTCTTTCTTCTGGTTTCAATTAACAGATTTCACCAAGTCTTATAAAGTGCAAGAGACAGATCCTGGAGAAAGGATCCTGGCAACCTTTCAGAGCTGATGTACTGTATGTACAGGGATCTCAACAAATCAGTGTAGTATTAAAGAAATATAGTTCAGGGTGTGCAGTCGTAATACAATATACATTAGTTGTCGTTGGTCTTTCGGCTGCTCCCAGCCAGGATCCGACACAGCAGACCATCCAGTCCGCACATACAAGCTTGGACTGGCTGACGCAACCCTGACACAACCGTCTGATTTTATCCGGGCTTGGGACCAGCAACGCATCCAGTGGCTGGGATTTGAGCCCAGGCCTTTCGCATGGCAGGCAGAACACCTCCCACTGAGCCACCAGTGCCCTAATAAAATCTACATTGGTATTAACCAAAATTAGTAACTGCTAAATAGATTTCACACACTATACACATGTATACACATGCTCATTTGAAATTTGGCCTCAGCATTAGCAAGTTTAGTATTTTAATTAGCCTAAAAATAAAAAAGCTTACCCAAAAGCTTACTATTACTGTCAGCAAGTACTGTTTGTTTTCACCAAAACAAAAAATGGTACAATCATGGGAGAACTTTGCGTCAGAAGGCTATAAACATACAGCTACATGAAGAAGCATCAGTTTTGAACCATCATACATTCATTACTCAGTGTAATGTAAGCTAGGAAAATATGAAGTAATTACGGGAGACCTTTGGATGACCGTTACGAGCATGCAGAGAGGCGCATGCATAACAATTATCCATTTAAATGTGTTTTAAAATTGATTGTTGATACAGAGCTTGTAGTAACATTTCAGTTCCTTTCCGATTTCTTTTTTTCATATCATAATAACCATGATTACTAAGGGTTTGATGTATGCTTACTATTAATACTATATAATTATATGATTAAATAGCATCTTATTCATATGATTAAGTAACATCTTTATGCACTCTACATCGATTACAGTTCATCCTTATTAGCAGGCAAGTGCGCATATTGTGTGTGTCTCTGTGACTTTTAATAGCCCTGAACAATCTGATACAGCTCTAAAGCAAGATGCAGTTTACAGTATACCGAAGGTTATGATTACACTCCAGGCCAAACTCATGAAATTGGTATTATATCTATTTTACTATAATAAATAAAGATTGTAATTTTTTGTAATTCTATTTAATGAGTTTAACATAAACATACTATTATTTATATTGGTTCAACTTGCATGTTTTACTTGAGTAAACATGAAATCCTGTCCTTTCTTTAAATACACTACCTAGCCAGAAGGGTCAAATTATTGAGCTGAATCAAGCAAAGAAAACAACTAAGGCAATTTAAAAATTATTTAAGAGCCCTTCGACACATTATCAAAACCTGGAAGTATAGTGCTGAAAACATTCAACTTTATGAAAGAAAAAAGTGAATGAAGTTTCATGGTAAAATA
This sequence comes from Clarias magur, assembly GCA_013621035.1. Lineage (NCBI taxonomy): Eukaryota > Metazoa > Chordata > Actinopteri > Siluriformes > Clariidae > Clarias > Clarias magur. The sequence goes on along the minus strand of QNUK01000226.1, from coordinate 413,472 downwards.
TCAACATTAAAAATCATAGTGAAAGTAAAAGCATTTCCATATGCACACAATGGGATGAGAACTCACAGGATCGGGACTAAACAGATTGCTGTATGGCCATGTGAGAACCACGTGCTAGTGAGATCTTCAAAAAAAAAAAACTTCACATTGTGTGCTGTAATAAAAGCTAAAGGTGACCGAATGAAATAGTAATGTGCAACTATTGTACCAAGAAGAGATGAAAGTCTCTCTTTCTCTCTTTATCTATCTGTCTCTCCATCTCTGTCTTTTCTATGAGTTATTTGTTTGCCTCTGCTAGAAAACAACACGAGGATATGGGTGGATTAATTACTGTGCTTTTATTAAACCTGCTTATGTAGGCGGTCTATATACCGAGATTTATTTACAGACCATCTCTATTTTTAACCTCTCATCTTTTCTTCCTCCTACAACTCTGGGTAATCTGAAACACATTTAGCTCAGGAGCCTGTCAGGTCTGTATAAAGAAAAATTATTTGCTGGAGAAGAAGTTTTTTTTAAATCTCTATTTAGCTAAGTCTGTCACCCTTATACACAATGCACACTGGTGATTAAAAAGTCGGTTTGTAATGACAGAGTAGCGTTTCTTATTGTTTGATACAAGGCTGTTAATTTAATACATTTATATATATCGAACAATGCATTCAACAGATTGTATAATGTATTAAGCTTTTTGTTATAACATTATAGCTTGTTTTTGCCTCAGTGAAAATAGTAGCTACAGGGAGAGAGAGAGGTTAAGACATGGCAACCCTGTATACCAGTGACAAGTTTGGACAAGGAGCTAATATTTCATTATTTTGTTAAATAGTCCGTTTGTCAAATTATATTAAAAAATATAATGCCGAGACATCATGGTACCATACTGTATTAAATTTCATTTTGTGTATTGTTACAAGCATAATGTACGAAGAAACCTTTAATGTCAGCTAAAACCAGGCTTCTTTTTTTCTACAGTGGATAATAAAATTATTGATTTGGCAGTTTTCACAAAAAATATAATTAAATGTCAATGGAAAAATGCACACAGGCATGCCTAAATCTGTCGATGAACATTTGATTAGCATCCAGTTGGTCTGTGCTGTCTGTACTTTTGTTAGATATAAAAGTCATAGCATGGCACACGAAGAATGGAAGAAACTATTAAATGGGATATTGCAGTCTTTTATATAAATTAACAAAACATCCAAACACCTGTTTTTACTTTGTCATCGCAGAGTATTGTGTGTAGAAAGATGACAGAAAAACAAGCATTTGAGTCCATCGCTGTTACAGCTAATGTACGAGTTTTAACACCTTCTCATTTAGCCTGCATATGCAGATCTCATCCTTGCTTTAATGGGTTTCTGTCTTTATGACAAGTCTACCACTAACCTACGATCTTTTTTCCCTCTTTTATATCCTGCCTGTCTCTTTTGTCAGCTTCCTTATGTGTCTGTCATTCGCTATGCATTCCCTCTTTGCTGTTTCACTCACGTGTCCACAAGTCTCATCCTGGAAAAACACAAACTTACTGTTTGGAGCAGCAACCATCAGTGGAGCTTAATTATAAATTAAAAAAATCTATGCCTCTCAGCAACATTTTTCCTCTAATAACTGTGTTATATTTCTGTATGTATCAAAACAGTGCTTAATGCACTGTTGACAGGAGGTGAAGCATCCACGGGCGACGTGAACGCGTAAATGAGAAGGCAAGTTTGGGCCTGAAGTGCTCGATTCTCCTAAAATAGAATAGTGCCGGTGGAATCACTGTAAATAAATGGCCACGACCGTGAAGAACAACTGTTGTTTCTGGCTCATTCTGACAATAACATACAGTGATGCACAACGTGATTACATTTCCGTACGTTTTCTTTTAATTATTTTTAATTAGAATACATTGGAAGTGTAGTTATTGGATGTGTAATGATTTTGAATATGTTTTAAAGACAGGAAGGCCCAGATCAAAGCTGTGCAATCAGGGAACATTCAAAAGGTATAAAATATGTTACATTGCAATAACCAGGCAAAACCTATTGTTTTTGATATCTATTTTATCCATTTTTTGATGGTGGAGAGTAGTTATAACTGCTAAAAGGCAGGGGAATTTTTTTTTGTAGGTTTCTGTTTTAAGACACCTTAAACAGTGGCTTTTATTATTATAAGCTCATAATGAGGGTGTGAATCCTCGCTTTATATGAGGTTTATGAGGTCAGTGGTACCACATTAGCTGTTTCCAGGTGTACAGATCTACAATATACATGTTAAGATTATCCATTTACAGTAAGTGTTTGGAAAGTGTAAATCTTTAGGGTATATGTGTTAGAAGGTGAGTTGCAAGATCAGAAGCTGCTTTTCTGTTGCATGTTCAAGATGATTGTAGAAGAGGACAAAACACTCCGCAAGCTTCCTAGCTGTTAGAAATTTATAGCCAGTCAGCGAATACCTTATTCTTATGAGTAAAGTACTTATGAATTTCCGACCTTTATCAGAATGTACAGTAGTCATCGTTTCTCTCACCCTTCTCATCTCTCAACCCCAGAGGACACATACATGTATCTCGATGTCCAAAGCTTTAAACCTCAATCTGTGTGAGAATAAAAGTTGAGCAACTCTCTGTTGCTGCGGCAGTGTCGCTTTTTTTTTTTCTTCCAGCAACGCCACGTACTCATTTCGTCCATCCTTCATCGGTTTGTAGGCAGAATAGAAAAGTTGTCCGCCGGAAACACAGTCACCGTGAGCGTTAGTCTGTTTCTGACGACTGTCTTCAAAGTTCACTACTTTGCTGCCTCTTTGACATCAGCACAATCCTCAACTCACGCTGTCAGACATATCATTCATGTATATATGCGGATCTCCCTTAAGACCGTCCCGACTTCAGAAGTGCCACTCTGCCTCATCAGATCTCTCCAACAGAGCAGAAAGCAAGCACAGCTTTAAGAAAGGCGCAGAAAAACAAGAAAAGTGCTGTACAGTAAACTAGGCCAGCCTGACGCTACCATTCTTCCCCTGAGACTGCCCTGGTTGTAGTTGTACTCTACATTCCAATAGGGATTATATATACATATATGAGAGCATATATTTTTATTCTTGAATGACACAAGTGCCTTATGATTTGTCACAAAATGATCCTTGAACAGTTAAGGTAATGGAGAATATGTTACAGAATTACAGTGAAATAGTGGGATGTGAGCCAGACACCCTATTTATGTTACTGAGACAGCCATGCGATTTTTGTTGAATATGGCTAAAGCAAAAAACTATATATAATTAAATAAACTACAATGGAAAAAAATGTAGGTTTTTTCAGTCATTTTGAGAAAAACTCCCGGGTGTTTCTGGCTGGTGGAGTCGATGCAAGCACGGAACTGCAGTGCCCTGAGCGCCACTCTTACCATTCATTAGTCTGATTCCTTTCATGACGTGAACCACTCATGTCTTGGAGCACACAATGGATGGAGAAAGCAAGCAAGGAGCAAGGAGGATACATAAAGATTAAAGAGTGCCTCTTTTTCTTTCTCAGTCTGATACCTGTTTGAGTCCTGTCGTGCCACTTTATCTGTTTGTGAGGTCTGTCTGTCTCACAAGTCCTCAGAGATCTGGGCTTACAGACTGTCTGGATGTCTTTAATAGGCTCTGTGCACAAGCTGTCCACTTCAGCCATTAGGGAGAAAATAGTTTAGAGAAGGAGACCTCAGTAGCACAGACCGACATGGAGCATTTTTTTGTTTTGTTTTGTTTTTTTGTCTGGGGAACATTTTTTTGGCTCAACAAACCCTGATTTACACTCAATGAGCACTCTATGAGGAACACCTGTGCACCTGCACATTCATGTGATTTATAAAAATCAGCCAATCCTGTGCCAGCAATGCAGTCCATAAAACCATGCAGTTATAAAGGAAGAGCTTCAGTCATTGTTCATATCATACATCAGAATAGAGGGGACGTGTGACATGCTCAATGAAGTATTTCACAAAGTGCTGTTCTCTTTGGATTTTCAGCACCAATGGCGTAGAAGATAATGCCTCGACTACCAACCAGTCGAGTCCTTTGTGTTACACATTTTTTTTGCCTTAAACACTTAAAATATCCTTAAAACACAGAAGCTGTTGAAGAACCAATGTTTCTGCGACCCTGACAGTATTTTAGTTTTCAATTCCAAGACCTAATCAGTTCATCTGCTCTTTGCAATGATAAAAATACCGTAAATCATTCAAACATTCAACCACTTGAAATAATATGCTAACAAGAATCTCAGTAAACCAGGAAAACACAACACCCCCACCACCTAGTGGCTCAGGGATAAAAAACACTCAATCCCTTGTTGCTGAGAAAGGTCTGAGGAGAATGGTCAGACTCGAACAACAGGAATTCAAATTGCCATTTTTTTAGAACAATTTTGAGCAGAAAATCATCTTAGACCACACCGTGTGCTGAATCTTATGAAGGATGGACTATGACAGGGGAAGACAGTTACCTGTGACTACATCTAATTTGTGTGGGATTTATTATTACAACTTGACTCTCGGTCTAGACAGATTTCAAGAACACACTATATTCATACTGGAGCAATATACCTTCAGTATCAGCACCTGAGCTGTGTTTTTAATGCAGAATCCTGTACGATGCACAGTCCTCAGGGCCTCATGATAGTGCATTTGATAATCCACAAACCAAAAGCTCAAAAATCATTAGACATTTAAAAAAAAAAAAAAAAAGTTTAACAAATTCTGCAGATCGTGCAGAACTACATGCTGCAATTGCAAATTCTTTTCACTTGGGTGAAATACTGTATGTAGGAAAACCTTAAAATAATAATGCATAACTACACAATGTGATTAATCTATATTTTTATAATTATTTGATCAAACTAGCAAAATATTTATGTCCAGTTGCTTTCTGAGTAGTACATTGAAAAACAGTAAGTAAGTAAATTATTCAAACAGTGATTAATATTCACTCTATGCCTTGCCTTTCTGTCTCTACAGATGCGCTCTACACGTAAGGTGTCCGTTTGGCCCGTAGCGCTTGCCGGTGGTTTGCGCTACGAGTCCCCCAAGGTCAACGCCGCAGGCAAAGTGTACGGATGGAAAACAGTCTTTGATCCTCACCGGCCTTTTGCTATTGACATGGCGGGATTTGCCGTCAACTTGCGGCTCATCCTGTTCAAATCACAAGCGTATTTCAAACTGAGGGGGGTCAAGGGGGGCTACCAGGAGAGCAGCCTGCTCCGAGAGCTTGTTACTCTCAACGACCTGGAACCGAAAGCTGCTAATTGCACTAAGGTAAGCAAAAAAAAAAAAAAAAAAAAAAAGGCATTTTATACAGTGTAACAGTTTTAATATTCACTATATTGGAATTTCAGCTATGTAGTAAATTATGTAAGAATTGTACAGCAGCAGGTTTGCCAAGTGAGGAGCCCAGGTGGCCAGGACAAGTAGAGCTATTATCTGTGGACAAGCTTGTTTAACCATTCAGAGAAAAGGAAGAAACCTACTTCTTATTGATTTCACCAAACCTACCATATCAGACAAGTCATATATAGGGTGGGTGAAAATTAACTAGGCATTCAAAATTGGTAATAAAGACCATATTTCTAATATAATTTTATTAAAACTAATTGTACATGTACTTTATTACATAGGAAAATCAAAGCAAATCTTTGAATTTGAGCGTGGGCACCAGCCACTTCTTCTTGCATTGTTCACCGAGCCTGTGGTCATCAGCTTTGCATGAAAATGTTTTATTGTGTCCAGACATAGCGTTGCATTCCTCCTTTTCACCGTATGCCACCATCTCTGCACAAGAACAGTGGAATTCCACACTGTGAATTCCACTGGGAGAGCTGCGTAAAAAAAAAAATTTTTTTTTTTTACTTTCTTTGAAGGGCAGTGCTTTTCTTAATCTTCATTAATGCTCTTAACCAGCTAATTACCTCTCCATATGTTATAAAGTGCTAACATTTTTAAGCCTAATCAGTTTCCAGGCAAATAAAACAAGGAATTAGGAAGAACACCTGAGCTTTTTATTCGTCCAATGGGTTAGATAACAAATTAATAATTTCTCATATTTAATTATGTACCTATTACTAGAACTTAAAATTTATAGCAGTTTGTAAATAAAATTTTTTTACAAAATTAAGAAAATTAACTCTGTTTGGATTTAAATAAGCAAATACATTAAAGAATTTGATTAGATATTTTGTGAAAGTAAGACAGGGCTCCAGAAAAAGAAGGCTTTGGCTCCTAAACCCAAAATATTTCAAATCCAAAAAAATAATTCTAGGAGGCAAAATTTAAGATTGCTTACAGGGTAACCTGTTGCTGCAATTGTAGGGCTGTGTTCAATAACAAGAGCACTTGTGGAAGGTTCACAAACGTATGACACTTGAACGGGCTAATGAACTGTCCATCCTATGCTCCTGAGCGCTATCGTTACTGAACATCCTGCTCTACTCTTGCGTGCACTCCTGTAATCTCATGTTGGGCAGGCAGACAGAGGAGAGGAGACCGCCTATAACCCGATTAAAGATTGCCTCATGTGTTGCATCTTGGTGACTGACCTAACACTAGACCATTTCAGTCACCATCTGGAGCCTTGTGAGAGCATATCCATGCACATACAATGTGATGTGAACTCACCACAAGAAAACCACTTCAATGCTTCATTTTTGTTAGGGAGCATAAGGATTGAACTTTGACGCAATGGAAAAATGTCATGTGGTCTGATGAGTCCAGAGTGACGGAGTGTTATAAGGAAAGTACATAATGATAAAGTGATGATGACACATGGAGCGAAACTACACATTGCCTCTAATTCTATTTACTGTTGAAGTGAATATAAATTTATTTCCATTCATCCATCTCATTGACAGTTACAGGAATCGTTTGATTGCAGTGATTGCCTCAAAAGGTTGTGCAACAAACTATTAAGTTAGGGGTACCATCATTTTTGTCCAGGACTGTTCCATGAGTTCATTGTTTGTTTTTCATAATTCTGTTGAAGCATGGTTGAAAAGCAATGTTTGACTTTCATTGGTTAACATTCATAGAATTCTTATTTATTACTTTTGTCAGATTAAACTTATTTCTGTGACCATTGTGAGTTTTTCTTTCATTGACTGAAGGGTACCAACTATTTTGTCCACGTGTGTATATTTATATACTATAGTATTTATTTTTGTATTTATTTGTTTATTTCTTTCTTTCTTTATTTTATTATTATTATTATTATTATTTAAAAAAAATCAAATATTCCAATAGTGTCATGTCAGATTTTAGACCTTGACTTCCTCAGGTATGTTTTCTCACATTTGCTTGTGCACATGCATTTTTGATTTGCAAAGTGAACCTCGAATGAACTCAACCTTGGTCTCATGAAAAATGCATACCAAGTTGAAGAACAAAACACATGGAGTGAAAATGTATGAAACCTACCGCACTGTTTTCCTTCCATAAAACATTTTCCAGTGCCTGGAGTGAAATTTCAGACCCCCTCATATACTATAACAATGAATCAGGAATGAGTCTTTGTTTTACTTTTGCTACATTTTTGACCAATCTTTTACAGTTTAGTTAAAAGTATATGTTATGTATGTTTAAGCAGGTAAAGAAAATTAATCAATTATTATATTGTAATTGTAATGAATCCGTTATCAAACTGAAAACCACACTAACAATGAATTCCCACTATTCAGAAGTGAATTGCATCAAATCAACTGCCTTTTAACCTGATTTAACCTGAAGTAGCCTGGAACTGTCAACTTTTGGGCACTAAGGACACGAGAGAGCAGGAACATAGTAAAGAAAGACATGGTTTATCATACCCTTTATGAAAAATCAATATGAAGGACGTCTACATCTAAGCATGCATTATTAGCGACTTCCTCGGCTCAAACTCTGCAGACGCTACACTGTTTATTTCTCAGCACAATAACAAGTGTTTCAGAGGAAACGTGGTGATGCATATTTACCCAAGTGATCAGGAAGCATGATGCTGCATGTTTATAATAGTAATTGTGCAGCATGATGGTGCATGTATTGCTTATTGTTTTTTAATAGTTGATGGACACAGTGAAGAATTGAAATCTAGATTCTTAACGCATATGTTTGAAAATATTGTTTTTAGTGCAGTGTTCAGCTGAACACCTCTGCTGAGAGCTTCATGTGTGTCTGATAAGAATCATACAATTTACAGCTGTAAAATCATGAACGCTTTAACCCTACAGATGCACAACCACAGTAGGCCTTTTTTTTTTTAAGTTATGAATTCTATTTTGTGCTACTTGTATGCAGATTCTCGTGTGGCACACAAGGACGGAAAAACCTGTCCTCGTAAACGAAGGCAAAAAAGGCTTCACAGATCCAAACGTGGAAATCTGACAACCTCTTCAACGCTGGTAAGTAAACAAACTAACACACACACACACATTGTGCATCAAAACCAAAATAATCCTCCCCAGTTCTTCCATGCAGAGATTAAAGTATTAAATGTCATAGAATGTGCTCACTCTTTTGAGAAAATTCATTCAAAATTTAAGTCAAAACGAGGAGATGAAATCATATTTGGGAATCTAGTATTGAGCTATTGTAAAACCCATGACAGAAAGGTGTTAGTACATCATAAATCATAAGACCCAATCATGTTGCATTATGCACAGGATGGTACATGGTTGTGTGTGTGTGTGTGGAGGACTTTTTTTTATTCATGCAATCATTACAAAAAAATGACATTTGTATTTTTTATGTAATTTGTTATTAAGTACAGAATTGTTTTTCTACAAACCTGGATTTGTGTATCGAATAGTTATATAATCATACTCCATTCACAACATGGCATCCAAGTAGTAGAGAAGGAATGGAGTAAGCTTTCTCTTATTAGAGCGTCAGGCAGACCAAGGTTGCAAGAAATATTAAAAATTCTAAAGCATTTTTTTTTCGTTGTGCAATTCAGGAAATATCTGGGGGAGGATCACTGATAAATGCACTACGCTACTAAATACAGCAAGTACAGTAGCAGCAGTCTGACGTCTTATTTCTGATGTATGGCAAGCTCTACAATTAGAAAAAAAAACACATACACTATATTCAGAGGCAGGCTGTAATGATCAGACAGTGTTTTTGAAGGGGAAAACAGTATGTAATTCAACTGTAATTGTCTCCGAGAACAGAGAAAACACTTTGCATGGCCAATCTGAATAGAAGCTAAATCACACCTATAAAACAGGAAATTACCCCAACACTCCATGTACGTTTAATCCTGTTTAGCTAGGGCTATGGAGACATTATGCTTATGTTGTCTGCACAGAAGCACACTCAACATTGCCAACATTGTGCTCAGGCATTACAATTTCATGATCCCATTTTAGTATCTTGTGGCTCCATTAAGAAACTGTCAGTGCACGATATGAAAGAATAAAATCCAAATTAATAAGATGCCTCTGGCAACCTCAAAGGTCTGAATTTCGTTGCAGATGATTTGCTAAACCCTGAAAATCAATTTAAGCAACTACAACCCTAAATACGTGCAAAATTGTTTCAATGTAAGTTTCGGACTTGCTGACTCAAATATGTGATGTAATTCAAGGTTCAGAAAACACAATAATATGTTTAGAATGTGGGTTTTATCTATTTACGGCTGTCGTAATGCGTTTCAGGCACTTGGATAATTCGAGGCCCCGCAGGAACGAAGAGGCAGCATCTCGGAAACCTAACCCTCAGACGCGATTTCCCGTTCCTGCAAACTACAGCGAAATTAACTGACTACCACAATTGTATCTTTCAAAGCACAGATTGGTTCAACAAGGCAATATCTCTTGGTATTTTGTATGTTAAGCTGTTTATGATTGTAAAAAGAAAAAAAGAAGGGAAAAAAAAAGACAGGAAGCGAAACAGCGGAACATTGACGCATCTGGTCTCAACACACACATGGAAACAGAAGTGATGCGAGGTCCCTGACTCTTCCCAGCACAGAAGTCTATTAACAAAAAAAAAAAAAAAAAAACACTGGATGGGTGCGTACCCGCTGAACAAGGGAGGACAAATCATCTCAGTCTAATTGATCTTTAAGTACATAAACTCACAGACAGAACTCTTTTAAGAGATTAACACCTACATGTTGTTAAAAGGGAATGTGTTCCTATTGTTTTGTTCAGTTTTTTTGTTGATTTCAACTTAACACGTTGTCTTCTTTTCATTTAATGTCCATTGTGTTCACTTTCTTGCTAGTTCAGACCTACTGACTTCTTGTTCTCTGCTTGACTAAAATACAGGTTCTAAAAGTGTTACAGAGAATCACTGCGATATTTACTCACATCCCCAGCCTCGTAGCCGTGTTGGAGTCCACAGTGAGTGATCATACAGTATAGCAGTGTTCTTATGATGAGAAATAAATATGAGTGGCACTACATTTTATTTAATTTTTTTTTGGGGGGGTGGACGTTATAGTATTGTAAATATTAAACCTTACACACGAACAATCATAGGCTTCAAAATGAAGTGGTCTAGCAGTAAACCGAACAAAGCAATGTAACAACTGTATTTATAACCGAGTATATAGTGAGATGAAGACATCAACACGCCACAAAGGAAGTCTTTGCACATGCTTAGCAAAGGCAGGAAAAGAGCTGTGTTTAAATGGGGTAGAAGTGTCGAACATAATCGCTTCAAGTAAGCTGGATTTCGTGTCACGACATAAGCCATGGACTCTATAAAGGAGACCTCTCAGGCGAAGATGCAAAGCTAATATTAGCCCAGTGGCCGCTTTGGGGGGTCTGCAATAAAACCTTCGCAGTACCAATGTGTTAGCGAAATTCTCATAAAGCACTATCCCTAGTATAGTTTATAATTTTTAATCTGTTGGTTTTCTGCTATTAAAATGAGAAAAGGTGCCATAAATGATGTCAGTTTTGTTCAGATGGTAATCTACAGCCACCATAAACGCCGTATAACAAAACAAACGGAAGCATTTTAGTGTCCGTAAGGTATCGGCGGAGCCTTCGGAAATAGAACAGCTCGTAATGTTACCTGCATGCCACAGAAGCTTCTCCTTTTTTTTACGGGTAGAAAAGAGTTCCTGTGCACAATTACTCACTGCTTTCGACAGTGCTCGGCTAAATCTAGCTAATCAAGCACAAGATCCCGACCTTGTAAAAATCTTTAGGAGGAATCGCTATTGTCTTGTATACTAAAGCAGTCTCAACACTGTTTAACGAGATCGTTTATCCGCCGTCGTTCATCACTGTTCATCTTCTTACCCGGTAACGTGTCATATCTTATATTAGACGGTTATGAATACCTTATCAGTTTATAATTTGTGAATACAGCACTTATTTTGGGAACATTAACACAAAGTTGACGAGCTTTGCCTGTTTTTTTTTAACCAGATATACTTGACACGCCATTAACCTGACTTCACACTCTGATTCTAATTAGCGTCTATTAGTGTTTGTATGTGCTTATCTTTTATAGTCAGAGTTAGTAGTTTCTCATTAATTACAGGTGTCTTTTAAGGGAATGTGACCATTTAAATATTCATATGAAACTTATATAAATATCCTCCTTTTCTCCTTTAATACCCAACTGTCTTGGCCATTCGCTTTTTCCTCATATAGAATGCAAAAATGATAGCAAAAAGCAATATCTTGCATATATACTCATTAAGAGATTCAAAGGATAAACCATAATCATTAAGCATCACATTTAGCTCTTTTTCCTGACATAAATTCCAAAAAAATTAAATAAATAAAATAAAATCTGCCAACAGATCAAGACAAACCTATATTCAAGATATTTTTACTGGCTAAGACATTGTCACAGTTTGCACCTATGGCAATAAAAAAACGTTCAAGCAAGTGACAAGTGTAAGATTATTAAACTTGCCAAAAGGTTTTTTTTTTTTTACTAAGTTTAAGCTTGAAATACTGTAGTGTTATATTCTCATTTATTTATTGAAAAACGCAAACTTGTCTGCCAGTAGGATAAGAAAATTTCAAGTTTGAAATTAATAAAAATGTCTAGTAAAATCGAACAATTACTTATAAGATACCGATGAGATAATATCTCTTTACCCACCTTGTGTTTGGAGCACAGTGTTAGACTCGGAATGCTACACATTTCTATAAATATTAGTTATTATGGACAACAAGGCGGTAGCACCTACAGTACAGTAAGGATAGAATAAAAGAGCTGTCAGTTATATCAATTAATGTTGCTAATGTTGCAAAGTAACTACTGTATTCACTATTTATATGTAAGGCATAAATTCAGCAACACAATGTGAAGTTACTGTTCACCATCTCGAAGTTGATTAATGTACAATTACATCCTGAAGTGGTTCATTCCTTTTAAACCACTTGCCGAATATGTTATACATGCTATATACAAAAATATATAATATTTTTGTATTTTTGACACAACCAAACTCACGATTTAAATTTAAATTAATGCTGTCGAAAGTTAACTGTAACTTTGGTTAAAGGAGTTAATGGTTAAAAAAAATAATTCCAGTCATTGGGTTTTTTTTAATTTTTTTTATTAAGTTAAGAAAAGAAAAAAAAGCAGTTTGTTTTCGAGAGCCTTTGCAGACGGCACTGCAATCAGACCCGCTGTTATATAAAAATGTAAAAAATTATCAGAAACACAAATCAGCAACTACCCAGCGCATAAAGATTGAAGCGTGTTTATTTGTACAAGCTATGAACGTCTAACGACGTACATGAACACTAGCATTAAATTTGTCCTCACCAATACGGAGAACATCCTTTGTCGTTATTTATGAGACACGTCTCTGCTTACAGGATCGTTATATAATTCTTACCAAACCCCTCAATCCTTCTGCATTTCAAAAGACTCTCGAGCTCACAGTGAAAGCGTTTGACTAAAGAACGCCAGAAATGAAGTAAACCCGAACAAAAGCCCGAGCAGCCCGTGCAGGTGTCTGAAGCGACACTTGGCCTCCTCTCATCTCAGCTCCTTCATATCCTTCATAACTGTCCTGCTGCATGATTATACGCTTCTCTTCATCAAGTTGGAAAGAAGTTGAGAAGCTTGTGACATTTCCGCTGCTTTTTTGTGTTTCTTTTTTTTTTTCCAGAGACACTCGACGCACCGTTAATTTGACTCTATGCGCTAATGATGGTTATCTACGCTTCCTTTGTTTTCTCTGAAGCTTTCGCAGCTTAACAATTCTTTGCTAAAATGATTTCCAGCAGGTCCCAGTGTTATTTGTTTGATCTCTGCATGGTCTGCTTATTATCACCTGCCTACTTAGAGTTCATCAGCACGTAAATATTTGGTGCAACTTTTCATCCCAGATTTAGCCTCGATTTTTAGTTGTTACTTAATTGAAAAAGTGTGGAAATGTGCTATGAATCTCATCTGTAATTGTTACTTCAAAAACAAAAGAAGTGTCTGTATCATCTTCCTTTGGTTTAACCTCATAGATTTGTTTGTGACAGACAAAGTGTTTAAAACTGAATTTTGGAGGTATTATTTAGAGACCCTGGAACCACCTGATATCATTCCCGACACTGTAAAAAAAAAATTCTATTTATACTATTATTAATCTATTTATTGTATTTATTTTACACAGTAATGTCCTAACTAAAGTGTTGACTTACCAGCTCAGATTAATGAATCTCATCCCTCAAAAAAATATAAATAAATAATATTATCTGAGATTCTGAGATAGAAACTGAGAAGATCATTCGGCATGCAAGGAAAGAGATCACCATGATCGGTTTCTTTGTAGCCCTGTAGCATTTCTCTTTACCTGCCAGGTGTGTTAAAAACTTTTGTTTTTTACCACTTTTTGCCTTGACGTTTTCCACTTTCCTTGCGTTTGTAATATAAACTCATAAGCCATGATAATATTCTTGCGTTACTTGAAGAAAATATGTTCGGTGTGGTCACTGATATTCCGTAGAAATGCACAGTATAACAACATCTCACTAAGGCAGAGTATTTATGCTGGTCCTGCTGTTTGCATCGCCACACTGTTCACACACACACACACACACACACACACACACACAAAGATACACAGAGACAAAGCCTCTTCTGCATGTTACTCTTGTAAATGTTCTTCTGTTTTTCTTCATAGCTCATTTCAATGAGAAAGAGATGAAAATGACCAAAAAACAATAAACACACACAAAAAAAATTTGCATTGTTTCTTGAATGATCATGAAAGAATCAATCGAATTAATACTAATGTAAAGCATTCATAAGAAAATAAGAAATATGTAAGATCATATGGAATGGAAGCTTTTATGCAATGCAGCCAGACATGGAGCGGAGCCAATGTTACAACAGTAAAGTGGATTATTTTTCAATAACAGCTCATTCTGAAGTCTTCTATTTCTGTTATACCATAGGCGAATACAAATCGAATCCAGCACACTCAACCATGCTCAAAGCAAACTATGCTTCAATTTTTGCCAGAAAATTTCAAAAGTCCATCTCATAGTGCTTGGGTCATAAATAGAATTAAAATAGAAATATATAACTTTACCGAAAATGTACAGTAAAAAATGAAATTGTAAACCATGTAGTATAAAATTATTTTTAAAAATATACCAGTGTAAAAGATGTGTGTGGGTATATGAGCGAGTCATACCTGCTGTTCTGCTGCTATGACTGAGAAAAGCAGGTGAATGTGTTTGTCAGCCTGTTCTCGCAGAGGTAATCCCCCATCCTGGGATAAGAGTGTCATCATGACTTGAGAGATCCTCCATCAGAGACAACGGCAGGGTTCATGTCAATATTAAAACCCTACTAAGGAATTACTTATTACCCCTCATGATGTGAGAGTGTTGTTTTGTCTGGTAGCGATTTGTGTACATGAGATGCGGTGCTGTGTGTGGAAAGCTGTTGGTTAAATAATGCATACCTGTACGTACTATAACAGAGAGCTGTCATCATGTACCTAAGTGAAGCTGAAGCTGGTAGAGCAGGAGGCTGACAATGCTGTGAACTGAAGTTTTTGTATTGCTTATCATTTTTCTTCTTCAACTATCTTTATGCTTTAAAAGGTCTTGTGTGCTGCAAATTTCCACAGTTTTTCCTTGAGCTACGTTGCTGCCACTAGTTTCTGTTTGACTCACTACAAAATGAGGGCTATATCTTTAAACAGCATATAATTTATACTAAATTGCATACTTACTGCAAATATCCACAAACACAACCCTTCTGACAAAACTGTGGGAGATAGAGTTATAGGAGTTATAGCTTTTTGAAGAAAGGAAAATCACAAGTCGCGGTATAGAGTTTGTGGCCTCGGTCATGCATAGATGTTTTTCTTAGAACTTAACTAATAATCGTTCACGGAAACCCCCGCAATTTCGCAGAAACTAAATTATTTTTATGGCTTTTGGGGCAATATCTAATTTTTCATGCATTTTAATGCTAAACTCATATAAGATGAATATAATTTACTAATTTTGTGACGTGAATATTAATGTAAATTCAGATAAACCACAGCGTCGTTTGGGATGGTAAATTATTACTGTATTTACCCTACAGTACTTATACCAAAGAAAATGGTGGGTGGGTGAGTGAGTGAGTGAGTGGGTGGGTGGGTGTTTGAGTGGGTGGGTGGGTGTTTGAGTGGGTGGGTGGGTGGGTGAGTGGGTGAGTGAGTGAGGATGAGTTTGAAATGGAATTTAGGTGTTTTGAGTGTATGTTTGGGGGAATTTTTTTGCTTAGACTATATAAAATAGGCATTTATAGGCATTTTTTAAACACAATCAGAATGTCTCACACCAATCAACCATAACATTACAATGCAAAAAATGTGTTCTGTACTGTGTAGATTCCCCTTGTGTCCCTAGGCCACGCCAGGCCTTGGACCATAACTCCAAAAGACCACTTGGGGTGTGACATGGTGTCTGCCACCATAATGTCTTGATCACATTGAAATCTGTGGGGTTTGGACACTGAGTCAGTTGTTTGCATGTTTGACCCTGTGCATGGTGAGCTGTGGTGCACTGGTGTTCTGGTCCCTTTCTACCATAGCCAACATTGAAATTTTTCAGTGATGTGTTCTGTTTGGTCTGGGATCAGGCCAGACAGACTAGACCTTGGACCCAGCAGCATGGATGATCCTTGAGCACCCATGATTCTATCACCAGTTTACCGATATATAGTTGATAATTAATTAGAAAAAAGCTCTTTCTCATTCTCTCTGTTGGTCTTCAGGAAGCGAAAGTACTTCCCTGACTGCAACAGAGAGAAGACTTCATTGTTGGGCTGACTGAGGTCCTTCACCATCCTCCTGGCCTTGGTCCATCACCAACTGCCATAGATGATCAGCTGATCGCCCCACACTCTGGAAATCTAGTCCTTTTTGGTGCTGTGTTCAAAGCAGGTTTTGATGTCTCCTGTCCAAGTCCACTATATGGTGCAGGTGTTCAAGTTCCTTAGCCCCTTATATGGCAATTTATAGTCCAATGAGCTTCTAAAGTAATAAAGATGCTGACGGGCCTTCAACAAAGGCAAAGACTTGAAGCAAATAAGTATTTTTAATCCCTGTCTAAACAAGTCCAAATCTGTGTCCATGATAATCATACAGAATGTAAAGTCAAGACAATCTGCTTTAAGGTTGAACATGCTGAAGTATCCCTTTCATTAGAGATCTTAATTCTTGAATAAGCCTTCATTGATCAGTTTATTGATTACACTGGCCAATCGCTGGTAAACCAGCTTAGCATGCAGGAACAGCTTCATAACTACTATTCTGCAGCTGTGACTAAGAAAAGCAGGTGAATGTGTTTGTCAAAGCCTGTCTTCGGTAAGGTAATCCCCCATCCTGGGAAAACAGACTGTCATCATGACTTGAGCAATCCTCCATTAGAGACAACGGAAGGTTTCATGTCAATATTAAAACCTGCGGAGGAGGGCAGGAATTACTTACTACGCCACATCTTATTAAAGCAAATGATCTGGGAGTGTTGGTTTTGTCAGGAGAAATAGATTTCTCTGAATTTGTAGTACTCTATAGAGAGCGATACAAGGAGAGCGAGTGGGTGGATGAAAGATCTGCAGTTAGTCTGAGAAGCCGTAAACACTAAAGAGCAAGACACAAGAGCACCTTTAAGCTGGATGAAGGGGCCTGTAGCCTTTCCAATGGATGGGACGTCTCTTCTGCTACTAAAGCCAGGAGGTGACTTTAGTGCTTAGACACAATGGAAGCATATGAGTGTCAGTCAGCTTCTGCCCAAGTGAATAGATTCAGCTCAGCTCTGACAGACGTAAGATTAAAAGTGATGTATTAATTTCACTGTTTATTGTGTTTAATCATTATTATTCCTAATTCATTGAATCATCCATGGCAATTGTTTTAAACCCGTCAGGCTTGCAGGTCTACCCCTAACAAAGTGGAAGAATTTACTCGGGACCTCTTGAAAGGGCACCGTCATGGGCTCAGTGGCGCAGGTCTTCAATTTCCTTAGCAACTTTGATGGCAATTTAATGTCCCATAGGAATCTCAGGTGGTAAAGTCAGTGACAGGGTTCTTCTCTTCACCACAGCGTTAATGTTAGTGTCAGGACCATGGCAGGTCTCCTGCGTGATGTGAACACCCATGTTCTGGAAAGTGTCCACTTTCTTTACTGGGGCCCCATTTATTTGAACAAAGTGGTCCACTATCAAATCCGTTGTCTGGTTGATGTTCTGGAGGAGGTTGTTCTATTTGCCCCAGTTCTCCAGTCGTTAAATCACTTCTAGGTAGGCCTTCTCATCTTTGATGTTGGTGGTAAAATTGGGTTGATGATAAAAGAACTACAGGAGAGCTGCCTGTGAATTGTCAGCAGTACTGTATATCCTGCATGTAGTGCTAGATCTAGCTTCTCAGTAAGATAAACTGCATTACCTTGTACTGTAGTGCCAAGTATCAACCCCTAGCTTGCCAAAATGCTGTTGGATGAGTGCTGCACAACAATTACATTGTTGCTTAGCCTCAATTTGTCAACATAAATGTTCCAGACAGGTATAAATATACAGTATAGACATGCTACTAAGATAGGTGTTCCTTCAGGAGGGTTCCTGTGGTTGTGCATCTGAAGTTTTGGGGAGTTATGTGCTGTGACATTTTTTCCAAGAAATTGCCTATACTGTGTCTCCTGTAGATATGGCCTTGGCTGTAGGAATTATTTGGGGCTTTTAGTTTTTAATAACTGTGCATTTAGGATTGTTGTCAAAGGCTTACATACTGTAGTAATTCAAAACTGTTACTGCAAATGTAAGGTAATTAAAAAATCATTATGATATACTGTAGGTTGGTATATAGGTTTCATAAGTGAATTTATAGACAGAAAAAAAAAAAATGACAAATATCAAAACTTTCATAAAACAATATTATACTGCAGGTAGACAAATCATATAACCAACGCATTTCTATTTGGAGCTGCATTTTTAGAGAGCTTTGCACCCAATGCCACTGTATTTTAGTAACAGAATAACCTATTAAACATCCAACATCTTTAGCAGTATATTAAAAACTTTAATCATTAATACGTCTATTTGCAGGTGTAGTGTTCTTGCAGAATATTAAAAAGGCAAAAAAAGAGAAACGATTATTCTTTAAACTTTATATAAAACAATATAAACGTCTTGAAGTAGTAACTTTACTAGTAAGTGTTTATCCTCAATAACTCTGCTCATACATTCTGCTTAATTAAAGTGTTTTTAATGTAAATGTGAATACAGATTTATGATCATACAGCTGTAGAACCAAACATACGTAGAATAAACTTTCTAAAACCTCATAATTAATTTCTTGGGAACTATAAAATAAAATATGGCACTTGTAATCCTGAATATGGAAAACAACAACATTTGGTTACTTACAAGTGCCGGTATTAATAACAAAAAAAAAAAATTTTAAACACATATTTGTATTTTTACAAATTTTTATGTTTAAATAAATGTGACTTTGTCTTTATATACCTTTTGGTAATAAATTTCTTTTTTTTTTAATACCCTGGACAGATATGATACTTCACAGACATTTTGGTAAGGACTAGGGGGCGGAATCTATACATGTTTTATTTCCAAGTATTTTAATGAGTTTCTTGTAAACGGTTAAGCTTTAACATGACTTTATAATAAAGAAAACACCATTGTTTAAAGGAGTGAGCCATCCTCTTAACGAATCTGGTGTATAACACTTGCTCTCCTGCTCTGCATTTATTGTTCTGAAAAATCTTGACACTGTTTCCTCATTCTTTCTAAAGCTCACTTAAGGTGACAAGGAGCTCTAGTTAGGTTTAAGGTTCATAACTGGAGAGATGTTATCTCTTCCCCTAATGGACAAACAGACCACTACACTTTATGAAAAAGCTGCCATATTGCGTCTGTGACAGTCGGTAGGAATACACCCTAGGTACCATGAACACAAGCACAAACCCATTCATATCTGAGGGCAATTTGATGTAGCCAATCCATCTACAGACCTATTTTTAATAGAAAACTGGAACTGAAACTTAATATGAAAATGAAATTGTTCATATTAAATATGATGAACACAGACAGTATGCTGATCTCAGGTTGGAACCAGATAGAACGTTCTCGTTCCACATAACGCTGCTTATCATCAAAGTGATGAAGTTAGGGGTCAGATGAAGCTTAGTGGTTAAAGCTTTGGACTATGGTTTGGAAGATGCCAGGTTCAAACCCCATGACCACCAAGTTGAAACTTTTGGGCCCTTGAGCAGGGCCCTTCCAAAAGCCCGTTAACCATCTCAGTTGACTTGTCCAAAAATAAATAACCTGGCAATAGTTCCTTTGCATGATAAATGATATGAGTTTAATCTCTAATCATAATTAGATTTTTTTCAGTATTTGCCTTCTCCTTATTATTATTATTATTTTGGCATTAGTGGCGTTGGTTTTTCTCTTATTATGCGGGAGGCCCTAGTTCAATTCCCAGCCAATGCCCAAACCCCTTACCGGATGCAATGCCAGTCCCAAGCTACGGATTAAATGGGAGGGTTGCATCAGCAAGGGCAGCCAGTGTAAAAGCCTAGTTGTTGTTCAGATTGGAAGGTCCACTATGGCGACCCCTCGATGGGAGCAGCTGAAAGACTAACAACATTATCATTTATTTAACTTGCTATGAGTCCAGTATTCATTTCAATTCAGTTCATTTTTATTTATATAGCGCTTTTAACACTGGTCATTGTCTCAAAGCAACTTCACAAAATGAAAAGAAAACTTATGGAAGTCAGCGACGGTGGCAGGGAAAAACTCTGGGTGATAACGGATAACAGGAATTATATAATGACATCATGTATGTTAGGCTGCTGAAAGTTCAGTATAACAGAAGTTGTCCAAGCTATCATGGAGTCCAGTTCAGCACGGGGATGAGTCAGCAGGTGCAGAGGCCAGAGGTGGGTCTGGATCACTGGGAGCTCAGGAGGAGCATGTGTAGATCCAAACTATCATGAAGCAGAATCCAGCTGGAGGTTATCCTTCTCTGGATACCTCAAGATCCTCGCAGGGTTGGCCTCTGCCTACTGGAGCTGGCACAATCTCCTGATGCCTTGGGATGGGTAGAGACAGGAAGAACCCGTTCAGTACTTACTATAGTAATACTGTATAATATGAGTTTCTACTTAATGGGGTACAAGATCAAAATATGAGAAGACCATTGTTCCAGCTCTTAATGAATACAATATGGTTTCAGTAGGCATAGCTTTATGCCCACTGACAACTGATGTGGACATTGATAACCATACAGGAACCCAAGGCTTGCTCAAGGCTAGCCCATCTGGTCTGATACCACAGATTTTCCACTGCAGCACAAATCTCTGAAAAAGTCAGTGCTGGCCACAACTGAAAAACACCAGAACACCCAGTACATCACAGCCAGCCACACACATGGGGCAAAGCAGGCAAAGAGCCCAAAGCTGCAGACCGAGCCTCCAAACTCCTCAGACCCCAACCAGATCGAGAATCCAAGGGATGGACCGGACACACAAGTCTGATCCATGGAAGCCTCACCTTGCAACCCATAGGACCCAAAGGATCCACTGCCAATGTTCTGGTGCCAGACACCACAGTACACTCCTAGAGGTCTTGTGGATTCACATCCCAAAGGGACTCGAGCTGCCCTGGTGGTATAAGGGGAACCTAAACCTGGGTGGTGTTAATGTTTTTAATGTTAAGACTGAGTGAAATATATTCAGGCTAAACTTGTCAAAGTGATTTGTGCTTGCTAAATAAATAAATATTCAGACCTAACACAAGTGTTTTACCCACTATAAACATTTTAGTTCTATCTGTGATATGGATGTAGTTTGTGCTTTGTTAGTTTAAATGTCATTCGTATCATAAGCACAGTTCACATACATTTTTCTTTCTTCCTGGCGGAAATTGTCCAAGGGTAAACAACACTCCAATACAGGTTTGAGATCATTGTTGTCCTTTCTCTCCAGTACTGCTTGGGGAAATTCCTGTCTCCGTCTTAAATGTCATTTAAATATTTCAATATTTTACTTAGTAATGGTTGAGGGATCGCGCAACAAGCTGAGATCTTAGATATTAGACATGTGACTATATATTAATATAGTATTATTAAATCGAGTATGATGTCCATCCATACAGTATTCTATACCACCTGTCCTGTACAGGGTCGCAAGGGGCCTGAAGCCAATGGCAGAGGACTTTGGACTCCGTTTTCCTCCCACAGTCCAAAGACATGCAGATTAGTCTAACTGGTGTTTCCAAATTTCCTGTAGCATGTAATTGAGCTTGTGAGTGTGTTCCCTGCGATGGATTGGCACCCCGTCCAGGGTGTACCCAGAGTCAAGTTTCCTGGGATAGGCTCCAGGACCCCCGCAATCCTTTTACACAGGATAAAGCGGTATAGACAATGAATGAGGGAGTGAGTTCTAAGGACCTAATTCGTCCTGTTTAGATCTTGGAGGAATTTTGCTAGTATGACTAAATAAAATTCATTTAAATAAAATGTTCAACTTTGGGGGAAAATGATCCTCAACTCCCATGCTGTGTTGCCTTGATGCCTCAGGCTTCCAAAACATCATTTAACAAGCTTCACTTCAGCTGATAAAGCAATGGAGTTGCCCTGAAGATGTGACTAGGACTCCCTCACTGGAAAAATGGTGAGGCAAAGTCAACAAAGGAGGGCAATATTGGAATAAACCCTACGTCAGTTAATCATGGTGTTTTCCATTCCATAATCGTGCTCCAAGTCAAGTATAAAAATGGTGTGCTTGGATTTGTCAACAGATGTTAGGGATTCAGCAGCCGACCATCAAATTGGCCTCGTTCGTAGTGCCATGTTACATTAGCTCCAGCTTGTGTGCTCAGCCCTTATTCAGACTGACCCACTTTACCTTTCTGATTAACAGCTACGGTGACAAACCTGTACAAAGTGACACGTGCAATTTCACTTTCAAACTGAATCAGCAATTCATAAGGGCATGGAGATAATGAAAAACAATTGAGTATCAGGAGACGAGCTTATTTTCCTTGTGGGAGGTCAAAGCCTGTCTGTCCTGAAGAAATACAATTTTCTTATATTAGAAACAATAAATAAACAGGGCACCTTCAAAAAAAAACAAGTAATGGTCTAACTGAGTTACGAGTCAACAAATCCCTTTGGTTGTTGAGTCTAAAGTCTGTTGGGGCGTACTGTAAATTCAAACAAAATGCTTGTTTTTTAATTAAGTCCGAGATTGGAGTAAATGATGATATTATAAGGGGTAAGTCAAAATCTTCTGCACTCTGGCTGTAGAAAAATGCATAATGTTTTCATTGCATTACATTATCTCGTTGTTTTTCAGTACACTTTGTCCATCTGCCAACAAGCTTTCATATCCCCTCATTAAAAAGGTTTTAGGCTGAACTGCTTAAAAAGCTGCCATCAGGAGTAAATCTTCATCCTTGTAGGGATGATTTTAGGGGACCAAACCAAAGATCACGATCAAGATCAGGGCTATAGGAAGAATGCTTTAACACTTGAAAATAAAGTTTCTGCAGCGTGTCGAGAGTGTGGGTGGAAATGTGCGGACGTGCAGTGTCATGCAAGATCACCACGCCCTTGGATAGCAGTCATCTGCGTTCCATCAAAAGTTTAGTCTTTAGATCTTCAATGAACATCTCACTGTAATGAGCACGTTTGACTGTTTAAACTTTCTCCTGATAATGTTCCAATACTGGCTCTTGAGAGTCCCAGAAACCTGTAAGCATCAATTTTCCAGCTCTTTTTGGTCAGCGATTGAGGATATTTCCATTCTATATTTTGCTGTTTACTCTCAGGCTTGTCGTGATGGATCCATGTATCGTTCCAGTAATGAATCTCTTCGAGAACCTTTCACTTTCCATAGAAAACTGATCCAAAATATATCCAAAAACCTCCCTAACCCATTCGTCTTTAGAAACCATCATGCATGGTACAGTACACTAATACCAACATCACACTCACTACCAACGTGCAACATCACAAAATACCAGGTCAGTGATGATCCCATGGACTAGAGTCAGTTATTATATACTTGAAAAGAAGAAACTGACCAATATCATAGTTGTACTTGATAAACATGGCCAATGAACAGGAACGGCACAATTACAGTTTAACTAAATATGTGTAACTACACCAACATCAATAAGGCATTCAGAGCAGCCCTCCTGCCTTCATCTTGGAAGCTGATGCTTATTATATTAGATTCAACTTTATTGTCAACTTTATATTCACTATACCAAACATGTAATTTAGAAACCCTGGTTGATCTTCAACCTTAGAGAGGCTGGAATGCTGCCCTCAAGTCCGGAGGCACATAAAAAATATTTTACATTGCAGTTTAGTTGACATTACTTGTACCCAATTCAAAATCTTAAAAGTTTTACCCAACTTGTAATTTAAGTATTCAGATCTCAGATCTGCAAGGGAAAATGTAAATGAGAGACTACAAAAAGAATACAAATGCATGAAAAAATCCAGCGTCACTTTGCTGCAGCTTCACCCTCCTGCGGTTACAGCATTGACTTCCTGAATGCTCTCAATAACCACTTGGACATTATCATGACAGTCCACCAAGAACGAACACAACTTTCCAACATGATCAGATAGTCTTGACCAAGCTAAGTTGCAACATACCTCAAAGTAAGTCATCCAACAGAAGACTGCAAGGGCTCATAGCATTCTAGGGCAGGTGCGTGCAGGCCAAGGAACATACAGAAAGACTAACTTAGGTAATTAACAACACCTTTAACACCTCCATAAGCCAAGCTGTTGGTTCTTCATGCTTTAGAACTACCTCCATAATTCCAATCCCAAAGACGTCACCAGTGATATGGATCAATCACTAGCAACCTGTAGCACTGAACCCTATCATACTGAAGTGCTTGGATATACTAGTCGCTATACTAGAACTCTCCATCAACCATTTCAAATTGCAAATTGCCTTAAATTGCTTCAATGAAGAAACCTTCGGTTTGTTAACTGGCCCTGGCTCGTTCGGTTAACTAAAACAGTTATGCACAGGAGCTCTTTGAATTCAGTTCAACCTTTAACCCCAAAATCCCTCAACACCTGGTACACAAATCTGGCCCTCCTAATAATCACCCCTGTAACCGGATTTAGACAAAGTTCAGAAAGTATGAGTCAGCAAAACCACTTACAGGACTGAAGCTTTTTTACAGACCAGTATCAGTGCTCTTGTACAGCACTTACTGTAAATACGGTATGTACCAAAATATTCAGTACTAAAGCTCGTACATCTCAAAAGCACATTTGCATTTGTTAACGGGGCATAGCTCCAGACACTCTTGTTCATATTATTGAACAGAATAATTGCATTGGGTATTACTTCCGCTCATACTGAAGAGGTCATGAACGGGGACCGAGGTTAAAAAAGGTGGCAGAAAAAGTCCAAGAGTGATTTAATAAGATGGCACCAAGTAACATGCTGTCTGTTGTTACCAAATTTCCCCGTTCTGGTAGTGTACTGTGTCAACATCATCTCCTTACTAATATGTCATCAACATACTAATGGTGTGTACGTCAGTTTCTTTGAGGATGACAAAAAGGTAATATTGTTCGTCTTTTGAGGAATTAAACCAAGTCAATGTTATTCCCTAATCGCTGTGGCCTCTTCTAGCAATCATCATCATCATCATCATCATCTATACCGCTTAATCCTGTATTCAGGGTCACGGGGGCCTGGAGCCTATAAGGCCAATTTGGGAATGCCAATTAACCTAACCTACATATCTGTGGACTGTGACAGGAGACCCACCAAGCACGGGGACAACATGCAAACTCCATGCACACAGAGACATCGAACCTGGCCAGAAATCAAACCCGGACCCTGGAGGTGCAAGGCGACAGTGCTAACCACTACACCACCGTGCCGCCTTCTTCCAGCAATATAACGCAAAAATTGTTAATGAATGGTTTGAGTTGAAGGTGTTGAGTTGAAGTCCAAAATCAAATCCGATCTACAGAAGCCCCATCTCGCAACTAACAGGGCTTAAAGGATCTGCTACTGACGTCTTGTTGCCAGATACAACACACGTACAGAGGTCTTGTGGAGTCCAAGCTTTAAGGATCAAAGCTGTTCTGCTAACACAATGAGGACCTACACCACAGTAGGCAGGTGGTTTCTGTCTACAAATGCTGGGCTATAAAGTTTACCTTGATATGAGAGTTTTAGCATATCGCCAAGAACAACATATTCGGTAATCATTCACTTAGTAGGGTAGTACACAGAGGCAGATGGAAACAGCACATTTACTTCCTTAAATACTCTATACTTTACTTATGTAGTTTTGTTAGAAGATACCTTTTCCTTTTACTCCACTACATCGTATGATATAGGAAATGTCTGTACATCTACTTAACTACATTTCTTGCGTTACATACTGTAACCACAGGGTGTAGTGTTTGAAGTTCCCCTGCAAACTATTGTGTTTGACTCGCCTTTCCTTTGAGGTATTTGAAATCAGAAGGAGAGCGGGTTGCAAACAGTTATGAAAACAGCACATATAAAAAAAGACTACCGTGAGCTAATAAACATCCTGTATTTATTATTTGTCTTAGATTTGATATGGAAAATATGGAAGTGAATAATTTTGTACTTTGACTTAAGTACACATGTGATTGGAGGACTTCTAATTTTACTTGAGTAATATTTGCCCTGGGGAATTTTTATTTTTACTCAAGTACAGGATTTATGTATTTTCCCCACCTCTGGGTGCAACAACATGCAATTTTTAAGTATTTTTATTATTATTATTATTTATTTGATGGATTCAGTTAAGACGGCTATTTGTCAAAAAGTAACATTTACATTACATGACAGGTAATAAACATTTAAAGATCCCATGTTATATACAGTATAAAATGAACGCACAGGTCTCAGACAGACGTCCCCTTGGGTCATACCTCAAACTCTGTTCCATTCTTACAGGGGAGGATTAGAGCAGTGCTGTGTGGAGCTGAACAACAAGTACGGGAAGGGTAGCTTCCAATATGAGGTCACATTAGGAAAGAAATCTCATCAGCTTTTTTGTTTGCTCCTTTGATTAAGTGGCGAAAACTACAGGGTATCAGACGCTTCTCCAAAACGTTTATTTTTTATTATATATATATATATATATATTTTTTTTCCATAAGCCAATGTAATAGCATACTGTCCAATGCTAATAACATGCTCTCTTTCTCTGGATGCATTACATTAGTGTTTCCCCATCTGATTTCATCTGGATTAAGAAATCAACATGCTGATTGGAAGGCTTATATTGGGAAAGCAGAGAATACAGAATTGGGCTCCGGAGTGCTGTGTGAGCAGAAAGTGAAACGGTTTACTCAAAGACTGCCTCCGTTTAATTGCTTAAGCTACAGGTTACATGCATTTGTGGTGAAAATTCTGCTCATATCTGGCAACCCATGAAATTATATGGCACATTAAATATAGGCAAAAAAACCCCATTGGGTTTAATTTGGTACTTGGGTTTAATGTTTGAATAAACAGAAAATGGAAGCCCAAGTCACACTATAGGCAATGCTCATTTTGCCATGTCATTGTTTGCTACAGTTTGCTGCTAGCATTGAAGATGTACGAGTTTTATGATAAATATGTTTTAGTGGGTTATTTGTGTTGTAGGAAGATGCTCGATATTTTCGTAGAGGACACACAGCTACAGGCTGCTCTTCTTTCTCCGTCATCCTTTAATATGAGTAATATGCAATAATGTTCAATCAGAGGTCGTGTAAAGGTTTATGTTTTACACGCATTTTATTGATCATTCAAACACAATCTATTAAATCTCCCAAACATCTGACCAAACGTCATCCCGTCTATAATGTAACAGTGAAGAAACTCAGACAGAGCAGCAGTGTGTTATAAATCAATTAAAAACAACAACAAAAATATTTAATGCATATTCGAACCCATACCAAAAGGTCACACGCTACATCGACTCGCCATTATCGTCACCTTAATGGAACAAAAACCCAAAGTTCATTAATGCTTGATGCCTTTATTTTACTATAATCACATTTTCAGCTGTGAAAAGAGTCACCAAGGCTAAATACGGTCACGAAAAATTCAGTAACAATATTTTAAAAAATCACTGTGTATACGCCTCCTTCAAGTTTACGTAGATGTACAGTCAGCATGTGTAGATAATTCTTAACATTTCTTTGTTAGAGAGTCATACTGAAAAGGTTAACTTATGACAATTGTTGTGGAGTGATCAGTCAGTGGTATGATCGCGCGCTGCCACACTAGTGCTGAAATCATGAAAGGCATGATGCAGTGCCCCCTAGTGGCAGACTGATAAAAACAACTATATACACTCTCATTCTGTTGCGTTCTCCAAGTCCGCGATGGAAAAATAGCTCATAGTGCATACGAAAGGTGCAACACTCATTTTTCAATCCTAACTCGACCTAAAAAACAAGCTGCACAATTTAATGCATCACTTCCTAGTTTCCGGATTTCCCAGCCCCAGATTTAAACGAATTCGTAAGGTATCTACAAGAAAGTAACTGTGCTTTATGATTATGTGAATATTTTCTCCCATTTTAGCTGCAGCATCACCACTATCTCTCCAAACCCCTTAAATCGAAGTGGTGAGTGGAAGTGACGAAGTGTATTTCTAATTCTCGATCTTCTCATACATATCGAGTGGGTAGTGCTCTTTATACTGCTGAATGTGCCTTAACATGGACTCTTTCTGCTTGGCCAAGCCTGGAGTCATCTCGTTGTAGATGTCAGTGAACAATAACTCCGGGTTGGGTTTGAGACGCCGCTCGGCCTTTTCGAAGGCTTCCATGACGAGCTTGCGCGACTGCTTCCTCCACGTGCGCTCCTCGTCCTCGCCCCACCAGCCGCGTGCGGTCATGTAGTGGCGCAGGCGGGAGATGGGATGGTCCTGCTTGTCCCAGTAGTTCACCTCGTCCACCGAGCGGTAGGCAGAGCTGTCGTCGCTCGTGCTGTGGTGACCGATCCTTAGCGCAGAGGAAGAGAGAGGTTAGCACGATATTAAAAGACAGTACTTTTGAGTACAGTCGCAGTACAGACAGTAATTTTGAGACCTGGGTTGCAAAAGAAAATAAGCTCGAGAACTGCATTCACAGTTTCATTAATATTATTATTATTTTGGCTTGTTTCATTTGAGCTCGGCTTCTACCTGTAGGTCATGGCCTCGATGAGGAAAGGTTGGTTCTCGGCGATCGCTCTGCGCCGCGCTTCCTTTGTAGCGTTGTACACTGCAAACACATCGTTACCGTCCACGCGGATAGACAACATGCCGTAGCCCGGACCTCGAGCAGCTGACACACAGAGGAGGGAAAAACAAGAGATAAGAAACAGAGGAGAAACGAGATAATAGGAAAGAAAAAGAAAAAAAAAGAAGGAACAAATGAACAAAAAAGTATGATCAATTAAATGAAAAATGAAATGATGAAAGAAGGAAAAAAGGAAAAAGCGAAGAAGGAAGAGGTATACAAGGATAGACAGAAAGAAAAAGCAATAAAGACATGAAGATGGAAGGAAAGATAATTCAGACAAAAGAAAAAAAAAAGCATGCACAATTAAAAATAAAGAAAAAAAAAAGAAAATGAAAAAGGTAAGAAAAAACAAATAAAATAAACAAATATACAATTTAAAATGAAAGAATTTAAGAAAGAAATTCAAACAAAAAGAATGAAAGAAAAGGACTTAAAGAAGGACAGAAAAAGAAAGAAAAGCAAAAGAACAACCACAAATATGTACAAAAAATTATGTACAAAGAAAGAAAAAGAACGTAGTAAGGAAGTCATTTAGAAAGAAAGAAAGAAAGAAAGAAAGAAAGACATGGATGGAAAGAATTCAAAGAAAAGAAATTTACACAGAACTGAAAAAAGAAGCAGAGAGAAAAAAAATCTGAAAAAAGTAAAAAAATAAATAAAAAGGATATATAATCAAGGAAAGGAAAAAGGTAGTAAGGAAATAATTAAGGAAGAAAGAAAAAAATAAAAAATAAAAATTCAAACAAAAGTAATAAAAATTCAAGAAGAAGGATTAAACACGGATAAAAGGAAAGGAGAAAGAAAGAAAAAGCAAACAAACAAATAATTGCATACATTTAAAAAACGAAAAGGAAGCTAGTAAGGAGGTAATTAAGGAAAGAAGAAGGGAAGAAGAGCAGTCGTAGGTGTGTGCTGTGTGGAGCTGGAGCTCACCGATGCCGTCGCCGCGGTACTGCTCGTGGGTGGGGGTGGAGATGGCGTAGCCATTGTTGCGGCAGAAGAATATGATTGGACACTCCAGAGTGGCGGAGAAGTTGAAACCAGCGTGGGCGTCTCCTTCACTCGCAGCTCCCTCGCCAAAGTAACAGATCACCACACGGTTACTGTTCTCCCGCTTTATAGCATACGCTGCTCCCGCCGCTAGAGTACACAGACACATTCACACACACAGAGAGAGAGAAAGATTTAGTATGAAAAAAATAAAAATAAAAAAAATAGTATTGTACAGAATGCATCCATCCATTGACACGATCATGTACAATCCATGATGAGATCAGGAAAAGAAAGAACTAAACACAAATAAAGGATGGATGGATGGATGGATGGATGGATGGATAGACAAGGAAAAACATAAAAGAAGGAATTAATTAAAAAAGATGAAAGAGTTGAGAGGAAAAAAAAAAGAGTACACAAGGGAAAGACAGAAAGAAAGAAAGAAAGAAAGACAGAAAGAAAGAAAGAAAGAAAGAAAGAAAGAAAGAAAGAAAGAAAGAAAGAAAAGGGCACAAGTAAAGGTAAGAAGGAGAGTACACAAGAAAAGGCAGCTAGAAAGAAAGACAACAGTCTCAGTAGAAATGAATTGTGAGGTGTATACAGATGTTCTGATGTCAGTGAAATCTGGCAGGAGTGAGAGTGTGACATCATTACTTGATTAGACTCATCACCGTGTTTGACTCGAGTACAAACACAACCTGCACGTCATAAAGAATTAACATGAGAACATCAGAATAAGCCTGTCTCCGCCCCCACGACTGCAGCGCTCGTACTGCATCCCGGTGTGCCGTGGGTACCCCCCCCTCTCACCCTGAGGAAGCTGCGTGGCCAGAGGAGATGAGATGGTCACGAAATTGAGGTCTCTGGTGCCGTAGTGCACCGGCATCTGCCTGCCCTTCCCCAAGTCATCTGCATTACCGTAGCACTGCGCCATGAACAGGTCCAGAGGGAAACCGCGGTACATCAGCACTCCTAGAGCACGAGGACACACAGCATCGCGATCCAATTTAACCATAATGAGGAAATGTCAACTCTCAAATCTACAGCAACACAGAAGAGCCATATATATCCTTAAAAGAAAACACACATGGGGGGGAAAAATGCGATTAAAAATGTGATTTAAGCCCCGTCCTGATGGTTTCTAAACAATCATAATGCAGCAGGCGGATTTCTAAACCTCACACTAGCTTGCTAACAGAAGTTTACAGTTTTCTGAATACAATCTGAGTTACTGATCGGAAGTTCGGCGGTTTGAGCCCAGCTCCAGCTGCACCTGTTGGGCCCTTGAGCAAGGCCCTTAACACTGTCTGCTCCAGGGGTTCTCTATAAAAGCCGACCCTGAGATCTGACCCCTGCCTGCTAACAAAGAAAAGCTGGGATATCCGAACAATAAAGAATTTCATGTTTAGTAACATATGTGACGAATGAAGGCTAAATCTCTTAATTATATATTAAACATAGTTTAGACTGACAATAGAGGGTTAAAAACTTAAATACTGAGCTAAACCTGGCACAAAAAAAAATCCCACTTTCCTGTTCTAGGTTTCTAATCAATCAGAGATCAGACCAAAATTCTTTTAACCAATCAAAGCGCAGAAGGTGGGATTTTTTTCTTTTTTCTTTTAATTATTATTTCTTAACCTAATTTATAACTAAATAAGCCAAAACACTGTACAGTGAAACCTCGGATTGTGAATAACGCAGTTTGCAAGCGTTCCGCAAGACGAGCAAAGCTTTTTAATAAATTTTGACTTGAAAAATGAGCAAGTCTTGGTTTTTACGAGTACCGAGCATCATATATCACGCATGCGTGTCTTGTTTTGACGCCGAGCGTCACGTGATCACAACTGAGCCAATGGTTTTTCTCTCTCTTGCGCTGTGGAATTGTGGGTAATCATCTCCCCTGCTGGGTCTTAGTGCTCGTCTCTCACTGGTATAATCAACATCCGTGCACGCGTGTACTGTTAACTAGTACACTGTGACCACGCGTGGTTTACTGTGTTAGATGAGGAGAAGGGAGGGGCTAATTACACACACACACACACACACACACACAAACACACATACACAGTGTCTGCGCGCACAAACAGAAATGCTTATCTATCGGGATTTATTGTTACTATAAGGTTGTTATTGTAAGGTGATGTGCAGGTTAATTTGTTTTATTTTTACTTTATATTTGGTAGTAATTATTTTTATGTATTTTTTGGGGGCTGTGGAACGAATAATTTGATTTTCCATTTTTTTCTTTTGGGACAATTTGCTTTGATGTACAAGTGTTTTGGAATATGAGCCTGCTTACTGAACAAATTATGCTTGTAATCCAAGGTTCAACTGTACTTGTCTAACAATGATCCTGATATACCCTCAACCATCTTGGCAAAAAAAAAAAAGAAGTTTTTTTTTATTATTACTTTTATTTTTGCAGTACTGTTTGCAAAATGTTTTATTATTTCTAAAAAGCTCTAAGGATTTACGGCACGCACTTTCACCATCTCACTGTCGTTTTAACTTTTTAAACAGGTTTTAAGTGAATGTGAAAAAAAATGTATATACACATACAATGATGTTTTGTGATTAGCATCAGACTCGGTCTGCTCTCACCTGCTTCTCGATACTGTCCAAACACCAGGTCGGTGGAGTCGAGAGCTGCAGCACTTCCAATGTGAGTGCCCTCTTCACCGTAGTTGGTCATGTAGAACGAGATACGACCCTGAAATCCACAAATCAAACAAACCGGTCGGTGGCATTTCGTGGCCTAGGTTTCAGTTCAGAGCCTCGGCGAAGGGAGAGAACGAACCCAGCTGGAACTCTTACCTGCCTCTGAGACTCGTACAGGATGCGATCCATCGTGTTGAGGAGCGTCATCTTCTGGTAGAAGTTCAACACTGTATCTTTGGAGAGCTACGAGAGAAGAATTTGGCGCATGTTATTGAACTGGCTTGTGGAAAACATTTCGTGGATCAGTGTATGCAAATCAGTGTGCTACATAACCATGGCCGTGTACAACACGCACACATCAGACAAGAGATATCGGCCAACAAAGCATGCTGAAATCACCAGATAGGAGATGAGGCATGGAGGCCTGACCGCTGATTTTGGGGAGCTTCACTGGCTCTTCTCTCATTTACCACTGTGGGTATTTTTCCCCCTCAGTCATAATCAAATGACTGCAAAATTATTAGCTAACTTTCTACTCCCACACGATTGTTGCCATGGTTACGTCTCGGCACACGTTGCTTTTCATTATAATGTTTACTCTGTGTTTTTTTTTCATTTATTAAATGTTGCAGCACGACAGCAAACCACAATATTACATTTAATCACGAGTGTTTGGATCAGTGATAAAATTATCCTGCCAGGCCAATGTGAAATGAGCATAAACACAGCAAAATGTAAAGCTGTGACCAAAATAAATAAATAAGTAAAGAGCGATCCATTTCTGAAATACAATGTGATGTGCGAGTTTTCAAAAGCAGTTGAGGAAACATTCAAGCATAATCATGTTAGAGAGAAAAAAGGCGGATGTGCATTAAATTAATAGTCTCCTTACAAAATGAGTACCAGGAATAAAAAAAAAGAAAAAGAAATCCATTTTATTGTGAGACTGCAAAACCCTGAGTGACGTCTTGTTCTTTTTGGTGTTGGCATCCACCATGTTGCTTTACTGCCACCTTCTGGTCTTGGTCTTGGTTTCGCTCAACTTCCTTTCAGTGTGAATCCTCTTTTTAATTGCACACTCAAGCATGTATTAAAAATGCACAGCGCCATCTATTGAATTATTTTTTTTTTAAGTTAAATTTTCCAAGAATTATACAAGGCCATTTTCCATGTGGAAGGCCTGAGATTGATACCAGACAAAAATTCATAAAAATTCACCTTATGTCCCCAAAATATATATTTTTTGCAAAAATCTGCAATGTACAGACACGCCCACTTTACAGTTTTATTATACGTATAGATGATACAATGCACCATTACTGTCACACACCACGGCACTACTGCTACACACAGCAATACTCTCATATACTTCTGACTCTGCACTTTAAAATTCGATACAATTCCCGCCTCCATGCTTTAGATCTTTAACCAATCATAGGCACGGCTGAATACTTAACCAACCAATCACAGGGATTTCTCAACTCTCATCCAAGCTTAATAACAGAAGGTGGTTAACAGTTTTCCAATCATTCTTATTATTTTAACATCATTTATACAGTAAATCACTTGAGACTTGATATTTAATTGGGCTAAAAACACAATAATTCAAATCTGGCCTTCATGCTGTGGGTTTCTAACCAATCATTGACAAGAGCAATTTTTTCTAACCAATTATAAAGCAGAAGGCTGGACTTCTGAACCTCACACAGTTTTGCAATCATTCTTCTTTAAGCAAAATAACTTCAACATGAACACAGACGTCATTCACTAATTTACACTACAGTGTGTGTGTGATGTTTTACGTGCACGTTGGTGAAAGTTTCATCCGTCTACCTGTGGATCCTCAGACGGGTTGATGATCTGGCCCTGTCTATCCATGACTCGATACACAGGGATTCCTGAGATCACGTTGGGCTGGATGAACTCCAGGTGATCGATGAACTCGGCTGAGGCTCCTGGGAACTGAGGCTTCTCCATGGACGAATCAAACGTCTGCTGTCTCCGAGCGACCTGGCACATGACAATATTGAGATGAAGATTCGTATAAAGGAGTCAAAGAAAAAAACAAAACGGCAAAGTCCATGAGCTATGGAGAACACAGGCCTAAATATACAAGAAGAAAATTTAAATAGAACATTAAAAAGGTTTTCATGATTAGTAATAATTTTACCATTTCTTTAACAGGTTAACACAGGTCTCACATGTCCCCTAAAGTTTGTGTTACTGCTCCAGCTAAAATACTTGCTAAGATATGCTTTTACACACCACATGTCTTATGTTTCGCTCCGCCTCCAAATGTGTTGTTTATGTGTCTATGTAAATGACCTACTGCCGAGTCCCACCCACAGCTTCTATTTTCTTATATGATGTCACAATAGAAGGAAAATCTGGGCAGCTTGTCTAAACCCCAAACAAAACAAAAAAGTTGAACCAGATTTTTTTAAAAGCACGAAATTTATTTAACTCACTTTTTATGGGTAAAAAGCAAACTTGAAAAGTTGGCATAAGAAATCCCATTTAATATTCATATTCAATCCAATTATATCTATTTATAAATACTGATCTAAGAACAGAGCTGTGTAGTTGGTCAGACTTTGGCCTTGGACTGATATTAGCTCCCTAGCAGTCCTGGGAATTTGAATAACCTTCTGTCACTTCTAATGTGCTCTGGTTAGGAACGATGAGCGGGCCCAAGCACTCCGTGCCATCTGGGCACACCAGAAAGTCAGCGGGCACATCAGGCACATGCATTTAAAGAGGATATCCCAATACCATTGTGGCACATATAGAAAACTGGGAATTTTATGTTTTGATCTCCTAAAAGCCCCAGATGCTGGAAAAAAAGCATCATACTATTATATCACTCAATATAATGCCACACAATGTTGTTAACCACTTTTCAGCACTTTTAAGTTTAAGGCATTATCACGGCTGACCAGTCTGAGAAAGCAAAAATCCCTTTACAATTTTGCATCCTCAATGTCTTAAGATCACATCGGCCCGGTTTGGGGATGATCACATAAATTCCCTAGGAGGAGTACATCAAATCACAAAGGTGTATTTTGCAAACGACCAAAAATAACTGACTTACTGTTGAGTCGAGCCCATGACATGCGTCATGACTAAATGTGTACCAGGTTTCGTGTGCATACGTGCAAGTGTGTATGAACTATGCTATAAAATCTTGCGAGGGCCTTGCGTCACGCCCGGGGTCCAGACTCTCAGGCATCGTAATGGCAGCAGATTCCAACCTGCCTGGCAATTTTCATGAGTTTTTGAGTATGTTAAGACCCCCAAAAGCCACAAATGGTAGAAAAAAAAATCCTTTGGAAAATAATATCATTCACAAGCGAACAGCATGTAAGCAGACAGCAATTTTTAAACGTAGCTTTTTTTTTTAAAGACATTAGGTCAATCTGTGCTGAAAGATACATAACCTCCGCCAATATTATACAGTTTAGGCTTGTAACATATTCCTAGAGAGGAGTTCATTTATTATTTATAATATAATTGCACCCAATGGATCACTATAAAAAGCTCTTCAAGGAAACGTAATTCTACTGAAGCAAAGCAGATGTGTAGATTAAGGACGGTCTACTGAACACAGAAAAGTGCTGAGTGTGTTAAAAGGCTGTTTCCTTAAACAGAAAAAAATGTCTTGCTTTCAGTCACCTCACCTGAGCTGTGCCCTCTTGTGGTGTACAAGTTAATAAACAAATGAGCTACAGAGAAATATCACGCAAAAAAGATTTTACAAATCTGTTGTTAAATACTTAACTACTATTAAAAATATTAATTATTGACATCTCTAGTGACGTCAGGACACAGGGTGTGTGTATATATACACGAGTCTTCAGTCTCATAGTACAATAACAAGATCTATCAATCTATATGTTTCTGTATCATGGATTTTCTACATTGCCTGGCCAAAATTATTTTAATAAAATGTCACCATTTCAGAAAGGTCAAATTATTGGGCTGCATTAAGAAAAGGAAACAACTAAGGAGATTTTAAATTACTGTGACTGGGCTAAGAAACCTTAAACACAACTCAATGCTGAATGGTCAATTTCGTGAAAGACATGTGGTCTGAAAATTCTTTTATCATGAACAGAGATCAAAAACATTTGAAGTTGCATGGTAATAATCTTTTTTTTTTAACTGTAAAAATCATAGCTGTGTTTAATAGTGAAAGTAAGAGAATTTCCATATGCACACAGTCTGATAAGAAAACACAGAACCTGTGACCACTGTGGCCTGTGAGAGCTAACAAAAAAAAAACGGCTTCACATAAATTCCGGATTTTGGAAAAAGTTTTGGATTTTGGATTGGCCATACTCCAGAGTGATGAGCAAATCAGAGTGAGAAGGGATGCACATAAAGCGATGCGTCCATCATGCACAGTGCCCCCTGTATAAGCCTCTGAAGGCAGTGTTATGATCTGGGGGTGTGCTTCAGCTGGTCAGGCTCAGGAATGTTACGAGGCAATATAATGAAGTCAGCTGACAACCTGAATGGCAGGTAAAAACCTGACCAGGGTGTCACATCAATGGAGTTTTTCTTCCCTAACGGCACCAAGAGCTGTAAAGCAGGCTGCACATAATTGTGATTGTTGGTTTTACAGGTTACAGTTTTTGTAGTTTTAAAAAGGTATGAAACCTTAATGAACACAAGCAAAACTTATAGACGCGTGACTTGGCTGCATGACGATATCATAATCAGACCGCTCCAATCGCAACTGTTTCAGAACCCCTATATTCGGGCTGTGTAGGACTGTCATAGTCTGATCAACATGATTTTGAAATGAAGGCAAAACTGGCCTAAAACATTCTGCTTCCAGAGGAGGTAGTAAAATGTAAAGAAATACTTACAGTAAAACCCTGCCCTACCCTTACCTCGAAATATAAAAAGTAATTGGTGGGAAACTTGTGAAACACAGGGACACGGCGTGTCAATGGAGTGCTGCTTATAACAAAGAATCTAAACTAAACAGTTGTGTACACAATTTAATGTATGCGTGATGGGGGAAATGTATGAATCTGCTGTAAGAGCAAAGTTTAATTTATTATTTGTGACACTGTTTCAAAGCTACTGAGCCCCTAAAAGGACAATGGAGGAAAAAAAACCTTTAAAAAAAAGCGAGGCAAAAAAAAAAAAAGGCTAAGTGGTGTGGGTGGAAAAAAAGTAAGCTAGGGAAAAAGGTTTTTTGTTCGAAAGGTTTGCGAAATCTCACAAAAAAGTTGTGTGTGTGTGTGGGGGGGGGTGTTGGGTGGGGGGGTAATACTTATATTAGAGTTACACGTGCGTTGTTAAACAGGCATGGAGAGAATTACTGAATAAAATTCTGAGTAGCTGCATTTTACGTTCAGCTTGGGGTAAAATATAAAGACATTCAGTCTGTACACTGAGCTTGCCCTTTCTGTATTTTGGCGCCAGAAATATGAGTCACATGGTCTCTATTTCTTTTCCTCCTATGTCCCTTTTTTTTTTTCTTCTCCCCTAATTTTTTTTCCCTTTAACAAATTTTTCCTCCTCCTCAACGTCCTGTAAGTGGCTCCATACAAAGCTACATCTTCACTGTTACTAAAAAAGTATCGGTCACCTGCGGAGACACCATAGAACATGTTCATTATTGGACCAGTTAAACACCACACCCGATTAAAAAAATTTTTATTACATTTTTGCCCAAACTGTATCTTTTATGAGTCACTTATGTCACTTATTAATAAAGCGTCTCTCCTCCATGTTCGCCATTTCCTCGCTACTCCTAACCAGTTAATACACCTCTGGAGTTTGGTGGAGATGGGAATGGTTTCCTATTTTAAGTATCTCAATAAATAGCTCTTACTCCTACTCCTAAATGTAGGACCAAAATGGCATCATTCTGAGAATTTCTGTCCACTTAGGAGCGATTTCCTACTCTGAGACGCTCAGTAAACACGGACACGTGGCTTAGAGTTTGAAAAAAGTGACGAATCACACGAACTGGCCATCACATTGTGTGTTGTAATCAAAGCTAAAGGTGACCGAAGTCGTAAAAACGACCTTGTGATATCACAGTCAGACCATTTCGGCTGTTTGCACTTAAAACAACCCAGAAAGCTTTTTAAGACGACGAATACAACGAGCGTGCGCTCACTGTTCACGCCTCCTGAAATCAACCAATCAGCAAAGGCGCCGGGAAACGTAAACCGCGCGTGCGCAGTGACCACCGGCAAGCGTCATGGAGACGCGCACAGCTTCAAGACAAATTCTATAATGATTTTCTACGTTATGGTGTTTAAATGCTATACATCAGTTATAAACATCCAGCCCAGATATTACTGTTAAACAAAATCTAAAAGCATTACACGTACTACTACACACTGCTCTCAGGCAGGGATTGAGTCCTTGTAAATAATACACACCAAGGAGAGTCAGCAAACTCCGCAGTAAACTCCGCACGTGTCAGAGGTTATATAACACATACGTGGTTTACTTACATCGAGGCGGAAAGCTCTCTGCTGCAGGACGCTGGATGTTTTCAGGGCTGAGTGTTGACGGATTGCACGGACACCGAGTCCCCACAGTCCCTGCATGCGTCTCACAGCCGCCATCTTTCCTGCTGACTGGAGGAGCTGTTACGTATGACGTATGCGAAGGTCACGTGATCAATGACAAACAAAAAACACAGGGAACTCAAACAAACAAACAAGGATATAAACTGGATATCATCAGGAATAACGCTCACAGCAGGAGAGAAATATAAAAGGAGACATTAAACAAGCAATTATTTGATTTAGAATTGTGTCTATATCATTTTCTAGTCTGTTCATCTTAGCTATACATTCTATGTGACACAGTTACATATAAACAAGGTGAAGGAGGGAACTTTTGCCTTACCACTAAAAGTTATGAATATGGTATTTCCCCCAAATAAATACAAGATTAACAGTGTCATATTAGTGACATACCGAATTATTAATAAAATATACAGCACAGACCAAAGGTTTAGACACACCTTCTCATTCATTGCTTTCGGCTTAACAAATTGGCATGTAAAAAAAATAAAATAAAATAAAAATTAATTAATGATCAAGAGTTTCTGTCTCAGAAGAATAAAATATACATTAATCTAAAATTTACATCTTCTAAATAGAAAGTCACTGACAGTGTATATAGCTTATACTACTTTAAAATGGTTTTATTTGGGGGAAATAGGACATGATCAATAAAAGGTATTTTTTTTTTAACCTTAAAGGACTTTAATATTATCTCTTACAATACAAGATTTAAAGGCTCCAAAACAGACTAATCAGTTTGTTATTGCTATTTTTATCTAATAAATTAACATTTTTAATGCCAGTTTTTATGGAGTGAAAAGAAGATTCTCTCCAAGAAAACTGCATACAACACTGTAACATTTAAAAAAAAAAAAAGAAGAAGAATAGGAACTGCTTTGCAAATCTTTTCACATTCTTTTCTTGGTGTAATAATCCTGAATTTTCTGATAAAATCTTTACAGGATAGCATTTGGATATCAAAAATAAGACTGAAAATTGTTGGTAAATAACCAGTGACAAATGTACTGGGGAACCTCAGCATATGGATTTATTTAGTTCTGGAGGCGAGTTCTTAAGGTGAAAATTTGCATTGTGATACAAATTTTCCAATAAGTCATAAATACAAATAAATATAGTAAATGCAGGTAATCCATTTCAGACACCCAAAATATCACAGATATTACCACTTTATTAAATATTATCAACACTATAATTATATTTTTGCATATAAAAACAATCCAACCATTTTAAAAGACATGTAAATGAAGTAAAAATATAATAAAATTAGTCATCAACCCTCACTTAACCTTAA
Organism: Clarias magur; assembly: GCA_013621035.1. NCBI lineage: Eukaryota > Metazoa > Chordata > Actinopteri > Siluriformes > Clariidae > Clarias > Clarias magur. Next base: position 373,209 of record QNUK01000226.1, on the reverse strand, counting down.
TTCATGATTCTTTTTGGCACCGGCCAAAAAGCAATGATGACTTTTGGCACCTTCTTAAGCAATGATTATCTTTATCTAGAAAGAAATCAACAGCTTCAACACACCATTCATGTCATTCTGTATATTTTTATGACCACTGAGGCTTTTGGTTGTCCCACAGAATTTATACAGTATAGTAAACTAATATGATCGGTATTATTATTATTATTATTATTATTATTATTGTACCTCAGAAGTATGGTATGATAAGGCTTCAAAACAAGTGAGACTAAGTGTTAATTTTATATGAATTTCTATCAGAATGTACCAGAGATTATTAGAACAGCAAGGCTTGCACAAGGAAACTAATTCTGCCTTTCATCAGACCTGTATGTGTTCTTTGCGTGCACAGAAAATGACCACACACCTACTGACACCTTGCCTTCTCTGCACATCTACAACCACAATCAGTGACAGGAAACCAGCACTTTCCCAGGAACAAAGTACTGTAGCTCTGCATATGAATGTTTAAATGATAACTAATAGTTAACGGTTACAAACAGAGAACAACATATTATAGCTCTGTCTATTTATGCTCATGTACAGGTTTAAAGGTTTAAGTATGTATTTACACACGTGGACAAAATTGTTGGTACCCTTTGGTCAATGAAAGAAAAACTCACAATGGTCATATAAATAACTTTAATCTGACAAAAGTAATAATTTTAAAAAATTCTATGAATGTTAACCAATGAAAGTCAGACATTGCTTTTCAACCATGCTTCAACAGAATTATAAAAAAAAATAAACTCATGGAACAGGCCTGGACAAAAATGATGGTACCCCTAGAAAATACTGAAAATAATGTGACCAAAGGGACATGTGAATTCAAGGTGTGTCCACTAATTAGCATCACAGGTGTCTACAATCTTGTAATCAGTCAGTGGGCCTATATATAGGGCTCCAGGTCGTCACTGTGTTGTTTGGTGACATGGTATGTACCACACTCAACATGGACCAGAGGAAGCGAAGGAAAGAGGTGTCTCAGGAGATTCGAAAGAAAATTATAGACAAGCATGTTAAAGGTAAAGGCTATAAGACCATTTCCAAGCAGCTAGATGTTCCTGTGACTACAGTTGCACATATTATTCAGAAATTTAAGATCCATGGGACTGTAGCCAACCTCCCTGGACGTAGCCACAGGAGGAAAATTCATGACAAATCAAAGAGACGGATAATCCCAATGGTAGCAAAAGAGCCCTGAAAGACTTCTAAAGAGATCCAAGGTGAACTTCATGCTCAAGGAACATCAGTGTCAGATCGCACCATCCGTCGTTGTTTCAGCCAAAGTGGACTACATGGGAGACGACCAAGGAGGACACCATTGTTGAAAACAAATCATAAAAAAGCCAGACTGGAATATGCCAAACTACATGTTGACAAGCCACAAAGCTTCTGCTATGGACAGATGAGACAAAAATGGAACTTTTTGCCAAGGCACATCAGCTCTATGTTCACAGACGGAAAAATTAAGCATATCAAGAAAAGAACACTGTCCCTACTGTGAAACAAGGAGGAGGCTCTGTTATGTTCTGGGGCTGCTTTGCTGCATCTGGCACAGGGTGTCTGTCACGAACTAACCGGAGATGAATCAGAAGACTAGCAGTTAGCCCTGTAGCGTGGATGGTAAACCCAAACGCGGAAGTAGCGCGAGCAGGCAGGATAACCACGCTAGTTATTCTTAGAACTCTCCCGAAGCGAGAGCAAGAGTTTACACAAATAAACCCGCGTTCTAAATACACACACCCAATCAGAAGCGATAACCCAAGAAAGTGAGTACTCACGTTTAGACGAGCGAGGCGTCGGCGATAGCATGGGCAGAACTCAATGACTGAGCAATGTGAGGCGCCATCTTGTTTCCTTTTATGCTTCCTGAAACCCGACCATATTACTTCCGGGTCCTAGTGCCAGTCGTGTTACGAGTGTGCATGACAGTACCCCCCCCGTCCAGGACCGACTCTCGACGGTCCTGGGGTGGAGGATACCCGACGACGGTAGTCCCGGATGAGTTCGGGGTCTAGGACAAACCGAGCCGGAATCCAAGATCGCTCCTCGGGACCGTAACCTTTCCAATCCACCAGGTACTGGAGCCCTCTGCCCCGAGGACGTGAGTCAAGGATCCGGCGAACGGTGTAGGCGGGACCACCCTAAATCATAGGGGGAGGAGGAGCAGGGTGGGTGGGTGGAACCATTGGTGAAGTGATGAAGGGTTTGAGCTGGGAGGTGTGGAATACCGGATGGATCCGGAGCGCCGCAGGCAGCTGGAGCCGGTAGGTGACAGGGTTAATCCGGAGGTTGATGCGGTATGGTCCGATGAATCTTGGTGACAGCTTTCTTGATTCAGTCTGCAGGTGTAGGTTTTTTGTTGATAGCCATACCTTATCACCTACTTGGTACATTCGTCCCGGTGGGTGTCGACAGCGATGTTGCAGAGTGTAACGGCGGTTGGCCTGTTGAATGGCGTCGTTTGCTTGTCTCCATAGCCGTCGACACTGGCGAACCAACTGTTGGGCCGACGGTACCTCCACCTCCGGTTCTTGATGGTCGAACATCGGAGGTTGGAAGCCGTAGCATACCTCAAATGGGCTTAGGTTGGTGGCAGAAGAAAGGTGGAGGTTGTGGGACAGTTCAGCCCAAATGAGGTAGCGGGCCCAGGAGCACTGGCGATCAGCAATGAAGCATCTCAGGTAGCGCTCCAGTTGTTGGTTGGTTCGCGCCGTCTGACCGTTAGTCTGTGGATGGTAACCGGAGGACAGACTGCAGGTGGAATTGATCAGACGGCAGAAGGCCTTCCAGAACCGGGACGTGAACTGGGGCCCCTGTCCGAGACGATGTGCTTTGGGAACCCATGCAGGCGGACTACGTGCTCTAATATCAGCTCGGCTGTCCTTTTAGCTGACGGGAGACCGGAGAGGGCCACCAGGTGAACAGCTTTGGAGAACCGGTCGACGATGGTGAGGATGGTGTCTCTTCCTTCGGAAACCGGCAGGCCCGTGATGAAGTCAACTGCAATGTGTGTCCAGGGTCGGCGGGGAACCGGGAGTGGTTGAAGTTCCCCTGGCGATGGTCGGTTGCTGTCCTTGGACCTGGCACACACTGGGCACGCCTGGACGAACTCGTCTACGTCCTTCTTCATATTGGGCCACCAGAAAGCACGTTGAACGAAAAGTAGGGTACGCCGCTTTCCGGGGTGTCCAGAAAGTGGGGAGGAGTGTCCCCACTGGAGTACTTCGGCCCTGATGGCATTGGGTACATAGAGTCGGCCAGGCGGCACACCTGCTGGTTCGGTCTCCGTAGCTTGTGCCTGGCGGACCCTCGTTTCCAGGTTCCAACTGAGCGGTGCGAGGATCTTGGTGGGTGGCAGGACAGGCGCAGGGTCCGCCTGGGGGACGTCTTCCTCGTGCTGTCGGGAGAGGGCGTCGGCTTTGGTGTTCTTGGACCCCGGGCGGTATGACAGGTGGAAATTATAATTCTCGAAAAACAGTGCCCACCGCGCCTGTCTGGGGTTCAGTTGTTTTAAGGTGCGGATAGTGATGAGGTTTTGGTGGTCGGTCCAGACGATGAACGGCTCTCTGGCGCCCTGGAGCCAGTGTCGCCATTCCTCCAAGGCCCACTTTATGGCCAGCAGCTCGCGGTCCCCTACTCCGTATCGCTGCTGAGTGGCGTCAAATTTCTTGGAGAAAAAACTGCAGGGGTGCAGTTTTGGTCTGGACCTCGCTGGGAGAGAACAGCCCCGGCGCCCACATCCGAAGCGTCCACCTCCACAACGAATGGTTTGTCAGCATCCGGGTGAAGGAGGATGGGAGCAGTGGTGAAGCGGCGACAGAGCTCATGGAAGGCAGAGACGGCAATTGAGGTGAGGTTGAAGGGGTGAGATGATGGGCGGGTCAGAGCGGTTAGTGGCGCTGCAACGGTACTGTAGTCCCGGATAAAGCAGCGATAGAAATTGGCAAACCCGAGAAATCTCTGGAGTTGTTTAAGAGTCTTGGGTAGGGGCCAATGACTCACAACTTCCAGTTTCTGCGGGTCCATGGCCACACCCTGGGGCGAGATGACAAAACCCAGGAACGTGGTGGAGCGCTCGTGAAAAGCGCACTTCTCCAACTTACAGTACAGCTGGTGGGCGAGCAATCTCTTTAGAACCGCTCTGACGTGCTGGATATGTTCGTTGACGGTTCGGGAGTAGATGAGGATGTCGTCAAGGTAGACGAACACCCAACGGCCTAACATGTCTCTGAGGACGTCATTGATGAATTGTTGAAAAGCGGCAGGTGCGTTGCAGAGACCAAACGGGATGACCAGACTCTCGTAGTGCCCTGTAGGGGGGATGAAGCCCGTCTTCCACTCATCGCCCTCTCTGATGCGCACCAAGTTGTAGGCGCTCCGGAGGTCCAACTTAGTGAAGATGGTGGCACCAGAGAGGGCGTCCAGGGCAAAGTTGGTAAGAGGCAGTGGGTGTCGGTTTTTTATGGTGATATTATTGAGCCCCCGGTAATCGACACAGGGACGTAGACTACCATCGCGTTTTTTCACGAAGAAGAACCCCGCAGCGGCAGGTGAGGAGGAGGGGCGGATGGTACCATGGCGAAGTCCGCTGGAAACATACTCCTCCATCGCCTGCATCTCGGTGTTAGATAGTGAATAGAGGTGGCCGCGGGGTGGTGTCGCCCCTGGCTGAAGATCGATTGCCAGGTCGTATGAGCGATGAGGAGGTAGGTGGGTAGCGCGTCTCTTACAGAAGACTTCAGCCAGGTCCCGGTAGTCTAGCGGGATGTTGTCTGTGTCGACATCGGGGGCCTCGGACTCCCTAGAGCACGTCCCAGCCTCGACCCGTAGGCAGAGCTCGGTGCAGGTCGGCCCCCATTGTAGAATTCGATTTTGGGTCCATGATATGAGTGGGTCATGATGCAACAGCCAAGGGTGTCCGAGGATGATGGGTGGTGATGAAATGGTGGGGGTGTAAAACTGAATCTGTTCCCGATGCTGGTTGATGATGAGGGTGATAGGCTGAGTTTGAAAGGAGATGGGACTGGAGGAAAGAGGCCGACCGTCGACTGATGTAATGGTTACGGGCTGGGATAACGCCTCGATCTTTATCCCCAGTTTTTTGGCATATGAAGAGTCAATGGAGTTACCTGCTGCCCCGGAGTCGACGAACGCGGTACTTCCGACCCGTTTGTGGCCAAACTGGAGGTGTACTTTTACCGTGAGACGGGAATCATTAGTCAGGGTGGTGGAGAGGGAGATGGGACCCGGTGAGCTACTCTCATTTCTCACCGGGGCTGCGCGTTTCCCGGCCGCAGAGGACAGATGGCTCGATGGTGTGCAGCGGATCCACAATACGCGCAGAGCCCCTCTCTAAAACGGCGTTCCCGTTCTGCAGCGGTTAAGGAGGCGCGCCCTAATTGCATGGGTTCCCCGGCTCCTGTGTCAACCATGGCGGGAGGTGGAGTACCCATGCAATAACTTAGAGTCGGTCTCCACCTCAGCAGCCGGATGCTCAAAGGTGAGTTTAAGCTGACGGGTGAATTCTGTGTAGGAGTAGGCGACGTCTGAATCTGAATGAAGAACTGCCGTGGCCCACTCAGCTGCCTGCCCGGATAGCAACGAGACGAGAAGAGCAATGCGCAGTCGGTCTGTGGAGTATCTGGTGGAATTAAACTCAAACACAAGATCCAATGCAGTTAGAAAAACACTGCACTTCCCATCCGTGCCATTCCATTTGTCCGGTAAAGCTAGAAAAACATCAGAAGGTGGGGAGGGGGTTGGCGGCGCAGCAGCCGCTGCGATGGGCGTGGCAACAGCTGGCTGAGCGGCCGCCCCGCGGAGGATCGCATTCTCCTGTCGCAGCTCCGTCACCTCGCGGCGCAAGACCGCGACGCCCTGGAGCTCCGTGCGGAGAGATGCGACTTCACCACGGAGCTGATCGATCAGCTTAGCATGCCGGTCAACCACATCCCAGAGGTGAGCAAACTCCGCTGGGTTTACTGCTGATGGCTCAGTCATTCTGTCACGAACTAACCGGAGATGAATCAGAAGACTAGCAGTTAGCCCTGTAGCGTGGATGGTAAACCCAAACGCGGAAGTAGCGCGAGCAGGCAGGATAACCACGCTAGTTATTCTTAGAACTCTCCCGAAGCGAGAGCAAGAGTTTACACAAATAAACCCGCGTTCTAAATACACACACCCAATCAGAAGCGATAACCCAAGAAAGTGAGTAATCACGTTTAGACGAGCGAGGCGTCGGCGATAGCATGGGCAGAACTCAATGACTGAGCAATGTGAGGTGCCATCTTGTTTCCTTTTATGCTTCCTGAAACCCGACCGTATTACTTCCGGGTCCTAGTGCCGGTCGTGTTACGAGTGTGCATGACAGTGTCTTGAATCTGTGCAGGGTACAATGAAATCTCAAGACTCTCAAGGGATCCTAGAGAGAAATGCGCTGGCCAGTGTCAGAAAGCTGGGTCTCAGTCGCAGGTCATGGGTCTTGCAACAGGACAATGACCCAAAACACACAGCTAAAAACACCCAAGAATGGCTAAGAGGAAAACATTGGACTATTCTAAAGTGGCCTTCTATGAGCCCTGACCTCAATCCTATTGAGCATCTTTGGAAGGAGCTGAAACATGCTGTCTGGAAAAGGCACCCTTCAAACCGGAAACAACTGGAGCAGCTTGCTCATGAGGAGTGGGCCAAAATACCTGCAGAGAGGTGCAGAAGTCTCATCGACAGTTACAGGAATCGTTTGATTGCAGTGATTGCCTCAAAAGGTTGTGCAACAAACTATTAAGCTAGGGGTAACATCATTTTTGTCCAGGCCTGTTCCATGCGTTCATTTTTTAAAATAATTTTGTTGAAGCATGGTTGAAAAGCAATGTCTGACTTTCATTGGTTAACATTCATAGAGTTCTTATTTATTATTACTTTTGTCAGATTAAAGTTATTTCTGTGACCATTGTGAGTTTTTCTTTCATTGACCGAAGGGTACCAACAATTTTGTCCACGTGTGTACATATGCATAGTAATTTTTGCAAAATAATTTTTACAAAAATTCCTTGATGATGTTTAGTATAATCGGAATTTAATTTCTAGTTTGAAACACACCTTTTGATTTATGAACAGCAAGTTTAGCTACAGAGAAATTCACACTTGAACAGGTTTGTCTCTCACACACACAGGTGAGCTGGTAAAATAAATGTTTGCCCATATTTCAGCAAAGTGCCATCTGATTCACTAACAATTATTTTCCCCTAATTAACCTCAGTTGGGAGGCACAGTGGCTTAGTGGTTAGCACTCTTGCCATGCACCTCCAGGGCCCGTTTCGATTATGAGTAATTCATGCTAAAACCTTATACATACATTTCCAAAAGATAGCATCAGAAAGCTGGGTTGATGAAACTAATGCCAGTGTTCCACCAATGTGACATTTGGGGGCAATGTGGTAGGAAACTTTGTAAATAAACAAACAAAAAAAATCCTGTCTTGCATATATATAAGTTAATACTTGGTGGTCTTATTTAGTTTCACTGAACAGTTTTGTACAGTTGAAGAGATGAAACCTGTGTTGTTGTGTCTGTTTGCTGCACTGCTCACAGCCACCATCGGTAATGTTCATTTAATTTTTAATTTTCATTTCTATCATTTTGTTTTTCTTATTTTTATTTTTTTTTGTGCCATGAAACTGTGATTTGGGATGCTAATTTTTCCTTTTTCACCTTCTTTGTTCTTGTCCAAACAGCAAATAAAAATGCTTGTGTCTGTATCAAGACATCAAATTCAAAACTTTCTGTCTCTTCAGTAAAAGATTACTATATGCAAAAATTAGGCCTCTGCCCCATCACAGTTGTAGTGTAAGTATCCTTGCTTCTATGTTTTAAAATGAGCACATTATGTAGATAGAATTGTGTTTTTTTTTTCATTATTGTTTGTGAATAATGACTTGTTTTATATAACTGATTTACTAATAATTTGCTGATAGACCTACGGTATATACCTCATGCTTGTAACTGCATTACTTTCCATTAACTTTCAAAGTAGTTAATGAATAATTAATAATACATAGTTGTTAATTAGTATGCTGTCAGATTAATAAGTACAAATTACTCAGTTGGGATACATGTAATTGGTTAAAACTCACCTTTACAAAAAAATGGCCATATACTAACTCATTCATCACTTCTGTACATTTAAAGATTTACTACAGTGAGAGGACGTACAGTCTGTGCAGACCCAACAAAACCCTGGGTGATTAATGCCATGGACTCAGTGGACGCAAGAAAGAAGTCTTATTCAATTCAGTCTGTATTGCCTCTGAGTGCGTAGTGATTGATACGTCAGAAGATGAACCACTTAACAGAATCAGAATATCTGTTCTTCTATCTGTGATCATTCCCATTACGTATGTAATGATCAGTCAGTGTGTTTGCTTAGGAAGAAGCAGAATAATCTGTAATCAGCAATTGTATTTATCCTGACTTAATAAATATCTAAATGTTTTTTAAAAGGATCATTTTTGGTCTTCACACAAGAAAAATGTGCAGTTGTCAACAACAACAACAACAAAAAACAGCTTTGTGTTCTCTCTCTCTCTCTCTCTCTCTCTCTCTCTCTCTGTGTCTTTGTGTGTGGGTGTGTATTAATGATAAAATAATAATAATTATTATTATTATATTATTATTATTATTATTATTATTATAATTAATATTATTTATATTAATAATAGTTTTAGTTCTACAGTAGGTGTAAAATTGTTATATTTGCATTTTTGTACTGTACAAAGTGCATATTATTATTATAATTATTATTATTATTAATATAATGTTATTATTATTATTAGTAGTAGTAGTATAATATTATCATTATTATTTTACCCAACTAATTTCTTATAACGCTTTGAAATGATTTTCTGTAGTTTTTAAAATGTAAAAACGCCTGAATAAATTATTTAACTTTGCCATTTTATTTATTTCGTTAGTTAGTTTTTATGACTCACTCGTATTCTAAAGGCCGCGTCAGTGTCGTCATCAATGAGCGCCTACAACGATGACGAGTAAAAGACGCGACAAACACTCGCTCTCACGCAGCACGCTAGCATGGAGCTGGAGTCCAGCAGTCCGGTACTGAGGGAGTTCGGCAGCGAGCAGAGTTTATTATCCAAACCTGACGGCTCAGCCACGTTTATGCAAGGTGTGTGTACAGTATGTGTGTTTGTTTGTTCATTCTTTTTTTTTTTTTAATAAAATAACACGCAGTCATCGTCTAACCCGCGTCAGTAACAAGTCTCTTCTAACAGCACAGCTCAAGTGAAGTGAAGTGAAGTGAAGTGAAGTGAAGTGAAGTAGGCTTTTATTGTCATTTCACCCATATACAGTTCAGATCACAGTGCAACAAAATAAATCAAAGCAGAGCAGCAAAGGAAAAGTCGTTGTATAAAAATCAGCAGTAAATATTGTGCAGTTAAAGCATTCATCACTACAGGATGATAAACCTGTTATTAACTTGTTATTTTAAGTTGCACTCTGTTTCCTCTGGACTGTGTTGACAGGAGACACCAGTGTGTTGGCAGGAGTGTACGGACCAGCTGAGGTTAAAGTCAACAAGGAGATCTATGACAGAGCGACTCTGGAGGTTCTGATCCAGCCCAAATCCGGCATGCCCAGTATGTGTGTGTTTTACATTTATAACATTAGATACAGATCTGAACCAAATTATGAGTGATATTAAGAATTAAATATCTTTATGGTGGCCTTTACCATCTCTAAATCAATCTACTGCACCTGTTTGATCCAGCGTCATACTTTGAGACAAATATGTTTTAAATAAGAATATCTAAAGAGTAATCGGATGTACAACAAAGGTGAAAATTAGTGACTATGTGCTTATGGATCTGTACTGAAATTGTATAATCTGGAAATCATCACATAAAACGTGACCATTTATGAATAAATGTAATATTAATTTTGGCCCTGAAGTCATCAGAATCGACCGGCGCACTAAAGGAGGAAGTCATCTCTTTGTGTAACGCCTCGAGTTATGTTACTTTAAGAAATGTTCAACATTTGTACCCATCGTACAAAAAAGTGTCATGAACTCAAGCTGTCAGTTTGCTGTAATATATGCTTTTAAATCAATTTTGGTTATGGATCCAGAATTCTGGCTCACCCTGTACAGCAATAAATGTAATATATAAAGGTATGTGAAAAGGTTACTGAAGCAGAGTATATATACATTTATGTTCTATAAAAATGCACTTGATTACACTAAATGATATTTTGATATTTGATTATTCTAAACACAAGAGAAGGAGTTTTTGTCAGTGGAGCTTCGATCAGGTGTGTGTGTGTGTGTTATTGGGATCTGCCATTTAAAGTGTTCTATTTAGAGCTGTGTAGTAAGTAGGTAGGTATGTATTTATTAAATATAGTTGAAAATCTAAAACTATTATCACAGAAATAATGAAGAGATTGAATAATGGAATAATGATTGAATAATGGCTGTGCACATTCTAGCTGCATCTTAAAAATGCAGAAATACTGATATTTCTAAATGTCTTTTAAAGAGACTTGGTGCTCTTCCCACAAAATGTTGAACGTGGTTGTTGATTTGTATATTTTGAGTCATCACAATAGTATTGGTTTATGTGATTGGCCAATTGCGAGACAACCGATCTGTAAAAAAATTAGGTGATTATCGGTTGATTTCGCAACGGTGCTAGATGGATCGGAGCATCTTTAGTTTTCGCTTTTTTTTCCTTCCGTTCAAGCATCTTGAAGGTGGAATTCCCTTTTGCACATGTGTTGCTCCTCACATCAGCCACATAAAAGGCGTGACCACATGAAATTTGAGTCGACTCAAAGTGGACTCAAAGAAATGTTTAGAAAAAAATATTATTTTGTGTGAAGCCATGTGTAGTAAATGTGATTGCAACCTTTCGCCTCAGGGTGGCAGTAATATAAAAGCTATAGTATTTCGTGAATCGTTCTCCTCAGGTGTCCGGGAGCGCACGAGAGAGCAATGTGTGCGGGAGACATGTGAGGCGGCTCTGCTGTCCACCCTTCATCCCCGCTCCTCCCTGACGCTCGTGCTGCAAGTGGTGCATGATGACGGCTCGGTATCCTTTTTCACTGCTTTATGACCAATTATGAGGTTACAATGTGACAATACAATCCCTGAAAAGACCAACTAGATGTTCTTATGGTGTTATGCAGTCATGTTTTGTGTGTATTTGAAAATAATTATTCACCCCTTTGCTGGGAAATCGCTAAATTAGTTGGTTTAGAGCCAGTACAGGGTTTTCAGCATGCTGTTGATGAATCATGCCTTTTTGCACTTTTTTTCTTTAAGTCTTTCACTTCCATTACTGTCCATGTTTGATGCTCCTTAGGGAAACTATATTAAGCAGGGGGTGTTTATATGTCTGTGATCTATATATGTGTGTGTCTGTATTAGTCCTTATCTGGTGCTCAGTTGTTAGCGTGCTGTTTGAATGCTGCATGCATGGCGCTGATGGACGCCGGGCTGCCCATGAGCCGCCTGTTCTGTGGAGTCACCTGTGCCATCGATGCAGAGAGCCGAATCATCACAGACCCCACGGCTCAGCAGGAGAAGGTGCGAGAGGTTTCTTTTACAATTACATCCTGCGCTCTCATTTTAGTTCACAGAAACGCACCGAAAGCAGTTTAATCCTCATTGTCTTATTGCCACTTAAAAATAAATCAATGCTCTTTTTAAAAATATTTTTTTATTTATAATTTCAGGAAAGCCGAGCACTAATGACTTTTGCAATCGACAGTAAAGAACACAATGTCATGATGTCATCAACGAAAGGTTCTTTCTCAGTGAAAGAGGTAAGTGAGTATGAGGATTGGGGATTGTCGTTCAGTACTGCACATTTTCAAAAAAATCGGTGAGAATGCTGGTACAATTTATTTAAATATTTTCCAAAGATCAGGATTGTTTTTCAGCCAAGAAGACAGAAAATGAGCCAATTGACATTTGCAATTGTTCCATTATTGCTATAAACTTTCCCATATTATCAGACTCCCAGGAATGTATCAGAAATGTACCAATATTTCAGCCAGCTGTTATATATAGTAGATACAGTTATATACAGTATTTTAAGATATCTGCATTATGTACAAAAGCATCTCCAAACTTAAAAAAATATATATAATAACATTTAAAGAAGAATTTTGTATGCCTGTAACGAAAACAACATAACAGACCAATCTTAAGTGGGAATCCCAAATCCTGTTGTAGGCTCCTGTGTTTTTTTTTAATTGAAATTAGCAAGGAGCAAGCATGAAAAAGGTACCAGGAAAACTTGTATTCTTCAGCACACTCAGTAAAACCTAACCGTTGTTTTACTTGAAGTACCGTGCAAATGTCTTGTTCGCATACAAAAAAAAAAACAATGCCATAAGAAAATATCCAATTCTACTTCTATAAACTTTTAATGCTTTTGATACTGTATACATCTGATAAATGGTAACTTTTTGTTGTTCCTGGTTTCACTGAATGATTTTATTTATTAATTTATTTATTTTTAAAATCTTCTCTTTCACACAGATGCAGCAGTGTATAGCGGTCAGCCAGAAGGCATCTGAACGAATCTTCCAGTTTTATCGGGATTCCGTGAAGCGACGATACTCCAAAATATTATGAGACCATTTCATCCCTTGTATTTTTCTGATATTTTTCCATTTCTATATTAAATCTATTTCTTTGATCTATGATTCAACATGTTTGTGGTTTAATTTACTTGAATATACTCCAAAGTTCCAGTAAGACACAATGTGTTCTGCATGTGGGTTGTTTGGGTGTTCTTAATTACAGCTCCTCTTTGTGAATATGGAAGTAATTCTGGTGGTCTGAAACACCCTAGGGAATTAATTACAGGAAAATATATTAGTTTCATTTTTTAAAAATGGAATTTAATCAGGTCAGCTTTTGCACAATTATTATCTTATAGAATCAGAAAGTACTTCAATTTCATTTTTAAATCTGGATGAGGAAGATGACGTGGTACTACTGTTCTCTTCAGAACTCCAGAATAAAGATGGATAGAATAAAGAGCATTCTGGGAGGTTGATTTCATACCAAGGCTTTCAAAATGTCCTCTTCCTGGCCAAAGACATTCAAGGACTCGTAATTACTAGCCAGGGTATATTGGAGTTTGTTACAAAGCATACACATCAAATGCTGAAACATCTCCTAGCTCTTGGAGACCTCTAACTAAGCCTGCAACAAAGTACCTTGACCTGTTTATCCAAGCTACAAATGTCAGCACGTAGCCGTTTGCGTTCTCCATGAACTCAGCGGTGTCCGTGTTATGTCCCGTCTCTAGTCTGTGGTTGGTCTGGTAGCTGTAGATGTAGCACGCCGCTTCATACTGTGATCTGGCCCGCTTCCTCAGCGCTTGCCAGGAACACGGCTCGGAAACATATCTCCTAGGACAGGTTTGCTTGACTACTGCTTTATGACCTGAAACTCTCCCAATAGTTGACATTTTGCCCTTTGAGTCAGCAAAGGATGTGTGTAAATTGTTGACAGAGGAGATATGACCTTATAGAGTATGTATGTACAATTTTTGTCAATTACATTATAAGAGATGGTACTACAGGCAAGAATTTCATATTTAGTTTTTATATTTACATTTCATTTTTTGGTTTGTTGGGCTATGCAAGTCTTGTATTTGGTAACATAAGTTGTTTCATAAATTTGAATAATTGAATTTGTGCTCATTCAAAGAATGTGTTGAAAAGCTTAAGAACTTGTATTCATTCTTCCATACCATTTAATTTCATTTAATTGTATTAAAACATCCATACCGCTGATCCTGTCATGGGGGGTCGGAGCCTATTCCAGGAGATTGAGGCATGAGCCAGACCAGACCAGTACCTTTGAGGAAACCCACCAAGCACAGGGATAACATGCAAGCTTCACCTTCGACCCTAGGGGCCACTGTACTGCCTAAGAAAAAAGATCGATTTTGCATGTGGTCCTAGATTGGATGTACTGTATAGCTGATATGTGATGACGTGATTAGAATGAGAATGGTCAGATCGGAATTCATACAACCTCTGTGCACCGGCAGAGCGGGGATTTCATAACAAACCTTTTTTGCAGCTGTTGCTAGCACTAAGTGAGTCGTCTGGCTTTCTTCTTCCTTGGACTTCATGGACTACAGCCAATTAACTGCTTGGCATCCTCCAGATCAAAATCCCAAGTAGATCAGGCCTAAGTCCCCGACTTAAGAACGAGTTCTGTTCCAGGAGCATGTTCAGAACTGTCAGGTCTGTCCGTAAGTCAAAGTCAGTCTTAATACGCCTTTGATGCAAAGACGTCGGAGGAGGACTTTGCTTGAATGAACGAAATTAGGATTATTCACCATTCAGGACAGTTTTACAGGACAGCCATTTTCTATCATCGTGCTTCCGGACTGATTCATTGAAACCGGTGAGACTGACTTGTTTCTCCCGCAAACGACACCAACCCCCCCACCCCCCCACCACACACACAATATACCGTACTTGGGACAATTTATATGTTCATTTACGCAGTGACAATATCGTGTATAGTTGGAAATATTGGTATCTGGTGCACATCAGTGTCTGCTCTTTGTACAATACATGTGAGCTGCTCCTGCGATTTGTTTGTAATGCGAGGTCCTTTCGTATCTGCGAAAATTCGTAACACGAATGTTTGTAAGTCGGGGATTTCTTGCATACATTTTGCTAAAATCATATCTGCTGTTTGCACGGTGGTGTAGTAGTTAGCACTGTCGCCTTGCACCTCCAAGGACCGGGTTCGATTCCCGGTCAGGCTCGATTCCCGTCTCTGTGTGCATGGAGTTTGCATCTTCTCCCTGTGCTTGGTGGGTTTCCTCTGGGTACTGCGGTTTCCTCCTACAGTCCAAAGACATGCACATTAAGCTAACTGGCGTTCCCAAGTTGCCCATAGTGTGTGAATGAGTGTGTGTGTGAGTGTATTTGTGTGTGCCCCGCCGTATGCCCTAAGCCTCCTGGGATAGGCTCCAGAACCCCCCCCCCCCCGTGCCCCTAAATACAGGATAAAGCGGTATAGATGATGAGTGAGTGAGCGATATCCGCTGTTTGAAATGAATGAAAATTTAAGTTTTAATTTAAGCAAAGATATATCGATATGCTGTTTTAGAAGACGGACACTTTCACCTTGGAGTCAGATAAAAGTTACTTGAACTGTCATGACATGCAAATCCGATCGGACCAAATACAAACCTGAATTGTAATGTGTACACAGCCGTAGGCACCTGGAGGAGTGATCCAAGGACTTCCAAGAAGAGAAAATATTTTCTGACAAACATTTTGTTCAAACAGGCATTCTCCAGTTTTGCAACAGATTACCCTTGCAGCAGGTTGAGACTTTAAATATGCAAAATACGAATTGGTCAAGTACCAAATTGTCCAACATGGAGCATGCATGTCCATACAGTTTACTGACTATAGCAGTGGGCACTACGGTGGCGCAGTATGTAGGATCGCTGCCTCACAGCTCTGGGGTCCGTTGATTCATTCCTGTATTGCTTGTACAGAGTTCTGCATGTTCTCCTAGTGTCTCATGGGTGTCCTCTGTGATTTCCTCTAAAAACAGGTAGGTATGTGGGTGGATTGGCTATGATAACATGTCTGCTAATGCCTTAACTGATTCCGTGTGCATATTTCTATCTTAAAATGATTAAAAGTGAATATTTAAACACGGTTAGAATAGTATGACTCTGGTGTACTGCCTTCCTATATTAGTAAGTTGCCTCCAAGTTTTTTTTATATATACTGGTGTCTTTTCTGACAGAGAATTCCACCTCCACAGTTATGCTGTAAATAATAAGCCCTGGCTTGATGGTAATTATGTAACCAAACACATGAGGATGAATCATTGTTTTCTGTGAGCTGTAGAGAATTGTAGAACACGAAAACACGCCAGGCAAACAAGAGGACATCGTCACAATGTTGTGCGTCGCACAAAACTCTAACGAACAGCATGCTTGAACTCGGCGCTTCTTTTATTAGCGGCGTCACTCAAACCGCTTCTGTTTGCCTCACTTCATTCAAGCAGGGCCATTTTCTGGAAGCTGACAGCGCTTACTGAGGCGAAAGCAGACACCCACGCGCGACAAGGCTTTTTTTTTTTTTTAAAGAAGTACAGTTTATTTATATATTTATTTACTTATTTATTTATTTTTTTATAAAATGGTCTCAGTGCACAATCCCCATGCAGATACGGTATATATAGTTGTCTTAAGGATGAAACGACAGTCCCGGAAACACAAAACCTTTACACGATCCTGTAATCTCACCGCATGCCGCGTGTGTAATCAGACGGATAGAGCTTAGCCTCCATCCATCCATCCATCCAAGTTAGAGGATAAATACACTGTAATGCTGTGAAGGTCAGATGACAAACAAAAACACAGAAGGTGGAATGAGGACAAAGTTCAGGTCTGTATTTAAACTTTAAATCTAAGGACTGCCGAAGAACCACTGAGTTGTTGATACTCGGGCGTCCTTGACCTTCAACTACTCAGTAAGTCACTATGTGAAGTGACACAGAGTTCAGAGGAAAAAAAGAAATCCTGTACAAGTGTTGTTATTATTAGACAGGACTGTGGAGAGGCATCTCTTAATGGCATAGCGAAAGTGGGTTACATTTCTGGGGCGGTCCTGGAAAATCCATCAGATGTCACTCTGGCTGAAATGAAACGGCGGAAATCACCAACTAGGGTATTTTCTGCTAATATTATTTTGTATATAAGCTATAAATATATTTCAAGCAAAATAATGTGGAAGATAACCAGAGGAAAGAAATTTTTTTTTAATTTTTAATGAATGATCATTTATTAAGAGAAAAAAGCTGTCTAAACTTACTGCGGACAGCATGTGAAAAAGTAATTGCCCCCCAACCCCTTACCAAATCATGAGTTAACTATATGATTAAGCACATTTTTGGTTAATGCTGAGTTAAATTTGACTTTCCATACCAGGCTTGACGACGGCTTGAATACGACCTGTTGAATTAAGAAATCACTTAGCCTGACAAAGGGAAGCACGCTAAAAGATATGAGGAAGCAACACATCATGCCACTATCTCAATCATTCAAATACGCAAAAAAAAAAAAAAAAAACAGGAAGGGGGCAAACACTTTTTCAAATCACTGTAGGCTGGTTTTTAACCTAGTCTTTGGTTTTTGCCTGCAAGAATTATTCTTGTTCAAGAATCCAACGTAACAAACATAATGATAATGTTAATGCAGTTATAGCTGCTTAAAATATTATTAAGTATGCTTTTCCCACACAGTAATGTCACGCGTTTATCCATAACAGCGAAACAGACTTAAAGCCTAATCAGACAGCAGATGTCCTTGACATCATGGTCAAAACAGAGAACAACATTTTTCTTACATCTTCTCTGTAAAGACACAATTTTAACCCATTTAAATAATCCAATTAAAAGTGCAATAAAGCGAATCAGAGATGATTTCTTCACCAGTGTTCGTGCAACCACAGAGATCAGTCGAGCGACGTGACGACAACAACAAGCCTATGAGTGAATTTTACCTCAGCTGCTGAGCCAGACGACGAAAAAATTCAAGTGAGAACTCATTTCCCATTGTAAACTTATTATAAATTAGAATTAGAATTTCAAACAGACCTTCTCTAGTTATAAATACACAGCTATAACGAACAATGAAATCTTTATATGATGCCCATTTTCCCTTTTGGGAGTAATTGCATTTTTAATGGTAGAATTTGACATCTGGTTGAGAGGAATGGAGAATGGGAAAAATGCAAAGGTGTTCAAGTCGAACCAGAACTTTTAATTGTGCAGAATAACAGAACACAGTTATGACACACAGTTAATTCTCAATATAATCCCTTAATTCCCTTTAATGGGAAGCTGGGTTTTACCACCAAAGGTGTTCTTTTTTTTTTTTTTTGCAGGACAATACATAAACTCACACTGCCCACCGCACCACTTACACTTTCCAGGAACTTGAGTGGGAGTTATTGTCACTGTCCTGACCTTGCTCCAGATTTTAGGCAATTAACGGATTTCCTGGGAGGCCAGTGTTTCAGAAGCGAAGCAGGCAGTCCAATCACTGCTCCAGCGTACTGAGAAAACGTTCTACCTTTACTAGTAAAAGTAAAGTGCATTAGTGTAGCAGGGGCTTAAATAGAGAAACAAAGGTAGCTTTTACTCTTATAACTGTGTTCCGTTATTCCACACAATCAAAAGTTGTGGTTTGTTTTGAATGTCCCTTGTTTTAAGGTAATTTCAGGAAACTCCACAGCTTTCAGAAGTATACTGTATTATATTTGATTATCTGAGTGGTTTTTCCAGGCTCCCACATAAATCAGGCTTCTCCAACTTTTTTAACAACATTGTTACATAAGCTTCTTCATTTACTGCATAAAGTCTGTCTGTTGCACCATTCGATGTCCTTTATGGTCCGTTTAGGACTGGAACTTTTTTGCCACTCACTAAATCAAAGACAGGGTGGAATAGTGGTGCAGTGGGTATTACTCCACCATGTAACTCACAGCACCAGGGTGCCGTGTTCGCTCCTGAGCTGGATTTTGGGTTACTGACAGTGTGGATGTTTCCCATGTTGTCCATGTGCCTACATGGGATACCAGTTTCTTCCCACCTCTCAAAAACACTTCAAATTTCCAAGTATCTGTGTGTACTGCCATTGCATTCATGGTATATTCCTGCCTTTTGCCAGGTCATCGAAGGAATTTCTGAATGAACAGAATTGTTGTACGTTTTTTTGTTGTTGTTTGTTTGCTTTTGAACAGTTGCAATCCCGGAAAGGGCATCCAGATGTTACAACCCCGAAACTGCGCTGATGTTTTAGAGGAGCAGGAGGAACATGACCTGGAGAAAGTTCTGTTCTTTCAGTCCTTGTCAAGTCCTTCAAACATACCCTCAGGTCTCAGAAATCATTTGGGAGGAGCCAGCTCTCTCATCTATGCAAGCTGTTTTCTTTCCATGGCATCGTGCCATTGCTGCACTGCTGTAAGCGTTCCAAAAAAAAAAAAAAAAAAAGCACAGGACGTATTTCTTCTGTTAGATCCTTCCTGAGATCCATTTCCCATCTGTCGAATTAGCGTCCATCCCTTTACAAGTCCAGACCGCTAAAATCCGGGAAGGTTAATTAGAGTAAAAGCCCAGTATTAATACATGGTACAAATCTGAGTGAGAGTATGAGCCGAGAATCAGTGTGTGTCTTCAGGAGGCGGGGACAGCTTCATTGAAAGGGGAGGGGCTTGAAACGGAGGACACTTTAAGGTGGCTTCGCGGACAGGTAAGAGATGAGGGCGGCGACGGCGCAGATGTAGGTGATGATGCCGAAGATGATGGAGACGATGGAGAGCCAAAGAGTGTGACGAGATGCCTTGTTTGCTGCCTGGATGTCGCCCTGCGCCCACGCTTTGTTCGTCTGGCAAAACAAAAAGTCAGGATCGGAACAAACATTAGTGTTAGACATCTAAGCACACGCATGATGAATTCATCACTCAGCGCCAGGTTAGACTAGAATGGATTCCAACAGCTCAGACAGTAAATTAATTATCAAGCTGGGAAATGATAGTCATAGAACATGTGACAACAAAATGATACACACTGACAAAATCTTTTGTCAGTTCAACATCTTTTGCCAGTTTTGGATACATTTGAAACATTAATATTTACATGAAAACATGACAGTAATGTAATTTCAGTTAGAGCAGGGGTCAGCAACCTTAAACACCCAAAGAGCCATTAGGACCCGTTTCCCACAGAATAGAAAACACCAGGAACCACAAAAACCTTTTGACATCTAAAATTTTAGATTAGACTGCATATATTGTTTTTTTTTACCTTTATGGTATGTATAAAAAACACAATATGTTGCAACAAAAACCTATTGAATTCTGAAAAACAAGACGCTGGGTTAAAGGTTATTTTCAAATAAAATACTCAATGCCTATTTGAGTCCTCCTTGTATTTATGACATAAAAAGCCAATATTTGGTGGCGGTTGTGACACATAGTTTGAGTTAAAAAAAAAATTTTTTTTTTACAAGATCACTATAATATTCAAGTTTACAGGGTGGGCCATTTATATGGATACACCTTTAAAAAATGGGAATGGTTGGTAATATTAACGTCCTGTTTGTGGCACATTAGTATATGTGAGGGGGCAAACTTGTCAAGATGGGTGGTGACCATGGTGGCCATTTTGAAGTCGGCCATCTTGCATCCAACTTTTGTTTTTTCAATAGGAAGAGGGTCATGTGACACATCAAACTTATTGGGAATTTCACAAGAAAAACAATGGTGTGCTTGGTTTTAACATACCTTTATTCTTTCATGAGTTATTTACAAGTTTCTGACCACTTATAAAATGTGTTCAATGTGCTGCCCATTTTTGATTTTATTTTAATTGGAATTTAATTGCACACTTATAAGTACGTTATAAAAAATGTACATGAATTTTGAGATAAACTAATGATTTTTTCAAGCTTGGTTTTTTTTTCATTAAAAAAAAAAAAAAACGTTTCTCATTTAAGATTCAAAGTAGCATGTCTTCTCTTTCTGCGGGACAATTGTGATGAAACAAAGTCTCAACCAACCTTGTTACCTCAAACTTGGCAAAATACATCTGTGGAAATCCCATTGAAATTCGTTCAGACAAAAATTCCAAAAAACATTTTGATGTGTTCTATGACTCATCTTACACCCGCGACCCCAACAATCTTTTCCCGCGCAAATATCTTGTACAAACACGCCAAAGTTTAAGTTTAAGTTTTATTATATGTATAGAAGAAGATTTGGAAACTTAATACTTAAGAGAAAGTAAAGTTAATGTACGGGCATCAGGTACTTCATCACTTTAATAACTGAACTGAAATAAATAAACCAATAATTCCTTTTCGAAAGTGTTCCTGTGAGAAGAGCCAGTCTGCTCTAATTCTCTTTGCTAATGAGGTGTATAAGATAAAAATAATGATCCCAACAGGAAACATTCTGTTTTTTTGCACCAAAAAGCAGAGAATCTCCATGCATGGCAAGTCTTCACAGTATGTGTACAAAAATCAGTGGAAAATGGTTGCAGCAGAAAAACTGAAGGATATTACCAGATACCGGGAGAAACTTTTTCGATTTCAGAGTTGGATGCTGTTGTTGTAATGTGGGATATATATAAAGAATCACTATAAGAATACTTCTAATTACCAGCTGGGCATCATTAAGAATTTTTATAAACTGAGTAATAAACTTCCATGGGTGATAAAACCGTAAACCAAATTCTTCTGACTTCCAATTAAAGCTCTGAAATTTAAGCATATCCACAAGAAGTGATCCAAAATGAAACTTGTCATCTCCCTGAATTTGCAAACAAGCTGCGTGTAACATTGTTAAGATGTAATTTGCATACATTATCCCTACTTATGCTGGATGTGTACGTGTACGTGTATGTGTGTGTGCTTTCTGGGAGGTAATCCATGTCACGGCTGTGTGTGCACTTCCACAGAAAAGACTCGTCTCCAAGTCTGACGTGACGAGCGGCACGGAGTACAATCTCCGAGCTGTCATGTCGTAATTACTGTCATTCTGGCACGACGTGAATGCACTGATACCCGGCTAGAGTTTGTGTGCATAATCATTTAAAGACAGAAATCGCAGAGGTAGGAGACAAAGCTCTCAACGCACACCTGATGCAAAAGCAGATAAAGGACGAAAGCGCCACCCGAGCTGTTGTTACATTCTGTATTGGTCCTGGTGCTGTTTTGAAGGATGCAGTTTAAAAACCAGGATGCTATCTGACTATCTATCGTAATCTCTGAGCTGTTAATTGCTAATATTGACCCCTTTTGTGTAGTCATTTCCCTAGACTCTGAGGCAAATCAGCATTTAACACTGAATCTTTCAGACCGTCTTCTAATCTGTCTCCAGCCTAACCTTTGGCAGTGGGACCATTTGGCAGAGCTACAGTAGACCAGACCTAAATCTTATACCCTGTTGTCTGTCAATCTGATGGCTCTAATAAGCAATTGACCGATTTCCTGTCTAAGGTTTTATTACAATTTTGTTATTTTTCCGTTACAACAATTTATTGCATATATTAACCAAATTCAACTTCAGGAGAGCTTTCCCCTCAAATCATACAAACCATCAGCGCCGTGAGTCATCTATAAAGCAAAATATTAATCAGCTTCCTTTATTTTAATAGCTTCACTTTACAACTCATTACGACAGCTTCGGGCTCCTGAGTGCTGCAACAGAAAAGAAAATTGGATGCGCTCGCTGGGTAGGAGGCATGGCACACACTCATTCCCCTGTCGATCACGGCGTATTGTGGGTGTCTTTGGTGCTCGTGTATCCGGATAGCGGATTCCTCTGTTATAGTGCAGTTAGAAAAGATGCGCTAGCTGACTTTATGTGTCCCAGTGGAAGCATGTCTCACCTTTGTGTCCCCTGCTGTGAGATACAGGAGCCAAATTGGTGAGAAAATTGAAAGAAAAAAAAAATGAAAAAGGACAGGTTTACGTTAGAATTCACAAAGACGTCAGTTTCAGTTGGAAATGTTCACTCCATCCAGTGTGATAATGAGCAGTTAAAAAAAGAAAGAAGATTGCGTTCTCCCCTGTCCTTGTTTTTCCTCTGGATCTCACTTAGCAATATGTTCTCAATTTTCCATGTACTTTCATTATTGTATTTGTTTCATTTACTCCTTCTTTCTTATCTTCTTCATTTGGTCTGTTATCAGTGGTGGATTATTATCAGTTAATGACACTATGCACACATTATAAATATAAATATACATTTCCAGATTATATTCATATCTTATCTTTGCTCTTGCTTTGTGTCTATCTAGTCACCTCATATGTTTCTCAGTTCTGTACATATATTGCATTCTTGTATCAAAACCATATCCGGATATTTCCTTGTCCCCTTCCTATTTCCTTGTTTCCGAGATCTGGTTTTCTGCTTAACGACCTTCCGTCATCTCTAACCTCATTGTCTTCATTATCAGCCCTTATTTTCAAAAGCACTTCATCCTCCATTGGAAATCCATGATAACCGGCTGAACATTATGAATTTAATTAAATCTATAAGGAGCTGACCAGAACACCAGGATATTACCATGTGATCCAACCCCATGAGATGGGTAATAAAGAATTGACACAGGTCTGGATCATGCATGTTAATCAGGAAGAAAGAGGAGATTTTCTGAGTGCAGGTCACAGAGTCTTGTACTACTCTCACCCTGACATCTTAGCTTTGGGCATTCTGTGTGAAATTACAGTATGTGTGAGAAGCAGCTTGGAGGATCAAGTCTTGAAAGGCTTGAAAGGCTTGATTTGATTTACGGAGTTAAAAGAATATACAAAATGACCAGTTCCTATGATGTTTTTCCACTTAAAGCATACATGTACCTTACAGTATAAATCGGAGCAGTTAGAACTACGACTACTGATTTCTAATCCTCATTGTGGCACGATTTCAAATCCTCACTTCTAATCTTCCCTCTGTGATCTACAAACATGGCCACTGCCAACAACTCCTAGATTTCTATGCCACTCTCAAAGATCCTCACAGCGGACTACGTCAATCAGCCATAACATTACAATGATAAGTATCGCCCAGTATCGTGTAGGTTGCCGTTGTGCTTGGCCCCCTTAGGGCATGATTCTACAGGACCTCTAGGGGTGTGTTGTGGTATCTGGCCCCACAATGTTACCAGTGGATCCTTTGGATGCTGTGAGCTGCGTGGTCAGGCCTCCATGGATCAGACTTATTTGCCCGGTGCGTCCCATGAGTACTCAATCGGATCAAGATCTGGAGAGTTTGGAGGACAGGGTGGCAGACATGGGCTCTTTGCATGCTGGACCCTGTGCATGGCAGGCTGTGATGTACTGTGTCTTCTGGTACCATTTTGTCATGACCAGCATTGGCATTTTTCCAGGAATTTGTTCTGCATTGGCTTTTCTTTGGGTTTAAACCAGACAGGCTGGCCTTTTCTCCCCATGGGCATGGATGAGCGATGTGTACCCATGATCCTCTCACCAGTTTACCGGTACAGTATATAATTGATAATCAGTGTCAATGTGTGAATGGTTTGTGCCTTCTAATTCTTTACTATCATGTTAAAGATTACAATATTTTTGGTTTATGGTTTATAACTCTTGTCCAAGTATCTCGGTTTGCACATCAGCTGACGTCTTGGCCTCTTTCTGTCTATCACTCACTCTCCATTGGAAACTTCCAATGGAGAGTGAGTCACTCACTCATCATCTATACCGCTTAATCCTGTATTCAGGGTCACGGGGGCCTGGAGCCTATCCCAGGAGACTTGGGGCACAGGGTGCCAATCCATCGCAGGGCACAGACATACACATACACTCACTCATTCACACAATAAGGACAATTTTGGGAACGCCAATTAGCCTAACCTACATGTCTTTGGACTGTGGGAGGAAACCGGAGTACCCGGAGGAAACCCACCAAGCACGGGGAGAACATGCAAACTCCTCTTTCTGTCTATTGATTATTAAAAATTCTTAAACATAAAGTAACTTGTAACCATCAGCATTTCCACCACCTGACAATTGCAAGTAAACCATAAAATGCAATCATCACCGTTCTAATTTTTTTCACATTTGCACAGTGACAAAATCAATAGTTTTGTCACGGTTTAAGTCCTTCCATGGATAAGCAACTTTAGTGATTTAACTGGAAGTTCTACTTCTGTATTTGAATTTTTTTTATGATGTTAAGTGGAACATTAGACGTTCATCTTGTACCACAGTACGACCACAGTCTCTAATGATATAATCCTGTTTGTCCAACTGTAGTGTCACAGGAATAAATCTATAATGTATGTGATTGTATCCAAAAGCTGCAAATCCCTGACAGGTTCCAAGTGACTTTCTGCCTTTCTGCCAGCTCCATAATAAATTATATACAGTGTATGGTCTCAAAAGACTTAGATTTTTTAAAAGAAATTTTCAGGGATGATTATTTTATCCTACATAGTGTAGTGTGCCAATAGAAAGTGTATTTTTATTTATTTATTTATTTTAAGGATTAATAAACCTTTATTCACTAAAGCATTAAAGAGAATGTTTTGGATCTCTGTAAACAAAGTAAAATATTCCATTTTATAGCAATTCCTAGGATAAATAAATCATAGAGGTCATTCTGGGATTTTACCTTTAGTTTGATGAAAACTGTGGAAAGTTTTTTCTCAGTATATCATAAAGCTGCCCAATAGTAGAGCCAAGAGAATCAGTGCAGTTTCGCACACTAGCTTTAATGCCGTTTTTATATGCTGATAACTGCGTTTCACAGTTACACTTTAGGGTAACTTTTAAGAAAGGTAAACAAGAAAAGTTTCATTTGACATCCGCATACTAATGCCTCTCATACAACAGTTTTATTTTCTGCTAATTTAATGTGTTTTTAATTAAAGCTGTATCATTGTGTACATCATGTCGTGTTCACAACGGAGAATTCCACTTAATAGTTCCAAACAGCTTGCTAGCAACATAAGCAGTGCATGTACCAAACAATACATTTCAGAAATATAACGTTTAAATGAAATTAGGAACGGTTGTCCAGAGCAGATGCAAAGAAGGAGGGGAAGCCCAAAACCGAAAGCCCTTTAATGTTAGCTACCTAGTCAGCTATTAAAGATTTGTACATTGCAATTTTCTATTCGTTTCAATAGCACTAATGTTTACTACGTAATGTTTTAAGTATTAAAATGAGTACAATAAGTATCTAATAAGCAATGAAATGTATGAACTCACACAAAGAGGAAGTAGAAATCTTACAAAAGATACAGGTGGTGTTAAATGTGTTCCACCTTCTGTGACTAAATTCATTGATACTGAATACAAAAACTGATCCATCAATTCGCTGAATTGAATTGACCAACAAAAGATTAAACACAATCGCTAAATCACTTGCACAGCTCACCTTCTTCAGAATCTAGCCAACAGAGCCATAATAATCCAAACGTTTTTGTCTTATTGTGTCCGAAATGTCAGTTAAATAAATGTCGTATTTGTAGATTGGCATGGTCATTGTCAGGGCTGCGATTACAGTACCTACTTTAAAACTGCATTCTTGCTCGTGTGATACTGCTTATATACTGGAGGGGAAAATTTCTACTTATTGTGTCATACATGAATATACAGAACTTAATCTTGTATTTCTTTTGCTTCCTTATTGGAATCACAAAAATCCTGTTGAATTGAACGAATGAGAAACGAGCGTCACAGCTGCCCTATACAATGATTTATGCCTCCTGTTCCATTTCTACCTCAGGTTCATTATTCAACATTTCAATCTTATTTCTCCTGTGTAGCATCTCTCTGTGTTTTTAGATTTCATTAGGGAACAGAAGGAGTGCGGTGCCAGGCGCCTGGAGTTGACTTGTTATTGGAAAATTTGACTGTGGTATTTAATATAGTTGTAACTTGCTGTTTGCAATAAATTCCATCATTTGCTTCATACAAAATCCAGATCAGACTTTTTTTTTATTTTACAACCAAGAGAAGGAGATATTTTTAACAAGCAAGCTGATGAAAGTTGCACTGAAATCTACTTCTTACTGTTTATTTTTTCAGTCAGGCCACACTTTTCAACCAGATTATGTAGAGGTATGTAACAGCTACAGTTTGTATTTATTCTGTCATTCTGTATTGTTACAGACGGCTATTAGAATGCTGGTTTATATCACCATATGAATTTTCAAAAAACAAACATGGTCTATGTGTAGCAACACACCATGAGTAAAAAAAATGATGACATTACAACACCTGTAATTACATTTAAAAATATAGTTGCAAGCAACGATGACGGGCCCAAGCACCCTGTGCCATCGCCACAACCTGTGTGTTATGCGAGTGTGTCAAGATTTCGAAAAAGCCATCACCACCTGGTTGAACCGCACAACCTGTACACATCACGCACTATACAGGGCTAATGTACACATGTGTGGGTGTTTGAGACAGAGATGTGAGTGTGTGAGTGTTATAATTTGTGATGTGTGATATGAGTATGAGTGTGTTTGTGTGTGTACATGAGTTCATTAGGCCACAGATGCAGGAAAATAAGCCTCAGACTGTGATGTTCCTGAAAGTGATGTCACTGAACGTGTCACTGAATATAATGTCACTCAATATAAGGCCACACAGAATGTTATTAATCATTTTTCATTGTAAGTTTAAGGCATTATCATGGCTGACCCATTTGAGATATCAAAAATCCCTCTGCAATTTTGTATCCAAAATGTCTTTAAATCACATCGGCCGGGTTTGGGGGCGATCGTATAAATTCCCTAGGAGGAGTATATCAAAATCCATCAGGTGTGTTTTTGTGAACGACCCAAAATAACCGGCCTCCTGTTGAGTTGAGCCCAGGGCATCTACTGCAAAAGTTGTTCGGCTCAATGAGCTCTAAATATGTACAGAGTTTCGTGTACCTACATAAAAGTGTGTGTGATCTACGCAGCAAAATCTTGTTTGGGGGCCCCTGAGGGCCCCGGGCCATGAGACTCTCAGGCATCCTAATTTTGAGCATGTTAAAACCCATGAAAAGTCCAAAAGTGTGGGAAAAAAATCCTTAGGAAAACAAGAGGGTCCTACGCACCTTATATAATGCTTGGGCCCTAATAAAGCACAACAATTCTGTAGACAAACAATGCTATTTTATATATATATAAAACAAGTTTTACAAAAGATGTAGCTGGACCAAGGCCAGGAAGATTGTGAAGGACTTAAGCCACCCCAACAATGGACTGTTCCCTTTGTTGCGGTCAGAAAAGTGCATCCGTTCCCTGAAGACCAACACAGAGAGACTGAGGAGAAGCTTCTTCCCGCAGGCTATACAGTCTCTCAATCACACCAACACACAGGACTGAACACTCTGCTCCCACTCATATAGCACTCAGGATATTGAACATCAATGCACATTTGCACATTTAACTCAATTGCACATACTTTGCACATTGTTATGCTGCTTGGCTCATGACTAGACATTTCCATTTCAGGTACATCTCAATTCAATTTTTAGGGCCCAAGCATAATAGCAAGAACCTATTGGTCTTAACATGCTCAAAAACCCATGAAAATTGGCAGACAGGTTGGAATCTGCTGCCATTTAAATGCCTGAGGGTCTGGGCTATGGACGTAGCCCGAGGCCCTCAGGGGCCCTCACAAGAGATTTTGCTGCATAGCTCATACACACTTTTACATATGCACACGAAACTCATGACACATCTAGAGCTCATTGAGCTGAACAACTTTCGCATGGGTTCAACTCAGTAGGAGGCCAGTTATTTTGGGTCATTCGCAAAAACACACTCAATGGATTTTGATATACTCCTACTAGGGAATTTAAAGGATCATCACCAAACTCGGCCGATGTGATCTGAAGACACTGAAGATGCAAAATTGCGAAAGGATTTTTGATGTCTCAAATTGGTCAGCCATGATAATGCCTTAAACCTACACTGAAAAATGACTGATAACTTTCTGTGTGACATTATATTGAGTGGCATTATATTCAGTGACATCACGTTCAGTGACATCACATTGAGGAACATCATAGTGTGAGGCTTTTTTTTTTTTTTCAGCATCTGCGGCCTATTGTAACACGTACACATCACAAATGTTAGCACTCTCACACACACACACATGCATGTATGCACGCACATTACAAATGTTAACACTCTCAGATGTCACTCACTCACACAGACATACACACGCAAGCACATACACACTCATACACACACAAACACACTCGTATATCTCACACATACACACACAAACACACTCGTATATCTCACACATACACACACACATCACAAATGTTAACACTCACACACTCACATCTCTCACTTGCACACATGTCTCACACACACACACACACACACACACACACACACACACACACACACACACACACACACACACACACACACACACACACACACACACAACAAATATTTAAGGCCTAAATTGACATCAGCTCTATATAGTGTGTAAAGTGTGTAAGTGGTGCAGTGCGCCTGGGCGGCGATGGTTTTTTGTAGGTCTTAACACGCTCAAAAGACAACCTGGGTGGTGTTGGCGCAGGGTGCTTGGGCCGTCATCGTTATATATTTCGTTGTTACGTATATACATCGTTACTATATTCTATTTTTATTACTGTACTTAATGTCAAAATTTTATATCCAAACATTTTTCTATATTTTCTATATTGTAAAATTTGTATTATAGGGTAGATTTGTCTTTAAACAGTTGTTAAAGGTTGTTAAAAACACTTCACTGCATATCATACTTGTGTGTGACAAATAAAATTGGAATTTGAATTGGGTTTTGTTACTTGACTTGGGTGTAAAGATATTCAATAGACAGGAAAATTGATAGAAAATACACACCGAAAGGCCGGGAAAATGTATGCCACTCTTGATAGCGTCAAAGATGGTGCGACTACTGACATGTTTGGACAGAACATACTGTAATACTACACATTGCTGCTATAATTAAATTCGTTACTACCAGTCAAAAGTGGACACACCTCCTAATTCTATTGAGATGAAATTGAGGTGTGTCTGCTACTCATTGTCTGTACAGCCTTTATAAAGACTTTAATCTCATGTGCTGTTAATTTGGTGATTTCTGAGGCTCTAAATGAACTTCTCCTCTGCAGTAGAGGTAAGTTTTGGTCTTGCGTCTCTTGGATGGTCTTCATGAGAGCCAGTTTCATCATGCTTCATGGGTTGCAAATAACATTTTTTAAATTAAATTTTAGTTGTACAGTAAAGCGCTTATAACAATAGTCTTGCAAATGCACTTGACAAGACTGTTCATGCAATAACTATTCCAGAACAGCTGACCTTTGTGTCTTAAAATAATAACTGACTGCCTTTGTTCCTTAATTACAGAAAAGAAATCATGAAACCAAATCATTTGTATTAGAGAATATGTCCAAACTTTTCAAATGTACTGTATATACATAAACATTGAGATACATGTTCAATTTGAATTTATTTTGAATATTTATTGATTTCTTTTGTTTGTTTTTCAGATAAGTATTTGCATAGTAAAGGGATTTTTGTACCTTCTGAGACAGATAGAAGGCAGCAATGCCTAAAGGCCAGAAGCAGCAGAGCATAGAGAAGAAGGCCAGGCCGAGGTGATCCTGTGGGATCATAAGCGGGAAGTTGCTTTCACTTTCTGTGTCAGTAAAGTCGTCACTGGAAGAATCCTGGGAGAGAGAGCAAGAGTTGTGATTTGGCAAAATGCAGATAATATCACAGCCACATGTACTCAGAGCAATCAGTAAATGAAATGTAAAATATTACTGCTATGCTTAAACTTTTAAAATAAATCACAGGATTATAATAATGTATGATGTGCTTGGTTAAGATGTTATTGTATATGTGCATATATATTATATATTTTATACAGTGTGCGTATTTTACGGTGATGCTTTCTTAGAGAAAAACAATTAATGATGGAGACTAAAGCTGAGGTTTCCCTCTGTTTCCTCTTTAGGAACAATCCTCACCACCTTCTATAGAGGAACTATTGAGAGCATCCTGAGCAGCTGCATCACTGTCTGGTTTGGGAATTGTACCATGTCAGACCGCAAGACCCAACAGCGGATAGTGAGGACAGCTGAGAAGATCATCGGGGTCTCTCTCCCCTCTATCGAAGACATTTACACCACACGCTGCATCCGCAAAGCCACCAGCATTGTGGCTGACCGGACACACCCCTCACACTCACTCTTCACCCTCCTGCTTCACCCTTCTGGAAAAGGGTACCAAAGCATTCGGCACTCACATCCAGACTGAGAAACAGTTTTTACCCACAAGCCATCCGTCTCCTCAACACAGAGACTGGACTGATAAACACACACACACACACACACACACACACACACACACACACACACACACACACACACACGCAAATCACTCAGACGAACTAAATAACATCTGGACTGAACTGATAAACACACACTGATATACATCCATCTCAATCTGCTCATACCTACCTACCTGTGCTGCTCCTCGCAATTTTATTTGCACAATATTTATTTGACTGCTATTTGCACACAATGTTCTTGTCAAAATGTAAACTGTTTACTGCTGCTCTTCCCACTACCTCAATTCATACTTCATCAAAAAAGTTCTGTTATGTGTTACATTGTTGTGTCTGTCATGTACCTCTTTGTTTGCACTATTTGCACGTGCACTTTGTCTATTGTGTATTTTTGTATAGATATTTGATAGTTCTTCTTTTAGATTAACTTAAAAATGTAAAAAATTTGTGTTGTAAATTTATGTTGTTGCATGTATGTAGCATCCTGGTCCTGGAGGAACGTTGTTTCGTTTCACTGTGTACTAACTGTATATGGTTGGAATGACAATAAAAGCCTACTTGACTTGACTTGACTTGAGGACTGAGGAATTTACGCTGTCTTGTTTTTTTTGACAATGTGACAAGCTGCAATGTTGTAGCTAATTAACATTTAGAAAAAAGCTGGCGGAAAAAAAAAAAACTGTTTATAGTCTATTTTTCTTTATAAATAAAAAAGGAAATTGCTTGATGTCATACCTCCGTCCTGGTCTATCATCCTTTATTCCAAGCATATCGAATATGTAGAGTAAGGAGGCCAATCCGTAATAACGATTTTAATCAATAATTATAGAACATAAAATAGAAAATCAGTAAATATCCATTAAAAATTGTACTTTGAGCCTAAACATTTTTTCTAACATCTTACTTAAAAGACATGTATACTAAATATACAGAATACATCTTGTATTCATTCCTACTCTAAATGTTTTTTTTTTAATGCATTAATGCATGTTTAAGCTTTTTAGGATTTTATTTATTTATTTATTTTTGCATTAGTTAATATTGTCAGGTTAGTTTGAACTCAAAGTCCAAAATCATGCACAATTAATTCCATAGAAGGCTTTTAACACTTCATTAAATTCCTGTTTGTAACTTGCAGCATAAAAGCACAAAATCTGCATTTACAACAGTCCTGAACAGTCCATACATCATCCTCTTCAAGTCAGGTTTTCCTTATCTTTCAGGAAAATGTATATAAATGTGCTATGAATGCATAGTGTAGATACCGTTCAGTACATAAAGTATGACCATGATTGTGAAATGTTCATTAAGCTCATTCCAATGCATCATATTTTCCGCCTAGATTGTTTCTGCATCCTATTTTTTAATGCCCCGGCTGGAGCTAATGTGACTGAATGAGGTTATGCCAAATACGCAGCGGCAGAGGTTCCCTTCAGGCGAGCAGTGACTTGTTCTTTTAAAAAAAAATTGCAGCAATTTCCATCTCTCTTCTCCTTTCTGACCTTGTCTGGATGTTCCTTCCGTTTCAGTCTCTCCAACAAATTTATTTCCAGACACACATCATGAATAATTTATCTCATAGCAAGCCTAATCATTTTTTTTTGGTTGATTTAACCTGAAAAGTGAAAAAGCTTTGTCTAACTGTGTAACTGATTTTTTTTTTTTACCCTTATAGTGTTATTAAAAACAAGAAAGAGACAAATAAAAGCTGGTGATCTGTTTTTCGCTGTTACGATGTAAGTGATGAGGGACCTACTGTAACTTGTACAAGATTGCCTGTAACTTCCACATTAAAAAGCACGATCATCTATGACTGGGGTATTGGCAAATGTCGGGGATCTAAAAGTTTCAGGAATTATATGAAAAAACCTGAATTAAACATGGTCCCCAGATTTTATAAGACTTGCCCTTACAGCTACCATTTTGTGTTGTCAGTTTTCAGTGGCCAGGTTTTGATAGACCGCAATTACAACCATATTATATTTGACCTCTAAATTAAAATCAACACTGGTGTGTGTAATAAACAGTGACAGCTAGTGCTGCCCACATTCAGAAGAAGTCGGACCTGATGACATTTTCCGTATTAACCTGGCCTTGCCTCGGATTATTTGCATTAGTGTCTTGGGTATCAGTCTCGCTACACATACTGTAGCCTTAGGCATGTTTGAGAGTTTGTAAAAGGTAACGTTTGGGTCATCTATTCATTTTGCATGCACAAACTTTGACATGAATGGCTCAACTGAACAATTTTTGTCTCTGTTTTTATCTTGACTTCTCGAGTTTCATGGCAAAAAAAACAAAAACAAAACAAATGTAAATGAAAACATCCATAAGTGGACCTTCCATAATATTAAAAGTACAAAATGATCTAGACTATCTTTGTATGCTTTTCCTTCACTAAATCTAATATGCTCCTGTATGATAATGCGCCCCCCCCCCCCCCCATCAATGTGTTGTGCCAAGGTCTGATTGGAAGAACTCAAGTATCCTGACCTTGAAAAACAGACCGCACCACATGCCTCCTCTCCTGACAGCAATACCTGAATAAGCACCAAAAATCTCCAATGCCATACTCAACATCTAGTTGAAAGTCTTCCTAGACATGCGAAGGTTATTTTAACAGTAAAAAGACACGAAATCTGCAATTGGAGTTTGCAAAAAGCACTATGATGTTCAGCTGTCCCGAAACATTTGGCCATATCCTGCTTATTTGTTATTAGCATAACAAGGTTGGATGCAGATGTTTATCTGTTTAAACATCTGGCCCATCTTCTAGTGAATTTGGTCTTGGTAAACTTTCATTCAAACAGCTTATAATATAACATTTTCAAACTGGGGAGGGTGAAGCCTAACACATGCGTCCTCTGAGACTTTGAAAGTATCCAAATTCATCTTTTTAATCTCGTAGTCAGGCTGAATCTCAGGGCAGTGTAACACTCTTAGAAGAAAGCACCATCTGCCCTCTTTTGCATACATGAGCTCAAAGATGTGAGCTCAAAAAAACTTTTTTTTTTTTTTTTTTCTGTCGAGCTTTTTTGGTTTTCTGATGAATTTAACACATGCATCGATCACAAATTGTAATTTCCTACCCAGATTTTATGTTTGCTTATTCAACCGTTAAGGCCAAGGACACCATTTATCACTAAGCCGGTGTACTGTTTCCATAGTAACAGCACCATGTGTTTTGCATTTCGGTTCCTTTTTAGAATCTTTTCTCCTGTCTCATCCCTTGTTGCTCCCACCTGGTAATTTATTACATGATCAAGCACGAGTTGTCCTCTCTATCACACTCACTCACTCACTCACTCACCATCTACACCGCTGTACCCTGCATTCAGTGTTGTGGGGGGGAGCCTATCCCAGGAGACTTAGGGCATGAGGAGGGGTACAGCCTGAACAGGCACACACGCATACACACACTCACTACGCGCAATTTGGGAACCCCAATTAGCGCCTAATCTGCAGGTCTTTGGACTGTGGAAGGAAACCAGAGTACCTGGATGAAATCCAACAAGCACGGGGAGAACATGCAAACTCCATGCACACAGAGACGAGAACTGAACCTGGCTGGGAATCCAACCCTGCGACAGTGCTAACCACTACACCACTACACCATTCCTCTCTATCATCCAATAATAAATATCCTGGGTTTTCAAGTCAAATTAAGATCTTTTATTCTTATTGTGGAATAACAGAACACAGTTACGAGAGTAAAAACTTTCTCTGTACAGTATTGCTCTACATAATCCCCTGCAGCACTAACACACTTATCCCAGTGCTTCACTAGTGCTTGGATCAAATCAATATAGAAAGTTTTCTCAGTATCCTGAGGGCTTTGATCAGACTGATTGCCTCATGTCTGAAACACTGGACTTTCTTGAACTCCCTTAACAGCCCAAACATATAGGACATATAGGTTCAGGAGGACTGTACGGGAAATGTGGCAATATCTCCCGGCCGTGTTCTGTAATGTGCAAGTGGTGTTGGTGAATGAAAGTACGTACGGTAACCACAGACAGATTCGTTTCTTTCGCAAGTTGGCCATAAGTTAATTGTTCAACGATCAATCATTCCACTCGTTGAATGTTAACGGGAAATGACTGCAGTGGGCTCTGAGACACCTCGGCTGGGATCGCCGTTCACGGAAATACTGCTGCCTTTAAAATGTTCTATTCAAATGTTTTACTGTAGCTTGAAGCCTCCTGTAAATGTCATTTACGAGACATTTCAAGTCCCAGTTTGACTTGAACGCCCCTTGTAAAAAAAAAAATAATAAAGCACCATTTTATATATATATATATATGTTTTTTTTTTTTTTCATATTTAAAATACAATATTCCAAGCTGGCCATCCAATCAATGCAAAAAGACTAAAGACAGTCTAAGCTACTAAAGACTATTGGTGATGGATATGGCTGGGTAATATAAGCACATCATATTTAAATTGTGACTTTTAAAAAAATATATAAAATACAGGTGACATTTATAAAAAAAATAAAAATAAAAAAAAAATTTTTTACATTATTTTAATTTAGATTTTATTATTTATTTCCTTATAACTATTTCTTTCCGGATGATTGTATTGTGCTGTGATGTTTTTCCTATGGATGGTGTAAAAAAAAAGTTAAAAAAAAAAAAAAGAAAGTTCTACAAACACAAAGAGAGAAAGATGCACTTAAATCGCACCTCAAAGTCTGGCAGCAGGTCGTCTTCATCCTCCATGCTGTAGGACACGCTGTGGACGTCTCTGCTTACTGCCAGCAGTTTCCGCTCCAGAGGAGATCCAGGCCGGATGTCCATGAACGTGGTTTCCAGATACTCCTTGCTGTGGAGGCCCAGGGAGTCTGCAGGGCCCCATATAGGAGCAGAAGGAGTGTAGAAAGACTCGATCGTGCTGGGGAGTGAGCACGGATCCAGCAGCTGCTCCTGGGATACATCCATAGGACCAGAATAGCTCGTCCATGCTGGAGACGGCGGGCGTTTTTCGTCTTCGCATCTCACAAAAATGCCCCTGAAGAGGCTGCTGTTGCCCGTTCTGGATGAGTGGGTGGGGCTGTCTTCCAAGAGCGGGTGCTCCAATTCATCCAGGCTCTCCATCCTGTTTTTGAGGGACGTGGCTGTTGAGATCTCAGTGCAGTTTTTTATTCTAGAGCGGGTAATCCATCTTTAATGTATTTTTGAAATTGTTGTTTCGTACAAGCATGAATCATCTTGCTGGTGAGGAATAAAGCTGCGTGTCTGTACGCCTCACTCCTCTTAATTCCTCTCTTCCTTTCCTCCCCTTTATCGTGCTTATGAGCTTGTCTAGCGCATTTCACTTTCTCCACATGTCAGAAGCTATTTGCTCCAGGCCATGAGGGCCAAACGAGTGGCCAATGTCACATTTCACATTCCACAGGATGGGGTGAATCTCTGGCTTATAAATATGCTAATAACCTTCGCAATCTGCGGAAAGAAAGGTAGGAGTCAGTTTCAGTGATGGAACGCTTTAATTAGCGAGCCGTTGAAGTCTGCAAGGGAAAATGAAAAGAGCGTTAATTGCCAACTTTCCTGAGGTTGTGTCAGTTCTCACTGCTAATCTAAACATATTGTCGTAGACTAATGAGGTCAGAGTATTGGACTTTGATTTAAACACAAAGCAGACAGTGATGAGAATAACAGTTATGATTTTTTTAAAGGAGAAAAGCTAACAGAGATACATATTGGATAAGCTTTTTTTTTAGAAGAGGAAAGATGCATCCCGAGCCCGACAGACCATTAAAAAATATATGACGTCTGCAATCATTTTTGCAGTTCAGACAGCGTTGTCAGTGTTGCAGAAACAGAATCTGCTCAGCCGGGCTTTTCGCTGCCCACTCAGTATGTTGCTGGAGGGAAAAGTGATGAAGAAATCACAGCTGGAGCTATTGATTTATTTGTGTGTGAGATGGAGGAGCCATAGTCTTCCTCTGGGATATGTATTTTTAATGCCGGAGCTTCAGTCCAAACCAGCGGGAAGACACCCAGAGCCGTTCCTAATGTAGTTCGGCTCGTCTCAGCGCACCGCTCTGCACCAACAGAAAACAAGAACAAGGTCAGTGGTCATCTTGTTATGCTTCTCAGTGCACAACAATAACTGACACCTGATAACTGAGTCCACTGATATCTAAAGGCCAGGCGTTCTCGCTTGCACGCCTGGAGTAATAGCACCAGAGGTCACACACTGAATGCCAGGACACCGGCCCTGTGTGGTCTATTATAGGCCTGTTCATGGCTCAAAGGAGTGTAAGGGCAGAGGGTGACTTGTTGAGGCTCTTTAAAAGGGCTGGATTGCTTCCAATGGTTGGTAAAGAAACAGTTGAAACATTTATCATTGTAACCTCATTCTGGGCTTTCGGCCTGACTTCAGGCAGAAAATGTGTCAGTGGATTCACTCTCTCAGTATACAAAATCTCTAAAGCCAAAAGAGAGGACACCAAGCCAAATATACTGGCAAAGAGAATGAAAGCGAGAGAGAAAATTCCCAGAATCCATTAGCATCAAGCTTTCTGTTTTTTGGACATGCAAATGCCAGCTGTCTGAAAGGAAATTGATACTACATATATATCCAAATTTCTGTCCAAAACCTTGACGTTAAGGACATTAGGTAATCTCTCTGTAGCTCTGCCAGTCCACGGAGTTGGCAGGGCAGCAAAGCATCTGATCAATACTCACACTGATGTCATCAGGAGTTGCACTCCTCTTGCTAAATGCCCTGCAGCCCTGCATGATTCAGACTGAACACCTAATGTGTCCTGAATGGATATGAATACAGGTATGAGAAAGAAGGTGCACTATGTGTTAGACATTTTCAGAAATGATAACAGGAGATCTGGTTGAGAGTAGCGTTACTGTATATGCCGTAAAAATGAAACAATGAAGCAGATATGAAGCTCAGAGAACAAACATAGACGATGTTCATTAATATAAAACTTGCGATACGATATGCACTCATTCGCTCAACGTCTATACCGCTTAGTCGCATGGGCCCTGGAGCCTATCCCAGGTGACCTGACAGAACACCCTGGACATGGTGTCAATCCATCACACACGCATACACACACATTACCGGCAATTTGGAAATGTTAATTAGACTAATATGCATGTCTCTAGATTGTGGGAGGAAAGTGGAGTACCCGGAGGAAACCCACCAAGCACATGGAGAACATGCAAACTCCAGGCACTCAGATGCTGAGGCGGGATTTGAATCTGGACCATGGAAATAAAAGGCGACAATGCTAACCACTAAGCCACCTTGCCGCCACGATATGCACTTCATAGCCAAAAGTTTCCGGACACCAGCCCATCATTTTCCCCAAAGTGTTGTGAATCACCCAGTGGTACCGGATGAGTTTGTACCTTGCAGAAAGTGAAGTTTGGACTGAAAGAAAGTGTTCAACACAGATCCCGGAACTGAACTTAATATCTTTGGGATGGACTGGAACCCCGACTGCACTTCAGCCATCAGCGCCTGACCTCGGGAATGTTCTTGTGGCTGAATGAACACAAATCCCTAGAGCCATACTCCAAAATCTAGCCTTCCCAGAAGAGTGGAGGCCATTATAGGATTATAAGTTATTGCAGGAACAACAACTAGAATGGAATGTTCAACAAATACAAACAAGTGTATACTTTTGGGTGTATATTGTATTCATTAATAATCCTTAGTAACTGTCTAGTATTGGTTGCAGTTGTTTAAATTTCATTAAAAGATGGGAAACAAATCCATAAAAAACAAAGCATATATCTAAAGAGACTACTTATGAAGTTTAGTCTATCTATCTATCTATCTATCTATCTATCTATCTATCTATCTATCTATCTATCTATCTATCTATCTATCTATTTAAATCATATTTTCAATATTTATATTAATACCAGATGTTTGTTTCTGTCAGCTTGTTAGTAATACATTAGCTCAAAACCCAACACTGTCCCAGATGTGTCACTGTTTCAGCATGGAGGCGTTTCGATAGATGTGACAGGATGGCATAGAGGAGCTTTGCATCTTCCTGCCAGGCGGCACGGAAAGAAACATAATGACAGAACGGACCACACGACATCTGCAGCGACATCTGTCAGTCATCTTTAACCTCACCTTTTCCCCATCAGCACTGTGCCTGTCTACCTGTCTGACTGCATCAGCACCAAACATCTGAATCCTGTGATTAGTCAGGCAAACAATTTGCAGCACGGCTCATCAGGGGCTATTAAGCCTGGAACGAAACTGATGAGTAATTCTGCAGGTATGAAGCAAAATTCACAGTGTAGTGCAGTTATAGACCTGTACAGTATATACACTGTCTGGATGAAAAAAGGTCAACATTTCAGAAGGGTCAAATTATTGAGCTGCATGCATCAAGCAAAGAAAATAACTTTTTCTTTATTACTGGCACTGGGTCAACTTTGTGGAAGAAATACGGTCAGGGAAAAAAAAAGTTGCATGTACATGGTTGCGGGACGCTTGCAGCCTATGCCAGGAGATGTCAGGCACAAGGTGGGGCATGGTGCCAATCCTTCGCAGGGCACACACACTCATGTTTTTGGACCGTTGGAGGAAACCGGAGAACCCGGTGGAAACCCATCAAGCACTGGGAGAACTTGCAAACTCCATGCACACAGATCAGAGGCGGGACTTGAACCTTCCACCGTGAAGGTGTGAGGCCACAGTGCCAACCACTACACCACCGTGAAATTCTCTTACCGACCATGTGACTTTCAGCTCCACTGCCTATCTTTGGGAAATATATTGGCAGATATCAAATTTCATGAAAGATAAATCAGCAAAGATGGCTGTCGTGTAGCTTCACAGCAAATGACACACCTTAACACCTCAAAGCATGTCTTGTGTGGACTAAATCTATGCTAAGGACAAAACAGTGTGTACGTCACTATTTCTTTAGCATCCTTATGCAAGTCCTTAATGATCCTGAATTTGATTAGCGTTCAGCCGAAGGACGTGGGATTGACGAGTTGAGGAGGCGTCAATAAGATTCATGAACAGAAGCGCTAATGTATAATTCATCAAGCTGTACAGTAAGTGAAGATCCATTCGGCAGATTAGATGTAGACTGTGTAAAGCTCTCAGTGGTGCTCCGGCTGTAGTGCTCTTCTGCGCCGTTGCTCCTGTACGGAGGTGCCTGGATGATTGCTGATGGAGAGTTGAATATAATGCAGAGTGACCCATGGAGAGATGGCTGACCTGCACTGAACAGCTGTAGAGCTGAATTCATGGTCAGGCTACTGATGCGTCGAAACTTTTGGGTGAACGCTGAAAATCGCTTCAGTGTTTGGCACTTATTTCTTCCTTCCAAGCTGTGCCACGTCATTAAAATGCTTTATGAAATCTTGATGAACATGCTGTCTGGGTGATCATTTATCAGGACAACTATAAACCAATCTTTGCGATGAAGCACAGACAAGGACTAGTCGTTTATTCACGTTAGCATATCACACATAACACCACACACACACACACACACACACACACACACTTCCTCTACACATTGTTGTCCAGGACAAAAGCACTCAGCTTTATTGCCCCGTCCTCCCCGTCCCTCCCCCCCCGTCCCCCCCAGTTCTCTGTAAAAGGCTGCTGTCAGCTGCATTACAGCACTGCCTCTCTTTCTGATTACTGCCTCCTGAGCACATAAAACCCCCAGCCCAGACGAGAGAAGCCTGCAAGGACAGGACGACAAATCACTAAAGACACTTTTGTAGTCACTCCAACCTCTCTCTCTCTCTCACTCTCTCTCACACACACACACACACATGCACGTCGAAACCGATGTCCTTCTCATTTCCTCTCCGTGTGTCGTCCCCCAGCTCTGTTTGTCAGCCCTTTTTATTTGAAATGCCATTTTCTAGTTTTAATTTAGGGCAGAACACA
This sequence comes from Clarias magur, assembly GCA_013621035.1. Classification (NCBI taxonomy): domain Eukaryota; kingdom Metazoa; phylum Chordata; class Actinopteri; order Siluriformes; family Clariidae; genus Clarias; species Clarias magur. The sequence goes on along the minus strand of QNUK01000226.1, from coordinate 332,341 downwards.
CACACACACACACACACACACACACACACACACACACACACACACACACACACACACACACAAACATAAAAATCTGTGTGAAATTCCTGTTATATATTTCCCTGGAGAGTGATAAAGGAACAGCCAAACCGCATTTTCAGCCAAGGCATGCTTAGTGCCTTTAGTAAACCACAAGGCTAGATTTGCTGACAAATTAGGGAAGGTTACACAGCTGCCAGTTCAGCACTGATTTAGCAAACATGCCTAATTTGTCTGTACATTAACCATTATGCCAAGATGAGTCAAAAATACAGCACTCTGGCTGTGGAATCAATTTGATTCCTCCCTTTTTAGGAAATACAAATACATAATTTTCTTTTTTTTTTTTTTTGGATTTTTCCCCGATTTTCTCCCTAATTTAGTCGTGTCCAATTCCTCCCAGTCACTAGGGGGCTCCAACATTAAGGCTACTACTACCACTCAGCCGGGAGGGCCGAAGACTATCACGTGTTTCCTCCGTGACGCCAGCCGACCGCATCTTTTCGAACTGCTCGCTCGCGCACCGTTGGGGGCGGCGTAACACACTCGGAGGACAGCGCTATCCGCTCCCTCCGCTGCGCGAGCTCACAGACGCCCCTGACTGGCTGTAGAGCCGTGATTAATGTCGGAGCACTATGTACCTCTCATCCCTCCCCTCTGAGAGAGCTCGGCCAATCAGCTCTCTCTAGACCTCCGGCTGCAAGAGGTTACAGCACCACCCGGGATTCGAACTAGCGATCTCCGGATGATAGGGCGAGCGCTTTAACCACTGCGCCACTCGGAGGCCACAAATACATAATTTTCTGACATAATCGCCTTGCTTTTCCTCCTTAAAAAATGTTTTAGGCTGAGCTGCGAGCCACGAACGCACCCACTACTTCATCAGAAGTGAATCTTTGTCCTCGTAGGGCTGCTTTCAAAGGACCAAACAGGTGAAAGTCCAAAGAAGCAAGATCAGGACTATAGGGAGGATGTTTAACCTCGACAGTGTCGACAATGAGGGCAGAAGTGTGCATCGAAGCTGCATCGTCATGCAAGATCTCAACGCCCTTGGATAGCAATCCTCTGTGTTTAATCCAAAGTTTAGTCTTCAGCTCCTTAAGAAGCATCTGACTATAATCAGCACTGTTGATTGTTGAAGCTTTTTCCTGATTATGTTCCAATACACGCCCTTAAGAATTTTAGACCACTATAAGCATCAGTTTTCCAGCTGATGGTTGACTTGTAAACCTTTTATCGGTCAGCGATTGAGGATGTTTCCGTTCCATCCACAGCCGTTTACTCTTAGGCTCGTAGAGATGAATCCATGTCTCGTCACCAGTAATGATCCTATTTCAGAAACTTTCATCTTGCTTACAAAATCAGGAAGGATAGTGGTTCTTTGAAGAAGAAGAAATGTGGTCGGAATTTCTTTTTTAATAATCGGAAATCACTTAAATGTTTAGTGAATTGAATTGTTTGAAAAAAACAAACAAACATTAGAACTCGTGGCTGCGTTTATTAGTTAAAGTGAAAGCATTTCTACATTCCCAATGCGAAGACAACATAAAGGATTGGGGATAAACAGCTATGTAACCTTAAGAAAACGATTTATCACTGAGGTTTCGATTTGATATGATGGTCTGGTAAGTGAAGAGCCCTTGGCACAGTACCCACAGGAAACCCATGTAGTGATGGGTCGTTCATGAACGATTCATTCTTTTTGATTGAATCTTTAACGTGACTCAGGAGAACGAGTAGTCTCCGAAAGTGACTGCGAAGTGCACATACGCGAAGCATTTCAAAACATCCGTAGATTATGTACAGGCAACAGAATTGAATGGTCCTCAAGGACTCTTCAAGTCCGAGTCGTTCGTTCTTTTGTCACGTGACTCCCGTAGACGCTATGCAGTGCGGTACAAAGAAACCTGAATTGAGTGATTCTTTCTCAATGACTCTTCAAGTCCGAGTCGTTCGTTCTTTTGTCACGTGACTCCCATAGACGATATGAAGTGCAATAGATTTAAAAGAATGAACTACTCAGACTAGAATATATGATGGTGAGCTGCTCATTCTCTTTATAATAATATGCCCTTAGCTGCATTGTAATATTTCCATTACTGGAACTACAGTATAGCCAGAATTTGTGTTGTGGGTCTGTTTATTGAAAATGTAACATTTTATTTTATTTTATTTCTGATCAAAAGAATTAAATAAACTAAATGACTCAAAAAAAGATTTGTTCATTTTGATGAACGAAATTCAAAGAACCAAGTCACTAAAATGATTCTATGGGTTTCACTATCACTATCACTAAACCCATGCAGACACTGGGAAAGCATGGAAGACTTGTCGGTTTCTTGAGTTCCCTAAAAGAAAGCATTTAAATGACAGATTTGTGCATATTCTTTTGCAGATTTTAACCAAATGACTAGATTACAAAAACAGATTCAGGGCCACAAAGGAGTGGGATTAAAAACAAGAAATCAATCCCGCAGCCAGGACGTGACACCGCGATGTACTGTCTGCTGGGGCAAAAATCATTCCTGTTCCAGTATGGCTGCTATAAATGTTTTTAATTTAATTTCAGGTTTGTGTGTATGTGTGTGTGTAGGATATGTTATCACCAAACATTCCCCATGCATATTACTGTAGCTCCCCATGCATATCTTTTATATCTGGACCTTCACAAATTTGAATACAGAATATTCCTGCTACAGTAATAAAGCATAATGGAGCTGATATTTCGCAGGTTGTGCTGGAGTTTTAGTAATGAAGCATCTTTTCACACTGTTACCCTGGCACAATGAAGAGCCACAAATGGAGAGCGCGTAGGCGTTGCTGATTAGCTCGCAAAATGTGTGCACTGGCGTTAGTTTGTGATATCCGGCGTGTGTATACACTACGTCCTGTTATTAATGGACCAGAACCTGATTTGCCACCTCTGCACTCCGGCGAACTTCTCCGCTTCGGTAATTCCACCACGCTAATGCCCCGAGCTCAGCGGTGTCACTTTATGAGCAGAATGGAAGCTGTATAATTCTTCCCAAATGACATTATAATGAAGGAAAGGACTCAGAGCGAGGGATTTTTTTTTTTTTTTTAAATCAGGCTGCACGGGGTGTGTTCGCAAATGAGCACATTAATCAGTCATCTCTCGGCTTCGCTTATTGTGCTCGTTCTTTTTCCTCCCCCACACGCACACGCAAAAAAAAATCTCTTTTGAGTTAGCATAAGGTAGTCAATATTATAGAGTAGCCATTTGCGTAGAACTTAGCAGGGTGATTTTCTTTTAGCCTTGGGCGAGAGAGAGAGAGAGAGAGCGAGAGAGAGGGTCGTGCGCTGAAATATGCTGATGATAAAGCTTTCAGCTCATTTTTGGTTCAGAAATATTCTCACAAGACTGCAGTTTATTCAGCACATACATTTAGAATCTGACTTTTTACATGTGCATACATACGCTACACACTTACTGGCCACTTTATTAAACACACGCCTTGAAATCCATAAAAGAACACAGTCCTTTTATTTTATTGCGCCCTTTATTAGTGTCCGTTTCTCACCACGGGTGAGTTTGGCAAAAATATCAAGTTTGGCTGGATATTTTTAACCCAGGTGTTGCCAAGTCATAAATTCATTTGCTAGCTCACCAGGCAAACAAAAGCTGCCCAGTTTCATGTTATGCTTGTCTGCTTGCCTGAAGTCTAATTACCTACCCTGGCAAGTAAAGGTAATTAAAAATGAAAAAAAGAAAAAGACCTTGGTATAATCCTTTTAACAGATTACGGGGAATAAGTGCGTCATTGAATTCTCGAAAGAAGAGATGTTATGTAGCAAAAGTCTCTCATCATGTTCATGTTTTTTTCATATTTTTGTTGACAAATACTGTATATACATATACATCTAATATTATTTTATGTGATTTATTTTATGGTTCTTTTACACTAGGGACCCGATTACACCTGCCTCTTAAAGTCTGGAACGTTTGCACAATATGAATGCTCTGTCTCTGTTCTGGATCAGCGTACCATATTTGAGACCACCTTTTCAATACAGAGCATTCAAACTGCGCAGATGTACCAGACTTTGACCCACGAAAGCCAACTGTACAGTTGGCTTTCGTGGCTATTTAGGGTCTGACTTCATCAGTGCCACCTGTCTCCATGACTAGACACATGGACAAAATTGTTGGTACCCTTCGGTCAATGAAAGAAAAACTCACAATGGTCACATAAATAACTTTAATCTGACAAAAGTAATCATTTAAAAAAAATCTATGAATGTTAACCAATGAAAGTCAGACATTGCTTTTCAACCATGCTTCAACAGAATTATTTAAAAAAATAAACTCATGGAACAGGCCTGGACAAAAATGATGGTACCCCTAGAAAATACTGAAAATAATGTGACCAAAGGGACATGTTAATTCAGGTGTGTCCACTAATTAGCATCACAGGAGTCTACAATCTTGTAATCAGTCAGTGGGCCTATATATAGGGCTCCAGGTCGTCACTGTGTTGTTTGGTGACATGGTATGTACCACACTCAACATGGACCAGAGGAAGCGAAGAAAAGAGTTGTCTCAGGAGATTCGAAAGAAAATTATAGACAAGCATGTTAAAGGTAAAGGCTAGAAGACCATTTCCAAGCATCTAGATGTTCCTGTGACTACAGTTGCACATATTATTCAGAAATTTAAGATCCATGGGACTGTAGCCAACCTCCCTGGACGTGGCCGCACGAGGAAAATTTATGACAAATCAAAGAGACGGATAATCCGAATGGTAACAAAAGAGCCCAGAAACACTTCTAAAGAGATCCAAGGTGAACTTCATGCTCAAGGAACATCAGTGTCAGATCGCACCATCCGTCGTTGTTTGAGCCAAAGTGGACTACATGGGAGGCGACCAAGGAGGACACCATTGTTGAAAACAAATCATAAAAAAGCCAGACTGGAATATGCCAAACTACATGTTGACAAGCCACAAAGCTTCTGGGAGAATGTCCTATGGACAGATGAGACAAAAATGGAACTTTTTGCCAAGGCACATCAGCTCTATGTTCACAGACGGAAAAATGAAGCATATGAAGAAAAGAACACTGTCCCTACTGTGAAACATGGAGGAGGCTCTGTTATGTTCTGGTGCTGCTTTGCTGCATCTGGCACAGGGTGTCTTGAATCTGTGCAGGGTACAATGAAATCTCAAGACTATCAAGGGATTCTAGAGAGAAATGTGCTGGCCAGTGTCAGAAAGCTGGGTCTCAGTCGCAGGTCATGGGTCTTGCAACAGGACAATGACCCAAAACACACAGCTAAAAACACCCAAGAATGGCTAAGAGGAAAACATTGGACTATTCTAAAGTGACCTTCTATGAGCCCTGACCTCAATCCTATTGAGCATCTTTGGAAGGAGCTGAAACATGCTGTCTGGAAAAGGCACCCTTCAAACCGGAAACAACTGGAGCAGCTTGCTCATGAGGAGTGGGCCAAAATACCTGCAGAGAGGTGCAGAAGTCTCATTGACAGTTACAGGAATCGTTTGATTGCAGTGATTGCCTCAAAAGGTTGTGCAACAACCTATTAAGTTAGGGGTACCATCATTTTTGTCCAGGCCTGTTCCGTGAGTTCATTTTTTTTTATAATTCCGTTGAAGCATGGTTGAAAAGCAATGTCTGACTTTCATTGGTTAACATTCATAGAATTCTTATTTATTATTACTTTTGTCAGATTAAAGTTATTTCTGTGACCATTGTGAGTTTTTCTTTCATTGACCGAAGGGTACCAACAATTTTGTCCACGTGTGTATCTGCATATACACCCAAAATATACATACTTACTTATACATACTTCTTTGCAGCTCACAAACTAATTAGGTGCATACTGCCACCTGCTGTATTAAAGAGTATCTAGATGTTCCCTGCTGCGAAAAATATAAAAGCAATGTTGCTATTTTTAAACAAGCAAAACAATGTCCTGTACGCAACATTTAATTATAGTACCTATGTGATATTCTTTTAATAAGGATAAAGAGTTCATTTTAAAGCTGTGTTGGATAAATTAGTCTTCTTTTGGTTACACCAGCAGGGTAATGTATGCTGTCTTGTGGAAAAAAAAAACTGTGGACCGTTGAGATATCTGAATGAATGGCTTTATCTTAAAAATTTAGACATGTAGGCATGATTGTGTTAAGGTGAGAGGGGAGAAGGAGGGAGGGGGCTACTGCATAGGACAACTTTCACTCACAGACTCATATGAGTAATGCACGCACAATGAGACTAAGAATGGGAGACAATTACCTATAATCCCATAGTGCACATGAGAGAAGAACCATGGGCTTAATTCTGATCACGTGACGTTCAACAGTCAAAGCGCATGCATACTACTTGTATGTCAAGGCCTTGATTGAGTTTTTTTTTTTTTTGCTTGTCTTGCAAAATGCTCGCAGACCAAATTATTCGCAATGAAAGGTCACCATTTCAAAATAGTTAACCTGGTGGAAGAAAGATAGTCAGGAAAGAAATCATGAATGGAGATCACTTAAATGCTTGGTGAAGTAGCATGAAAAAAAATCTTCAGTAAAAACCAGAGGAATGCTGTGTGTAAGAGCATTTCCCCCCACACACAATATGATAAGAACACAGAGGCTGAACAGATGTGTGGCCATGAGAAAACCACTTGTTAGTAAGCTAGTCAGAAATAAATAGGTATAAATTTGCAATAATTTTTTCTAGAAAGTGTAATATAATGGACAAATCAGACCATACTGTAGTTCAGGGAAAAGTCTAAAAAGAAAAACGACACCGTGGGAACTGTTCCTCTTTTCACTCAGGAACCGGATTCGATCTGATCTCATCCACTTTTTAAAACCCTTTAGATACTTCCTTCTTTACTGGACTGAAAATGAAAGTAAATAGCGTGTACAAATAGGAGTTATATGCGTTCGTTTCTCATGTACATGTTTCTGGGATTCTGTTCATTGCTATGGATGCAGTAAAGTGGTGACTGAGTCAAGCATAAGCAGTTTCCCTTTTTAGCTGATGTGAGTATTGTGCACTCAACGTCAAGACCACAAGTCAGCATCAGAAGGATGAGTGGGCAAGAACTCAGCTGTACTCAGCACCAGGCATGTACTGATAAACAGAATATACCACATACCTTACACCAGCATACAGAACATTATACAACACTTAGGTCTGAAGGATTCATCTAATTGGATTGGAATGGGTGAAAGTAAGTCAGTATGGTTCACAGCCTTGGAAAGAGGGAGAGCAGCTGCCTTCCAAAACCCAAACTCAAAACCAGTCACAGAAGCACTTTCAGCAAAAACACATCTAATAACATTATCATCTTAAATACCACTTTACATCCTTAGTAATTGTCTCTAAGTCTTTCTGAACCGCATCCGTATTGTTCTATTTACGCCTAAGCTGAGCTATAAAGCTAACTAGCTCCTAACACAAGGCTGAATTCTAAACTGCTCTCTAACCCCTTATCAAGGACACTATTTAGTGTGTGGAACAAGTGATACAATACCCTAGTGTGCTAGCTTTCCATTTATTGCTATTTCACTATTCAACAACGCAACCCATTAACAGTAGAACTATTCTAATGAGAAATAAGTGGAAATATCAAAGGGAACTTATTCTCCTCAACCAGTAAGAGTGGGCATCAATAAAGTCTAAGTAAATAAGTCTAAGTGGACATCCATGACATGCGGAGTCCCACAAGGCTCAATTCTTGCACCGCTCCTGTTTAGCCTGTATATGCTCCCACTAAGTCAGATAATGAGAATAAACCAAATTGCCTATCACAGCTACAGTATGCTAATGATACCCAGATTTACCTAGCCTTATCTCCAAATGACTATAGCCACGTAGACTCCCTCTGCCAATGCATTTAATGAAATTAACTTTGGCCTAGGACCTAAATACATTGCAGATATGCTCACTGAATATAAACAGATCATTAAGATCGAGTCAGTTAGAAATACCATGGGTTCACACAAAACAAGGGGAGTCAGCTTTTAGCCATTATGCTGCCCGCAGAGATCTTCCTGATGAGATCAGATGTGCTAAAACATTAGTCACATTTAAATCTAGACTTAAATCTGTGTAGCTGTGCATTTATTGAGTGAGCACTGTGCTACATCCGAACTGACTGCATTATTTAATGTTTATCTTATATTTTTTAACTGTTTTATTTAGATTTTAAATTATTTTAAATAATTACCAACGTTCTGTCTTTTTTAATTCAGCAGGTCAGTATCTGAGTCCATGAATCTTTTGGTCATGAAAAAGATATTGCCCTCTCTTGTGCCAAGGGTTTGATCAGGGAAACCTTTGCTCACGACTGATGTTTTCAGCTCTCTCATTCAGCAGGTTGCATTTTAAGTCACTGACTTGTACAGTCATGATCCAGATTCTCTCCTCTTATTCAGTGGTCCACTGTTTGAATCAGTGAGTCCTGTGCTCCTGTGATCCTCTCCTCTCTTGATCAGCGTGTCAGGGTTTGAATCGGGTCTTTCACCAGGTTAGTTGTTGAGTCAGTAAAACTTTTGGTCATGACTAAAAATTTTGTTCAGTTAATCAGTGTTTGAATCACATACTAGCTCATCGTCTATACCGCTTTATCCTGTATTCAGGGTCACGGGGGCCTGGAGCCTATCCCAGGAGACTTAGGGCACAAGACAGGGTACACCCTGGACAGAGTATCAATCCATCACAGGGCACGCATGCACATAGTCATACACTACAGCCAATTTGGGAACACGAATTAGCCTAATCTGCATGTCTTTGGACAGTGAGGGGAAACCGGTGTACCTGGAGGAAACCTACAAAGCACAGGGGGAACATGCAAACTCCATGCACACAGGGAGGGGAATTAAGCCTGGCCGGGAATCGAACCCGACCCCGAAGGTGCAAGGCGACAGTGTTAACCACTACTCCACCATGCCGCTGTGTTTGAATCAGTGATTTATTTATTTATTTCATCTCTTATTTAGCAGGTCTGTAATTGAATCGGTGAATCTTCTGCGAGAAAATTCTCTTCTCTCTCGTTATCATCAGGCCAGGGTTTAAATCACTGACTCATTCATTCATGAGTGAGATCCTCTCCTTTCTCATTCACGGGCCACTGTTTGAGTCAGCGAGTCCTTTGCTTATGACAGAAATTCTCTCCTCTGTCATTCAGCAGGTCAATGCTTGAGTCAGCAGGTCTCTGATGCGCAGATCAGGAGCGGAGAGAATCTCAGTCACAAGCAAATGTGTGAATCAGTGAGTCAGTCAGTCATGACCAAGATATTGTCCTCTCTCTCGTTCAGCAGGTCGGTGCTTGAGTCAGTCATTTTTTCTGTTCATGCCTGAAACTTTTCTCTCATTTATGAGATCAGTTGAGGCAGAGCGCTCAATAAATCCTGTTTAAACTCGGCAGTTCTGAGACTGTTGAGCACAGTGTGAATGTTTTTAGCTCACATTGACTATGAAGGGCAAACTGTGCAATTTAATGAATCTGTGAACAAATCTAAACTTACAGTGCAAGAGTTTTTAACCCCTCGTCGTCCTTATTGTTCCCTTGATAAGACCTTGTCATACAAAACACTCCACAAACCAAACAGTTTCACTGTCTAGCGATTTACAGATATCACGCTTTATCCCTTTCCATCTAATTTCATGAGCAGCCTCTCCTGCTTAATCTCCTATACACTTATTCCCAAACGCTCACATTAATCACAGGGAACGAGCGAATGTCTAGATATCCGAGCCTGAATTCCTGTCTGGATGAACGAGCGTTACTGAATTATCATTATCGTTATCATTGCAATCAGTGTAGGACATAAGTAGCTGCTAATTGTTTGTCACCTACGCCAGGATCTCGCTAACACACCGGGAGCTGCGAAATACAACAGAGCACAGCATGGGATGAAGTGATCGAGATACATACACACACACACACACACACTCTCAATAACACCGTGGCCTTCCTAGCTGCACTTTGTTCCAGTGGAGTGTTGTTCTGTTTTTCATCGAATGGACGGAAATGAGATTCCACAGCTGTTAAATCCAGTGACGCGTGCATACCATATCATAATCCCCTTTTTCGCTGTAATCTAAAACACGGTTTAATCAAGTATAGTGTGCGCAAAGGTGTGTGTATGGGTCTGAAATTGTGTTGAATCTCAGGTGTCACAAACAATGAAACGTAAGGTGCTGCTCTATATACACAATATAAGGTTGGACAAATTTTCCAACACCATGGTCTTTCCTGATCTTTATTTCTTTCTACATTGTAAAACAATGATGAAGGCATCAAAATATACAACAATCTCCCTTAAACAGTTGATATTGAGATTTATCTTCTACTTATGCTCTATAAGGCCTTCATAACTGATCTAACCTGAGGTGCTGTTTGTTAATTGGGGATTTTCTTAGGCTTGTAACTTTAAAAGAACTTCTCCTCTGCAGCAGAGGGAACTACCAGTCAAATGTTTGGATACAAACTCTGATTTATTTTTGGCATTCTAGAACTAGATTCTTTTTTTGTTTTTTTTTAATATGAAAGAACACACATGGCATTATGTAATTATGTAACACAAAAACAACAGTCAGTTGTTATTCTTAGATTAAAGGAACAGTTCTTGCAAGAAGAGTGTTGTGTCAAGTGCATCTGAAAAACCCATCAAGCACCACAATGAAACTGGCTCTCATGAAGACCTTCACAGGAAAGCAAGACCAAAACTCACCTCTGCTGCAGAGGAGAAGTTCATTTAGAGTTACCAGCCTCAGAAATGATCAATTAACAAACCGCACCTCAGATTAGAGGCGTTATGAAGGATTTACAGAGCATAAGTGGCAGATACATCTCAATATCAACTTTTCAAAGGAGATTTTTTTTTTTGGATGCCTTCAACATATATATATATATATATATATATATATATATATATATATATGCATTATATTTTATATATAAGAGAGAGAGAGAATATTTCTAAGGTTGCACGGTGCTTAGGAACAGATTGAGAAACAAATGAGGAGGCAAGTGCAGATCCTGTTATTTTGTATTTCTGCATGCAGATAAACCAAACCAGTGGAAAGAGAGCACTGTTACAGCAGCATCCTTGCCAGCACCAGCCACTGCAGAGCATCAATAACCCAACCCTAATGCAGCGTGCAATCAGCGTGAACCATGCATCGTCGTTATATCAACCTGGAATGTTGGAGTTAAAGCACAAATGTATGAATAAATAAATAAATAAATAAATAAATAAATAAAATAATTAATGAATTAATAAAATAAATAAATCAATAAAATAAAAACCACCACAAACAGTCAAGTTGATAATAATCCCTTGTTTTTTTGCAATGGGACTGGACATTGATCGATGGGAAAACATACGGACAGAATGACCTAACTGAGCACTTTCTGCATCACTTCTGCTGCTGCTGATGATTATGACAATGATGATGAGTGTTCAGACATCTGAAGTCTTCAAGAGCGGTTTAATGAGTAGGAACTTTCATTATTTTTAAAGCTACAAGCATACAACTAGGTTAGAATCCTGTTTTTTTTTTTGTTTTGTTTTTAAAAGAAGCTTGGATTTTAATCCACAATGATTCTTGTTTTTCTCTTCGAGGAATATAATTTAAGACAAGATTATGAAGCACCATAAATGTAGCACTTTTATGTTCGATATTATGAAAAAGTTGTGATGTGGGAAAAAAGGTTTACAGTTCCATGTTCTTGTATGTACGATGAAACTTTTTTTCCCCTCCTTTAATTCATAGAAATATAATTGGCGTTAAACATTAATATACAGTATAACAAAGATTTATGAAGTACTCTTGGGAGTACTGCCATGTTTAAGATAATCTAATAATAATAATGATAATAATCATCATCATAATAATCATAATAATAATACCTTTACGGTTATATCTTCTGCTTTTATTTAGTTGAAAATAATTAAAGAGAATATTATTAACATCTATAATTGCATCAGTAGTACTACTAAACTAATGTTTTACATCTTTTTTTCCCCCGAGGAATATAATCGTTCTTGAATGTTATTAATGTACATAACATACACTTAAAGACCTGATGTCAAGATCTTGGTCTAAAAATACATTAGTGTGACAGCATCCTAGGCATCAGTGGACAAATTGAACAAATCAAGGTACAAGGTACATTAAGGTACAATGGTATATTGACATGTTTCCAGCACACATGGAATAGAATATAATAGATAGCATGCAGAGTATGATTACTCTCAGTAAAAGGGTTTAATATAAAAGATAAGATCATACCTATCCTCTGTGATGGTGGTCTTGCTTGCTTGTCTGAGTATCTATAGTGTGTGTGTGTGTGTGTGTGTGTGTGTGTGTGTGTGTGTGTGTGTGTGTGTGTGTGTGTGTGTGTGTGTGTGTGTGTGTGTGTATTAGGTGATGATCTCCAGCTACCTGAGTTCCCAGCTCTGATCTCACCAGCCTGCTGTTCAGGCTGTGTTGTGGTTCCTCCTCTCCATTCTCTTTGAGTTTCTCAGGGAAGGAAGTGTTATGGCTTTAATCCTGTTACAGTCAGGGTATTTATATCACCGTTGCCGTTTTAACTCCCTCTGCAAAGACTTTGAAACTCCAGCGAAGCTCAGCAGCTCCTCCGTGCAGCTCTCTCTCCTTCTCTCTCCATCTCTCTCTCTCTCTCTCTCACTCTCTCACTCTTATCTCTGTCCTCAGCTATATTCCAGAGAAACACAGCAGCCCATGGTCTTACTGCCTGCCTGCTTCTATTTGTGCCATGACCAAAACCAGAGGTACACAAATATGACATTTATTAGCTACAAACTAGTACAATACAGTAATATCTACCTATTCGAATTAGATTAAGTCATCAATAGGATGTCTAATTATTGTTTTTTTTCCCCCAATAGATTTCTCCTCATATGGTCAATGTGTTTGCAGAATGTTGTTTATTTTTTTGTATGGAGTTTGCATGTTCTCCCCGTTTTCCTCCCACAGTCGAAAGACATGTACAGTAGGTTAGGTTAATTGGGATTCCCAAGTTGGCCATATTGTGTACGAGTGTGAATATGTGTGTGCTCTGCGATGGATTGGCACCCTGTCCAGGGTGTACCTCGCCTCATGCACTAAGTCTCCTGGGAAAGGCTCCAGGCCTCCCGTGACCCTGAATACAGGATAAGCGGTATAGATGATGAGTGAGTGAGTGAGTGAGTGAGTGTTCCCACATTGCATGTAGTGTGTGAAAGTGTGTATGAATGTTTACCCGATGTCCCACCACTATTGTGAAAATGGGAATAAATACAATGGTCACTAGGGTCAACGGTTGCTAGTTGGACTACAAAGGTTCCTAGATGGGTGGATGGAATCTGACCAATAGGACAGGGGGGATAGGGGGTCTGTCCATCAAGCAACAGAACCTAGAGCTATACTGTATCTGTTATTCCTGTGGCTACTTACGAGGTCAGGTTGCCAGATCAATGCCCGATTGTACCTGAGCACAAGGGTTCAACCAACAGTGGCAGCCCGGCGGAGTCTGGGCTTGCACAAGGGACCTCCTGATCAGCATTCCAACACCTTAACCACCAAGCTACCCCTTCCCAATAGCTCAGGCAAAAAAAAGAAAAAAAAAGAACTGAAACTGACTAGCCTGAATACAACTGAAACAGACTAGCCTGAATACATTTTCAATGATAATAACAAGGGTGGCGGCTTGGTGGCTTAGCGGTTAGCTCTGTCTCCTTGCACCACCAGGGTCTGGGTAAAAAAAATAAAAATGCATCACCTCAATTGAAGCAGACTGGCCTGAATGAATTTTTAATCATAATAAGACGGGTGGCAGAATGGTGCCTTTGAGGTTTGCACTGTCACCTTGTACAGTACCTCCAGGGCTTGGGTTCAATTCCCGGCCAGGTTCGATTCCAGTCTCTGTGTGTATGTTCTCCCCATGCTTGGTGGGGATTTGAATTTATAGCAAATGAATTGAATTTTCCCAAAGTTGGAAAAATCGTCTTCTTTTTTTTTTTATATATATATATATATATTTCCAGCAGATTCAAAATGTCACAATGTGCAGATTTACTTTGCACATGTCAAAACATTATAACCTGATTAAATGCTTTGAGCATGTAAACACACATTATATTGCATCAGCATCCGTGTGAACAGTTATGTTGAAATCTCTAATCAGAAACATTTCTCATGTAACCATGGGAATGAGTAAGTCTCTAGCAGGTTGTATTTTCTATTTTTTGAACCCAGATGTGCAGAGGTGGGCAAAGTACACAAATTAAATAAAATATATATATATTGTATGTAAAATATTACATAAGTAAAAGCTGAAGTCCCCCACATACCGGTCCACCATTTTAAGTGAGTAGAAGTAGAAAAGTAGTAAAAAAATTTACTTATGTATCAAAAGTACTGAGCTTTTCTCCAATTTTCAAACACCTGCTACATGATTTAGCCTTTTATGGAGGGAAGGCAAATCATGCAAATCTGTTATGTAATGCAACGCCATGCAGAAATGTGGTGTAGTAGAAAGCACAGATGTTTGTTGTAGGATATAGAACAGTAAAAGTAATAGGTATGCACTATTAAAAGCACCCAAGAAAAGTACAGATATGTGAAATATTTACTTAAGTACAGTTACAATAACAAGGTAAATTTACTTAGGATGGTAACCCCTCCACCTCATGTTGTTCAAAAGTTCAAAACATCGTGCCTGTCCCAGTTTTCCAAAAAACATTTTAAAAAATGCAATCTCTCTAAATCTGGGCAAATACTTTATTTTATACATTCATATTGCATGTACATTTATATAGCATAATTATCATGCAACCTATCCAAAATTGGTTGGCAATAACATTATATACAGTACCACACTGGTCCACTGCAGTTTTCTAGTAGGCTGCTGACTGTTCCTCATGTAAATTTTTAATCATCATTCTCTTGAGGTGCTAATTTATTAACTATAATAAAATAGTATGTGTTAGTCCATTTGGCTAGTAGGTAATAAAATCAGCTTTTAAAATACATATTCTTATTTAACAATAGACTATAATAGATTTAAATGGGAGTTGAATATTATAAATATTAAGTTTGGGACACAGTCAGTAATGAAAAACCAGCATGAACACACCTTGGGGTAGGATATCATCAACAAAAGCCAACATAGAACCATAGCCTATGGCATCCTTTTCAGTTTTTCACCTTTTAATTAGCAAGATTTACTGGACTCCTACTTGGGGTTGTAGCTCTGCGGTAACAGATCAAAGAAAGGGTTCATGTCCTTATGCATGCAAAAAAGATAGCATCCCACATAAATTAGGTAACATTTGTCTGTGCCATTGTTATAATAATTGCCGGATTCCTAAAATAACACCATATGTAGTTCATTTAACAGCTAAATCAGATCCATTCTCTATTAGAGTAGAACTCCAATTTAAAAATATGCGCCAAGAAACAAATAATCCAACTTTCTTCTATTCAACACGACATAAAAAGTCTATCATTTATATTGGGAAAACAACGCACTGTAGCTATTGCTGATCGTTTTTTTGGCAAACGTTTTAGCCTGAGGTTGAATGAATAATGTATCATTTTAACCAGATGCACCATGGACGATTCCTCTAAATAATGAAGGTCTTCTCTTGAGATGTTTTGTCTGCTCTATTTCCTTTTGTTAAATGTATAAATAGATCTTTTATGCATGGCTGCTCTTAGGGTTTATTAGAGAGGCACAGGATACAAAAAAAAACATTATTTTCAACAATATGCTACTGTTACTAATAAAATGAAGCGAGAGAAGCAGTCAGAGAATGTAAGAGTGAGAGAGAGGGGGAGAGAGAGCTCTCAATAATCTTGTACTATTTCCTATATATATATCTGGAAACTAGGGATGGAATTTCTTCCTTTTCTGTTGTGGATTTCCCCAGGATGGCGTACACGCCGCTTAGGATAAAGCACAAAGCACGACACGGACACTGATAATCAATAAATGTCCTCAGGGATTATACAGACTATTTAATAATGTCCACACTCACTCCTCCGTATACTTTGTCTCATGCACTCTCTCTCTCTCTCTCTCTCTCTCTCTGACTCTCTCTCCTGTATTTCTGTCTCATACACCTAGTCTTGTACCGTTGTTGGATTGTTTCGTATGGCGTAGCGAGAATCGGTTTGACATGTCATTTGTCTAGTTCTGTTGCTGTGGCAGCTGTGTGGCGCGACATGGATTAATAGCCTTTCCAGATTTGCATCATGTCCGTGTTTACACACCAGCCAGATGAACACAAAGATAGAGAGAGGACTAAGCTAATTTAGACACCATTAGTTAAACATGGGATGATTTCATCCTTGACAAGTGCTACACTGTAATTCGATTTCCACCAAGATGGGCAATATCAGAGTTTATGGGCAATGCCTGGCCTTTTTTCCAGCTAAAGTGTAGCTAAAAACACTTCGATTCAAAGAACATTTATAAAGGTTTACAAGTGTTTTAAGAAATGGTCTATATAATGGTCCTACGTTTGTTTAGAATTGTATGAGATTGTTAGTGTAGGAATGCTAACAGGACAGGGTCACGGATCTACGATGACTACCAAGAAACTAGGTGTGAGCCAGGAATAAACCCTAGTTGTCATGGATGTCAATCATAGGACCATATGGTCTTACTTGCACCTTCCAGCATGTTTTTTGGGAGGTTTGGAGGAAATCTTCACACAAGCTCAAGATCACATTCTAATAGAATTTACAGAAAATTATTATTCCAGTCCTTGTTTTATATTAAGACAGGAATATTATTTATGGATACTTGCTCCCTGACATAAAAGCAATAAAGAATGGATCAATATTATGCAATGCCTTTTGAAGAAGGCCAACATCCTTCAAAAATTGATTCGTTCAGTTCTGCCCTACAGAACCTGAAACGCTGGACATTGCTTGAGTCGGATCTGACATTTCTGTCAAGACTGAAACAGTCACACGATAGACACTCCATTTGGAAAACCCGGGGTATTCCAAATGGAGTGCCTATAGAAGTATAGAACATTTGTAATGGAATGATTCAGGACAGCTGTGAATATCAACTGGTGGTCAAAGGACAAGGTCATTCATAAAGGTTGCAAAATACAGCAAGTCGCACCAGAAAAGAAACATGGCTCAAGCAAGTCCAGGAGGATTGAAGATCTGAAGGATCATATCATTACTGATTGGAAGTACAGTATACTTCCACCAGTGGTGAAGAATGTTAATGTATTGTAAATACTCTTAGTTTCAAAACTCCAGCAAAACCCACTGCAGTATACTGACTGAGTTGCCAACATGATCCTCCAAGTGCCAACTAGGGACAAAAGAAGAAAAAGAATATTGCCAAACAAACCAATATTATAGATGTAATTATAATGTTGCAGAAATGTTATTTTGGAAATATTACAATCAAACATTCTTAAAACTTACACAGCTCACATACAGTGCTTAGTGATCCGTTTAAAAAGCTTCCCTGGTAGATGATGTGGGTCATTTCACAGTCAAAAGTTAGTGCCCCCCTTTTTAGTGTCACATTTTTGTGTGTGTGTGTGTGTGTGTGTGTGTGTGTGTGTGTGTGTGTGTGTGTGTGTGTGTGTGTGTGTAAAGCCCAATTTTTTTGTTTGTTTAGCTTTATTTTTTATTAAATAAATTTATTAAATATAAATAAAAGGTTATATTTTGTCATCTGAGGTTGTATTTATTTAATACCAAGACCCACTATGATCATGTTTTAACACTTTTAAAAAAAATCATAGAATTTAACCTGACTGTACTGTATATGCAGCAGACCAATAACTAGATTCGATTCGATTCGATTAGATTCAACTTTATTGTCACTGAACAGATTAGTTCACTAATTAGATTAGTACAATGGGTGCAAATGAGCAAATGATTACAGGTGACAGTGAGGAAGGTATTGTATACCACGCTAAAGAAGTTTGCATATGTAAACATTACACATTATGAACTAGATGGATAGATGCAGATATAGACACACACTGTATTATTTATAACAAATATTTCTATATATACAGCTCCCAAAAAACAGTTGAAATACTAGGGGATCAGCTACTAACTACAGGGTGCGTGGGCATGTTGGTGTGTGTGTGTGCGTGTGTGTGTGTGTGCCAGAAATAGAGTGGGCATGTAGAGTGCACATTAGCCCAATCAGCTCACAGGGAATGATGATTGAGCCTAGTGAGTCACACATCACACTTTATTGCAGATCATGTCTGCTGACTCACACAATCCAGTGAATACATTATACCAAAGTAGTGTACAGCATAGAGTGCATATACTGTACATGCTGAATATACACAGCAATGTCTGAAAAATTTGCACATCAAACCTTCTCCACATTTTTGTGGAAAATATTCAGTGTAATAAATAGTCATATTTGAGATGTCAATCCATAGGCTTTAATTTATGTAAGATATCAATTTTGTGTGATAATAAAAATAACACTTTGTTTGAACCCTTACAGTGTTCATTGCCCTAGTTAGCCTGTTTATAATAGGTGATATGATCAATATGGTTGCATAGCTTAAAAAAGAGGGTTTTTAGATTTTGAGGCTCAAATTTCTTCTAAAACATCATATTGCAAAGATTAGCATTACATGGTAGAGCAATGGCATAACAATAAACACTCCCAGTTCTTAAGTTCTTAAGTTTGCCTTTGAGAAAATCAGCCCAGAAAGCAGGATTACCAGAGCCCACTAAACAGTGCTGACAACCTGTCCACTTTGCCCAAATACCTCATCAAATACATCTGTACTAGAACTATTTATGAACATACTCTGTTTCACCCACATAAGATGCATTTTGCCAAAAAGATGATAAAAGTTAGGCTGGTTACCGGAAAACCACCCGATCTGGCAAGACTTCCAGCAAAGTTGTTTAATTAAATACTAGATGTGCACGTGACGTCAATCGCCTGGAATTATTTGCAGACTCATAAGCACATTTATAAGAAATGTACAACGGAATCAGTTGAATTTCATATTTTCTGTATTTTATACAGTATACAGTACAGACCAAACGTTTGCACACACCTTCTCATTTATTTAAATATTTATTAAATAGATTTTAACTGCACACTCATAAGTAAGGTTTTTTTTATGTTACAGCAGCATCTGTTGAATTATGAGATGAAGTAAAGTTTTTTTTTATGATATAAGAGCGTTTTCTATTTAAATTTCAAAGTAGCATATCTTCTCTTCCAATCGGCCAATTGCGATCAAACAAAGCCTACACACGTGGACAAAATTGTTGGTACCCTTTGGTCAATGAAAGAAAAACTCACAATGGTCACAGAAATAACTTTAATCTGACAAAAGTAATAATAAATAAGAATTCTATGAATGTTAACCAATGAAAGTCAGACATTGCTTTTCAACCATGCTTTAACCTAATTATTTAAAAAAATGAACTCATGGACCAGGCCTGGACAAAAATGATGGTACCCCTAACTTAATAGTTTGTTGCACAACCTTTTGAGGCAATCACTGCAATCAAACGATTCCTGTAACTGTCAATGAGACTTCTGCACCTCTCTGCAGGTATTTTGGCCCACTCCTCATGAGCAAGCTGCTCCAGTTGTTTCCGGTTTGAAGGGTGCCTTTTCCAGACAGCATGTTTCAGCTCCTTCCAAAGATGCTCAATAGGATTGAGGTCAGGGCTCATAGAAGGCCACTTTAGAATAGTCCAATGTTTTCCTCTTAGCCATTCTTGGGTGTTTTTAGCTGTGTGTTGGGTCGTTGTCCTGGTGCAAGACCCATGACCTGCGACTGAGACCCAGCTTTCTGACACTGGCCAGCACATTTCTCTCTAGAATCCCTTGATAGTCTTGAGATTTCATTGTACCCTGCACAGATTCAAGACACCCTGTGCCAGATGCAGCAAAGCAGCCCCAGAACATAACAGAGCGTCCTCCATGTTTCACAGTAGGGACAGTGTTCTTTTCTTCATATGCTTCATTTTTCCGTCTGTGAACATAGAGCTGATGTGCCTTGGCAAAAATTTCCATTTTTGTCTCATCTGTCCATAGGACATTCTCCCAGAAGCTTTGTGGCTTGTCAACATGTAGTTTGGCATATTTTTATGATTTCTTTTCAACAATGGTGTCCTCCTTGGTCGTCTCCCATGTAGTCCACTTTGGCTCAAACAACTACAGATGGTGCGATCTGACACTGATGCTCCTTGAGCATGAAGTCCACCTTGGATCTCCTTAGAAGTCTTTCGGGGCTTATCCGTCTCTTTGATCTGTCATGAATTTTCCTCCTGTGGCCACGTCCAGGGAGGTTGGCTACAGTCCCATGGATCTTAAATTTCTGAATAATATGTGCAACTGTAGTCACAGGAACATCTAGCTGCTTGGAAATGGTCTTATAGCCTTTACCTTTAACATGCTTGTCTATAATTTTGTTTCGAATCTCCTGAGACAACTCTTTCCTTCGCTTCCTCTGGTCCATGTTGAGTGTGGTACATACCATGTCACCAAACAACACAGTGACTACCTGGAGCCCTATATATAGGCCCACTGACTGATTACAAGATTGTAGACACCTGTGATGCTAATTAGTGGACACACCTTGAATTAACATGTCCCTTTGGTCACATTATTTTCAGTATTTTCTAGGGGTACCATCATTTTTGCCCAGGCCTGTTCCATGAGTTTATTTTTTTAAATAATTCTGTTGAAGCATGGTTGAAAAGCAATGTCTGACTTTCATTGATTAAAATGATTACTTTTGTCAGATTAAAGTTAATTCTGTGGCCATTATGAGTTTTTCTTTCATTGACCGAAGGGTACCAACAATTTTGTCCACGTGTGTATATGTTACCTCAAGATTGTTTAAATTAACCTGTAAAACCCCATTTAAATTTGTTCAGTAGTTTTCATTTGATGCGTGCACAAACAAACAGACAGACAAAAATTCCCTAAACTGACTTGATGTGTTCTTTTAGTCAACTTATGATCCCCCCCCCAAAAAAAAAATCCCCAAATGATTTTTTTGCAAATATCTACAATGAACAGACATGCCAACTTTACCGTTTTATTATATATATATATATATATATATATATATATATATATATATATATATATATATATATAGATATAGATATATATATATATATATATAGATGATATAGTCTTGTAAAAGTAGGTTACTGGCTATGTTATAAAGAATTTTCCATTTTTGAGAATTATGTACATCAAAGTGTCCTGCCAGGTACGTACATTTTGTTAAATCTATTTATATCTATTTTATTCTTTTATTTTGTTACATTTATTTTATGCTGAATATATGTTATATCCTAAATATCTCCATAATGAGACCCAAAAGTGTTACAAATTTTTTATCTACTGAATAATGTTACACTTTATTTTCTTAAATCAGCTTTTAATTACATTTACTTTAAATGTAACACCTGTTTTTTTCTTAAATTACTATACAGCAGTAATAAACAGCTGTATACTGCAAAGCATGATATGAAGTGAAACAGAGTAATACATGAATAAATTTGGCTGCTGGATACTGACCTTTACATACATGAACCTAATAATGAAGGAGGGAACAAAGACAGCCACCCACCCACCCACCAAAGATCACCCCTACCCACTGCCACCCCACCATACTGCCACACACACACATACAAAAACAGTGTATGTTGAACCAGACGTCATCCTGAAGAGAATCAAATGAAGCACGTAGTGCAGACAGCGTGAAATCATCTCCAGCGACAGCTGAGCAAGCTCACACACCTGACAACTCACAGATAAATGAGTTCAGCTCTCCTCCATATTGCTGTTCATTACATCTGAGAACACCCCCTGCACCCAACACATGCACGCACAAATAGAGATAGGTAGTAACCCGTTTAAGCATGCGTTCCCACACACTGGCAGCCAACATACATAAATATGCATTGAAAAAGAAAAGAAACTATCTTTGTATAAGATCAGTGCATTTATATTACTTTGCGTAAATATTCCCCCTTCTTGACTGTCCCAGGATGTTGTACTGTTGCTACCCGGAACTGAAATGGATTTACAGTAATTGATAATGTGTCAAGAAGATACATACACATATACATAGCTTATAAAATTAGTTTTAACTGTTTCATTCATATAAGTTGATGTTTGTTGATAAGGTTTGCAAATCAATGCCACCTTTTACACTATAACAGCTATAAACTTAACAATCTCCCCATCCATGCTTAGTTTTTTGTAAATATGCATACAAATTTATATTCTTATTATATAAAAATAAACACATTTGCTAAATACAATTTCATGCCCTTTTATGTAATGTACATAACTTTTTTTCTTAACTCAAATGTTTCCAACTGTTATTCAGATAAAACTTGAACCATTTAGATTTTACGGTTAAAGACATAATCATTAAAAAGTGTATTATTTAAAAAAATTAAAATTGTGAAGGTATTGCATCATAAATTTGATATGTTTATGGACACTACAGATTTTTTTGCTTTTTAAGCTTTTACCAAAAACCAATTTAAGGTTTTTACAGGTCAGGATTCGTTTACATAAACTTCAGAAGTAGCTTATTTGGCGCACATATTTTCTGTATTTTATACAGTATATATATATATAATATATTAAATTTTATCTGCACACTGTATTTTGGATGTAATAATAAAAAAACCTTAACCTACATGCCTGTCTTGTTCAGCCATAAATCATGTTTGACTTAATTACTATTAATATTATTATTATTGGTTGAGTATTATTTCTGAGAGAGGAAAGGTGTAATTTTTCATAAAAGACAAGTCCGTTTAATCATTATTCTTTTTTCTGCTGCTCAGGGCTTGGTGGTATTATTGCCATTCTTATGTAGTTATTTTTAACATTAATGGAAAATAATAAAAGAGGGTTACTCATATGCATAAAAATAGCAGGCATTTCATGCTTAGCAGTCTGAAGTGTCATGAGTCATGGAGGAAAATAGTAGCACAGAGGTGAACAAAACATTCTTCTTGATATTTTCTGATATTAAAAGGTTATACCCATTAGGTATCAGCTCTTATCAAGTGTGTACGCATGCGCACATACATCAAGCTTTTCTAGAACATTCCTCAGAATCCTTTATGCATTTCCTTCACATTGAGAGATTAAAGAATAATTTGAATGGAGAGGCTGGAGGGAGAATTGAATCCCTTTGCTCATCTATATAATTGGCTGTCGTGCTTCTTGCTCTCCATATTAGCTGTACCTCAACCATTTCTCTTTCTGTCCTTCTTGCCTCTTTCCTCTCCACTGACACTGAAGAGCTAATTTTACTGACAAAAATGTGATAGAGTTGTCTTTTGTCAACCACCAACCTGCACATGCACGTGTGTGTGTGTGTGTGTGTGTGTGTGTGTGTGTGTGTGTGTGTGTGTGTGTGTGTGTGTGTGTGTGTGTGTGTGTGTGTGTGTGAGCACTTATGTCTAACATTATGCAGCCATTTTCCTCAATGTGACATCCTTTGAATAGAGTGCCTAACTGTAACAGATGGCCATGAATTTGAAACATGTTCAGTTATTAATCTGCATTTAGTGGTGTCATGAACAATCTCATTACCGTCCAATTTGTTTACCACTTCATCCATGAAATATTCAATCTCACATGACAATCCACGCTTTCTTCTGCTTAATATTTCAAAAGGCATCAATTCACCATGACCACTTAGACTCAGACAAACCTCAAAGGAAGCACAGAGCAGTGCATCATTATTAGAATAAAGGGATATAATGTGGATACATGGATGGATGGATGGATGGATGGATGGATGGATGGAGAGATTTTGGATTATTTATGGGTGTGGGTAGATGTATGTCTGGGAGGAGGGATAAGGGACTATTTAAGTATGGATGGATTGATGGATGGATGGATAAAGGACTGTTTATGTACTGGCGAATGGATGGATGGATGGATGGATGGATGGATAACCATTTGAGTCTGGATAGATGCATGGATGGACCAATGGGTGAATGAATATTTATGTACAGTATGTATGTATGTCTGTATGTATGTCTGTATGTATGTATGTATGTATGGACGGACTGATGCATGACTGACTATTTAAATATGGATCAACTGTTCAATGAATGCATGGATGATAGATAAATAAGGAGGCCGGAAGACAGATAGATGAGTGAAAGAAAAAGGTAGTTTTATGAAAACATGGATTGTATGTAGTTCATTAGATAGATTTGAGCCTGGATAGATGCATGGATGAATCATTTGGTGGATGAACATGTATGTATGTACACACGTGGACAAAATTGTTTGTTGGTACCCTGATACCCTGGTACCCTCTCTAGAATGCCTTGATAGTCTTGAGATTTCATTGTACCCTGCACAGATTCAAGACACCCTGTGCCAGATGCAGCAAAGCAGCCCCAGAACATAACAGAGCCTCCTCCATGTTTCACAGTAGGGACAGTGTTCTTTTCTTGATATGCTTAATTTTTCCATCTGTGAACATAGAGCTGATGTGCCTTGGCAAAAAGTTCCATTTTTGTCTCATCTTTCCATAGGACATTCTCCCAGAAGCTTTGTGGCTTGTCAACATGTAGTTTGGCATATTCCAGTCTGGCTTTTTTATGATTTGTTTTCAACAATGTTGTCCTCCTTGGTCGTCTCCCATGTAGTCCACTTTGGCTCAAACAACGACGGATGGTGCGATCTGACACTGATGTCAACTG
This sequence comes from Clarias magur, assembly GCA_013621035.1. NCBI lineage: Eukaryota > Metazoa > Chordata > Actinopteri > Siluriformes > Clariidae > Clarias > Clarias magur. The sequence goes on along the minus strand of QNUK01000226.1, from coordinate 307,588 downwards.
TAGTCACAGGAATATCTAGCTGCTTGGAAATTGTCTTATAGCCTTTACCTTTAATTTCTCTCTAGGCATTCTAGAGAGAAATGTGCAGGCCAGTGTCAAAGCTGGGTCTCAGTCGCAAGTCATGGGTCTTGCAACAGAACAATGACCCAAAACACAGCTAAAAACACCCAAGAATGGCTAAGAAGAAAACATTGGACTATTCTAAAGTGGCCTTCTATGAGACCTGTCCTCAATCCTATTGAGCATCTTTGGAAGGAGCTGAAACATGCTGTCTGGAAAAGGCACCCTTCAAACCGGAAACAACTGGGACAGCTTGCTCATAAGGAGTGGGCCAAAATACCTGCAGAGAGGTGCAGAAGTCTCACTGACAGTTACAGGAATCGTTTGATTGCAGTGATTGCCTCAAAAGGTTGTGCAACAAACTATTAAGTTAGGGGTACTATCATTTTTGTCCAGGCCTGTTCCATGAGTTCATTTTTTTTATATAATTCCGTTGAAGCATGGTTGAAAAGCAATGTCTGACGTTCATTGGTTAACATTCATAGAATTCTTATTTATTATTACTTTTGTCAGAGTAAAGTTATTTCTGTGACCATTGTGAGTTTTTCTTTCATTGACCGAAGGGTACCAACAAGTGTGCGTGTCGTGTGTGTGTGTGTGTGTGTGTGTGTGTGTGTGTGTGTGTGTGTGTGTGTGTGTGTGTGTGTGTGTGAGAGAGAGATTTTGAGCCATTCTTCTTGCAGAATATTGGCCAGGTGACTACGTGATGCTGGTAGAGGAAAATGTTTCCTGACTCACTCCTCCAAAACACCCCAAAGTGGCTCAATAATATTTAGATCTAGTGACTGTCCAGGCCATGGTAGATGTTCACCTTCACTTCCATGTTCATCAGACCACTCTGTCACCAGTTTTGCTGTGTGTATTGGTGCATTATCATCCTGATGGTTCAGTAGTCCTTGGAAGTGACGCACCCATCTATTGGGCCTAGGGAATGACATGATATTGCATCCAGAGTTTCACTTTGGGCATGCAACAGTCTGCGTGGTATGCTAAACAGAAGAGTTGAGGTGCATATTTAATTCTGCACGAGTTGGGCAGCTGTGGTTTTATGTTTTTTTGATACAATCCGGGTTAGCACCCGGACATCCCTTTCAGACAGCTTCCTCTTGCATCCAGTGTTACTCCTGTTGGATGTGGTTCATCCTTCTTGGTGGTATGCTGACATTACCCTGGAGACTGTGGCTCTTGATACATCACAAGGCCACCAGGCTTGTCAAATTTAGCCATGAAACCTCCAACACTAAATTGGCCAGTGTTTCAGTTTCATTGTCCAATCACTATATGTACAGTACAGTCTTATTCAAAAGTTTAGGCACCCTTTGATAAATAACAGATTTTGTTGATGTTAACACAGTCTCTCATGTAAATTAAAAAAATGCACAATATTTTCAGCAAACATTGGTGCATAGTTAATTTTTATGTCATAAATTGAACAAAGATAAAAAAATAAAAACATTATTGTGCAAAAGTTTGGTCACTCTACATAATCAGTACTTAGTAACACCTCCTCTAGCAGATATCACAGCTTGCAAACGTTTTTTATAGTCTTTCAATTCTTGTATTTGGAATTTTCTCCCATTGTTCCTTGAAAAAAGGTTTCTAGTTCTGTAATAATCTTTGGTCGTCTTGCATGCACAGCTCTTTTAAGATCTACCCACAAATTTTCAATGATGCTTAAATCAGGTGACCGTGATGGCCATTCCAAAACCTTCAGCTTTTACAGATGATGTTATGTTTGCTTCCAGAATTTGCTGGTATTTAGTGGAATCCATTCTTCCCTCCACTCGTGCAATGTTTCCTGTGCCACTGGCTGCAACACAACCCCAAAGCATGATAGATCCACCTCCATGTTTAATAGATTGCAAAGTGTTCTTTTCATGAAATGCTGCTCCTTTTTTTTCTCCAAACATGCCTTTGCTGAGAGTTCTATTTTAACTTCATCAGTCCACAGCACTTGTCCCCAAAACGCATCAGGCTTCTGTAGATGTTCTGTTGCATACTTCTGACATTGGATTTTATGCTGGGGACACAGGTCAGGTTTTCTTCTGCTGACTCTTCCATGAAGGTCTTGTGGAACGGTGCACCACCACTCCAGATCTCACCTTGACCTCCACAGTTCTCTTTATTGCCAACTCTTATTTACATTTCTCACTGTGGAAACTGCAACACTTTGCTATCTTCTTGTAGCCTTCTCCTGCATTGTGGGCATCAACAACTTTCATTTTCAGAGTCCTACACAGCTGCTTAGAGGAGCCCATGGTTGTTGAGCGTCTGCAAGTGTGTGCACAAGGTTTGAAGAGTCAAAGTATTTAGAAATAATAAGCTTTGAAATTGGCATTTACTAATGACAGCTTTGGCCATGCATCAGATCTAACGAGCTGATTAAGGTCTGAAACCTTGTAAAAAGAATCCGAGACTCTGGAACTCTTAGGGTGACCAAACTTTTGCACAGTGCCATAATAATGTTTTTCTTTTTTTCTTTTTGTTCAATTTATGGCATAAGAATTAACTATGCATCAATATTTTCTATAAAAAAATAAATAAATAAAAAAATTATATATATATATATATATATATATATATATATATATATATATATATATATATATATATAAGCATTTTTCCATTTCCAAGAGAGACTGTGTTAACATCTTTTCAATAAAAAAAAAAAATCACCAAAATCTGTTATTTATCAAGGGTGCCTAAACTTTTGCATAAGACTGTATGTATCCATGTACAGTATGTGTACACATAAGTATGCATGTTTGTATAGATGAATGGAGGAACGACTATTTAAGTATGGATGGATGGATCAGTTGAGTCTAAGCAACAGATAGATGAGTGAAAGCAAAAGATTGTTTTATGGAAACATGGATGTGTGTAGTTCAAATGAAAGACAGATAGACAGACAGACAGTGAATGGGTGGATATAAAAGAATGAATGGTGGGTTGTGTGGATAGATTGATGAATAGCTTCATAGGATTTGGTGGTTGGACAGATTTCTTTATTCTCTCGTTATAGTTTCAATACTGACAGTTTTGACATGTAATATTTGTCCAGAGTGTGTTTGTATACACGTAAATAATTACATGTCCATGCTATCTACACACGTGGACAAAATTGTTGGTACCCTTCGCTCAATGAAAGAAAAACTCACAATGGTCACAAAAATAACTTTAATCTGACAATAGTAATCATTTAAAAAGGTTCTATGAATGTTAACCAATGAAAGTCAGACATTGCTTTTCAACGATGCTTCAACAGAATTATTTAAAAAAATAAACTCATGGAACAGGCCTGGACAGAAATGATGGTACCCCTAGAAAATACTGAAAATAATGTGACCAAAGGGACATGTTAATTCAAGGTGTGTCCACTAATTACCATCACAGGTGTCTACAATCTTGTAATCAGTCAGTGGGCCTATATATAGGGCTCCAGGTAGTCACTGTGTTGTTTGGTGACATGGTATGTACCACACTCAACATGGACCAGAGGAAGCGAAGGAAAGAGTTTTCTCAGGAGATTCGAAAGAAAATTATAGACAAGCATGTTAAAGGTAAAGGCTATAAGACCATCTCCAAGCAGCTAGATGTTCCTGTGACTACAGTTGCACATATTATTCAGAAATTTAAGATCCATGGGACTGTAGCCAACCTCCCTGGACGTGGCCGCACGAGGAAACTTGATGACAAATCAAAGAGACGGATAATCTGAATGGTAACAAAAGAGCCCAGAAAGACTTCTAAAGAGATCCAAGGTGAACTTCATGCTCAAGGAATATCAGTGTCAGATCGCACCATCCATCGTTGTTTGAGCCAAAGTGGACTACATGGGAGACGACCAAGGAGGACACCATTGTTGAAAACAAATCATAAAAAAGCCAGACTGGAATATGCCAAACTACATGTTGACAAGCCACAAAGCTTCTGGGAGAATGTCCTATAGACAGATGAGACAAAAATGGAACTTTTTGCCAAGGCACATCAGCTCACAGATGGAAAAATGAAGCATATGAAGAAAAGAACACTGTCCCTACTGTGAAACATGGAGGAGGCTCTGTTATGTTCTGGGGCTGCTTTGCTGCATCTGGCACAGGGTGTCTTGAATCTGTGCAGGGTACAATGAAATCTCAAGACTATCAAGGGATTCTAGAGAGAAATGTGCTGGCCAGTGTCAGAAAGCTGGGTCTCAGTTGCAAGTCATGGGTCTTACAACAGGACAATGAACCAACACACAGCTAAAAACACCCAAGAATGGCTAAGAGGAAAACATTGGACTATTCTAAAGTGGCCTTCTATGAGCCCTGACCTCAATCCTATTGAGCATCTTTCGAAGGAGCTGAAACATGCTGTCTGGAAAAGGCACCCTTCAAACCGGAAACAACTGGAGCAGCTTGCTCATGAGGAGTGGGCCAAAATACCTGCAGAGAGGTGCAGAAGTCTCATTGACAGTTACAGGAATCGTTTGATTGCAGTGATTGCCTCAAAAGTTTGTGCAACAAACTATTAAGTTAGGGGTACCATCATTTTTGTCCAGGCCTGTTCCATGAGTTCATTTTTTTTAACATTCATAGAATTCTTATTTATTATTACTTTTGTCAGATTAAAGTTATTTATGTGACCATTGTGAGTTTTTCTTTCATTGACCGAAGGGTACCAACAATTTTGTCCACGTGTGTATATACGAACGTCCTTTTTTAGTCAGACATAGAAGCTGAACATCTTCGGGGGACATATCACTGTATTACTGCCGTTCTGATAGCAGGCAAAGATACAGGAAATTGCTTCAATTTATACTGAAAGTCCAGCTGGAAAATATGGATGCATGCACAATTTAAAATATTATAAAGGCTTATCTCTTGAATGGACAGACATGCCGTGGAATGGTGAAATATTTTTATTCAACAGAATCACCTTAAAATAGGTGTACCATTTTTATTATTATTTTTTTGTTTGCAATTTCCTCCTTATTGCCTTCTAAAACAGAACAGGAAAACATAAGGAATTTGTGATGAACAATATTAAACGGAAATATAATGACTACACAAACTCATTTAAAAAGAAATCCTCTTAGGATGACGCTTGCTGATAATGACGACTTGTGCGGTCGAGTAAGAAATGTGCTGCTTATTGCAACAGCATGAAAATAGTACGGATATTGATTTTGTTCCATGAAAAGCTTGAGATGAAATGAACCCAGGCAGTTAGTTCTCATTTTGCAAGCATCAATACAGCCTCGCACAGCACTGGTAAAAGTAAATCCCCAGTATAGGGATTTCAAGAACGGATTTCAAAGTGACAATGCGACATCATACAATATCAAAGAATATTAGAGAAAATTCACAGTGTCCTCCTACACATCACTGACATTATCCCAGCATGCAGCATTTTTTCTCTCTTGTCATTCATTAATCCAACATTACAGTAAATGTGTACAAGACTTGAATGTGCAGCATGAAACTGGGTCTAAATATTTGCTGTAAACAGTTTGAATAATAAAAAGTGGCAATGATTACATCATTGTCAAAGTTTTTCTTTCTTTCTTTTTTTTTTATTTTTATTAATTACTATTCATGGATTCATCCATATATTTAAATTGACAAAATGTACAGAGTCACTGAAGCTGCAGAATTATTACTATATAATTAAAACGAGCAAAAACTCTGGTATAATATAGATTATACTGTACATATACAGATTTTAATTTTCCTGAAATGTTTTTTTTTTCAGGAAAACATTTAGTTCAAAGAAAGTATTAACTATTCAGTTAGTAAAGACCAATTGCTTTAACTTCTAAATATTTGATTCTGTCAAAAACAATAGGGACACTATATATAGTCTGTTATAAATATATTTCTCTCTCTCTCTGTATTATATATAAAATATGCAAAGTGAGACTGTGTTAACATCTTTTCAATAAAAATAAAAAAATCACCAAAATCTGTTATTTATCAAGGGGTGCCTAAACTTTTGCACAAGACTATAGAGCACCATCAACTTTCACACCACCATCACACACAAACACACACAGCCAGAGTACCTGGAGGAAACCCACCATGCACAGGGATATAACATATACAGTATATCCACACATACATAGTATATATCTTTTTTTTTTTTTTACTGTTGTCTTGACCATTTTCTGTTTCACTGGGGAATAAATATGAGGTTACATAAGGAAAATGTTTTTGTCAAAATCAAATCAAATAAATAAAAATTCTATGTTCTATGCATAGCACTTTTATCAATAGACATTGTCACAAAGCAATTTACAGGCATTAAAATTCGGAATTTAAATTAAAAAAATGTTTATCCCTAATAAGCAAAACAAAGGCAAAGGCAAAGGCAACGGTAGCAAAGAAAAACTCTCTGGGCTGACATATGGGGGGAGAAAAGCTGCTGAGCTCCATGAATTGGGGAATGGCTACAATGAAATGATTAGTAATCAGTATCAGGGCCAACGCAAAGGTAAGGAAGTTTAAAAAGCATGGAACTGTTCAACGTTTGTCAGGAAGTGGACTCATCTCCATATTGCCCCAACTTAGAGTGTATAGGATGCTATGAGAAACAAAGAAGAGATCACAGTTTCTGAAGTTTCAGGGTTCAACATTTCAAAAGCAGCAGTTATCCATGATCTGAAGCTTTTTACTTTCCTGAGAACAAGACGCTAATCCTAGTGTTCTAATTTACCAAGCAAAATTGCAGATCTGTCAACTGAGATGAAAACTTTTTTTTTTATTTACTATATTCTCTGTCTTATTATATAAGTGACATTTAAGTCAAACTGGGACTCATGAAGAACTTCCTCATGATTGATGGCTTAAAACCAACTGACATTTACAGACGACTTCAAGCACAGTACAGTGATGAGACTATAAGCCACAGTAAAACATGTGAATGGTTCAAACTTTTTAAAGAAGCTGGCTCCTCCGTGAATGACGATCCCGGCGCAGTTAGCTTTTAGCCCACTGCTTTGATATCTATAGGCATTCTGTGTTTTTTATTATTAATTTTTTATTTTTGTACGACACTGTACAACCTTTTACTGCCCACTGCATCACTTGGACATTACTTGACTTCCTGGTAGGCCAGCATTTCCGACACGAAGCAGCCAGTCCTTTCATTGCTCTGAAGTACTAAGAAGCCTTTCAACTCTTATGGTGTCCAAGCACCAGTGAAAAGCTAAGATAGGTGCATTAGTGTAGCAGGGGATTGAATAGAGAAATAAAGGTTGTTTTTACTCTCATAACTGTGTTCTGAAAGCTTCTGTGGTGTACTGTAAACTGTGTTTTTTTTTTTTATTTATAGCCTTTAAGCTACAGAAGCTGTCAGAACAGTAAGATACAAGATGGTGCGAGGTGGGAATTGAGGAAAAAATAATAAGTATGGATTGATACAGTTATAGCAAGATAATACACATCAATTATTAAAAAAAAAAGAAGAAGAAGAAGAAGAAGCAACCAGACGGATGAAGAGAAAGCTGAAAGAACCGATTATTACTGAGAATTGATTGACAGGCAAGAGAGAGAAACAAGAGATGGAGGTCATGATACTCAGAGTACTCAGAGTGTTTTGTAATAACTGTCTCAAGAGCTCCAGCACAAGCTCCAGTCAGATACAGATAGAGGATGACTGATTTAACGTTTGCTCTGTTCTGTCTGTCTTTGTGGCAAGAACTAATTTCTATAGGAACAGCTTGCACAGGAAAGTTTATTCCAAATGGCAAATCTTTATTTTTTGGATTTTATTTAATCCAATTTTTTTTTTCTTACTTAAACTGTCTGTATTTGTAAGTGATATCAGTACCAGCGCTCGGTAAGAGACAAAAAGCAGAAAGCTGAAAGTTTTCCCGCCATATGAAAAGTTTCTCAATAACATAACAAGCTGTGAGCTTTTTCTTTTTTTCCTGCCTTATTAGCCGCAAGAGAGGGAATAACAAGAGGAGATTTATTCATAGCTTGTTACAGTGACATTAAACGTCGCTATAAACAAAAAGGAATGGATGCTGTCTCACTATTTAATTAATAGAAACTAATGGTAAATTGCTTGCAATGGTAATGCGGTGTTATTTTTAGGCTGTGCTGGCCTGGTGTGTGTGTGTGTGTGTGCGTGTGTGTGTGTATCTGTGTGTGCGCGTATGTGTGTCTGTGTGTGTGTGTGTGTGTATCTGTGTGTGTGTGTATCTGTGTGTGTGTGCGCGTGTGTGTGTGTCTGTATGTGCGTATCTGTGTGTGTGCGTATGCGTACACTAACAAGGACATTTTGTATGAGGCAGCCACTAATGAAATGCACTAATTCCCACACTGTAACATTCAATTTGTTGAGAAGGATAGCCTGGAGTCATGTAAATGACTATAACCTAATTTGTAAACAGACAATAAGAACTATTACTTCATGAGAAGTTTTCCTATAAAGAATGTAGGAATTTACCCTTTCTAGGGGCAATTTTACACAAGATAGATAATAGTACCGTTATCAACTTCACTGGAGCTGATCGTATGGCAGCAGTGCAGACGCAGATCAAATACAAGATCAAAGAGATGCAGATCAAAAGCTTTACATCAAATATCAGAATTGGGGGGAAATGTGATATCAGTGTCTTGGCATGGTTAGGTGGTGCCTGATGAGCTGAGGATTTCAGAAACATATCCGGCCATCTTTGGTGAATTCGAGCCTACTGTATAGTAGCATCAGATTTCTGGATATCAACATGATCTGTTGCAGTTGTAGCCAATCTTCCTCAAGATTCAACATGTTCTGCATTCTGAGATGATTATCTGCTCACCATGGCTGTAAAGAGTTATTTGTGTTATCATATTACACTAATACTATATCCTCAGCATTCTGAGTAAGATCTAGAGACTATCTGTTTACTGTATGTGACTACAGTATCTTATCCCATTAGACAAAGACAACCACGCCACTGTTAAAGTTCATATCATCGAGATGATAATTTTCCCATGTTCTAATGGTTGATGTGAACATTACCTGAAGTGCTTGACCTAGTATCTCAGTAATTATATACTGTACATTGTGCTTCTGCCATATGATTGGGTGCACAAACAAGTGATCCTATTAAAATGGCCAGCGGGAGCGTATATTCAATTAGCATGCATGGGTCTTATTAATTCTCGGTCGTAAATGGAACACATGCTGGTTGTTTCATAACAAAGTTATGCAAAGGAGCAAAAGGAGGCTGAATGAAGGATGAGGTACATCAGCAGGCGAAACAAAAGAATTAGCAAAGCTGGTAATCAGGTTTTTTCTCCAGTCTCGCTTTCTCTTTCTCTCTCTGGAGGTGAGTGTGTTTTTTTTCTGAAAGCGCAGCAGTTTTGTTCCTTGCCTTGCTCCTTTTTTTCCATTAACCTCAGTGGGAATTGAACTAGCACTTCATTAGGAACGAGAAGCAAGGAAGAGCAGAACAAAGACTTAATAAGAGGAACGAATTGTTATTCCATGGTCTAACATGCTCTCACATTACATCCTCAATCGACATATACACACACGACACGCCGCTCACGAACGCCCATGTAAATACCTCTACCTGTCAATGTGTGTGTGTGTTTTTTTTCCATATCATCAGATTATTTAGTACACATAAAACAGCATTTTCTAAAACAGCGCACACACACACACACACACACACACACTGTGCATCTGTTGAGCTCCATCAAGATTTGATGACTGTAAGGAAGATGGAAAAAAATAATCAAATAATTGCTGAAGTAGCCATTTAGAGGGATTAGCGGCACAAAACAAGCAGCTCTCAGATGGTAAAATGCTCTCAAAAGCCCTTCAAGGCTTTAAAAGACAGGGAAAAAAAGAGGGAAGATGCAGAAAACAAAGGTTTTGGGATCGGTGGTGGGTGTGGGTGGTGGTGGAGGGCGTTCTCAGCCTCTCTGGTACTGAAAGTAATGAATAGTGTGTGCTGAGGAGTGAAGACGAGCTCTTAATGGAAGCAGATTAAGGGCAATTGCTACTGAGAGCACTGCAGAGCGGAGTGACAGAATAAAAGACATAATGATGGGGCGGGGAGGCGGGGGTGATGAAAAGCAAAGGAGATGAGGAAGATAAGGAAGAAACAAAGGATGCTTGTGACCAGTCGAAATTAATAACAGCACAGCCTCAAACAAAATTAAGTCGAGAGGCTATCACACTTCGCTTGCTCTACAGACTATGATAGAGTGAATTTTTTGAGTAGCGCAATAATGGGTTCCAGGATAGTGTCGCACATCTTGTCTCACCATTTGAGACACGGCTTTGTTTAACTGTGTTCGATGCAGCAGATGGGCTTACATCACCTAATATAATCAAGCTAATGCAGTGTAATTAACTACCCAAGGACTCAGCTAAATGTCCTGCCGAACAACAACAACTCGAAAAGCTCTGGAACAGGGGAAAAAAAAAAAAAAGAGTTATTTTAACTTGGGAAATAAATTCACCATTTCTGGTGTGCGCACTCCCACCCCATATTCTCTCTTCAAATCTTTGCAACAAATATCGTCCTTTACAGCTTAGACACATTGTCTGTACTTACACTTTGCTAGAAATCAGTTAGATGTAATTGTGATTATTTATTATAAAGCAATGTCTAAGGAATATTTTTGCCCAATTAGACAAAAACCCATGACCCTGCCACCTCCCCCACACTTTTTTGACTGTGTTGGTTTACTGCTGGTTTACAGCCCAATAGACCTCTGTTAGCTTTTGTTGCAGTTCCCATTTTGACCACTAGGCATTCATGACTCGTATACGAGGGGGCATCCACGCCAGACCGGGACTTGATAACGTAACACCGGCTGACATTAACAGAAAGCTTCAAGTAGGTTGAAATAGTTCAGACTTGAGTCAAGTCAAGTCAAGTCGGTTTGTATTGTCATTTCAACCATATACAGCTCAGTACACAGTGAAACTAAACAACGTCATACATACAAACATAAGTCAAAACACCATGAATTAACAAAACTAGCTAAGGACAACATAAAGTGCATTTGTGCAAATGTGCAGACACAATGCAATACACTGTGACAATGTAGCGCCGACCAGTACACACAGCTGAATTGTATTAGTGCAAATAAATTGTCCATGAAATAAATGCAGTAAACTTTTCATAAACATTTCTTGTTGTAACACCAACGCAGTAAACATTTCATGTTGTAAAAGTCCACTGAAGTTGGTCCTGTGAATGTCCAATGAGTGGAACACCTGAACCTACAGTAGAATATCCATAAATAACTTGTCACTAGCTTATGGAAGAGACACATCTATCTGTGGAAAGTCTACACACAATCATTCACAATCACCACTGGCACATTTCAATACCTTATCTGGGAGTTATTGCTACATCCCATGTGCAGTCCTGACTTTGCTTCAAGCACTTTCCACATGTTTAGGGCATTAAAGGAGTTCCTAGGAGGTCAGCGTTTCAGACGTGATGCAAGCTGTCTGATCTTCACTCAGAGTAGTGAGAAATTGTACTGAGAGATTGATGGTAAGCAAGCTTTAGTGAAATGCTGGGATAAGTGCATTAGTGTAGCAGGGGATTATATAAAGAAAATAAAGCTAGCATTATTCCCCAGAATCAAAAGCCCCGGTTTGACCCGAACATTCCAACACAATCTGAATGAAGCAGTAAACAAAACCTTATAATTGTGCAACATCTATCAAGGTAAGCAAATCGATGGCTTAATTACGTTTTTTTTTTTTTTTTTTTGGTTGGTTGGTTGGTTGGTTGGTTGGTTTTTTAAAAGGGCAGGATGGTGGCTTAGCAATGTCACCAGGTTTGACTCTTGTAACCGTGTACTGTACGTGGAGCTTGCATGTTCTCCCTGTGCTCGAAGAGTTTCCTTCCATAGTCCAAAGACATGCAGTGAAGGCTGATTGGCATTTTCAAATAGAGTGTATTACTGGGTACCTGAGTGTGTGTAATGTGGCCCTGTGATGGCTTGGCACCCCTTTCAGGGTATACCAGGCATTGTACCCTGAGTTCCAAGAGGCTCCATGGTCTCTTCTATTCCTCAGGATAAATGGATGAATGAATGGTTTCTCAAAAGAGTATACCAGCATTATTTATACTGCACAGAGATGTAATTGAGGTATAGGTACAGTATATATAAGAATAAATAAAAGAACATACAGGCTCATCTCAGTTTTGCCAGAAAACATCTCGATGATCCCCAAGACAAGACGGAGGGAAAATACTCAGTGGACTGACGAGACAAAAGTTTAACTTTTTGAACGGGATGTGCCATTATGTGTGGCGTAAAAATAACATTTCAGAAGAAGAACATCATACCAACAGTAAAATATGGTGGTGGTAGTGTGATGGCCTGGGGCTGTTTTGCTGCTTCAGGACCTGGGCGACTTGCTGTGATAAACACAGTAAAACCATGAATTCTGCTGTATTATCCTGTAGGAGAATGTCCGGACATCTGTTTGTGACCTCAAGCTGAAGCAAACTTGGGTTTTGTAGCAGGACCATGATCCAAAAGACACCAGCAAGTCCACTTCTGAATGGCTGAAGAAAAACAAAATGAAGACTTTGGAGTGGTCTAGTCAAAGTCCTGACTTTGAGATGCAATTGAGATGCTGTGGCATGACCTTAAAAAGGCAGTTCATGCTCGAAAACCCTCCAATGTGGCTGAATTACTGTACAACAATTCTGCAAAGATGAGTGGGCTAAAATTCAAGATTCCTCCAAAGTGCTGTAACAGACTCATGGCAAGTTATCGGAAACGCTTGATTGCAGTTGTTGGTTACAAGGGGAGGCCCAAGCAGTTATTAGGTTTAGGGGGCACTTTTTCACACAGGGCTGTGTAGTTTTATATATGAAGGTTAATATAACTGCTTATATGTCACATAAAAAAAATTAAAAAAAATTTAAATATACATAAAAGCAAACCTGCTTTTATTATTATTTTTTTATTTCTCTTGTTCTTTTCCTTGTGCACGCTCCTCAGAGAAGGATTATGACATTTGACATTTCATTATGTTCTAAGGTTATTTCGGCACTTCTTGTGTGTGTGTGCGCGCATGTGCATGTGCACCAGCCAATGCTGCAATCAGTATGAGTGGGCCAGGAAAGACAGAGCCCAGAATACAACGAGAGGAAAGGAGGAGGAGAAATAAAGAAAAGGCAGATTAAAAATGTAGGAGATGGAAGTGAGGCTAAAATGGAAAAGTTCCCCAGAGAGAAGGCGAGAGATAGAAAGTACTGTAAGAAAGTGGAAGATGAAAGAGGAAACTTGAGTTTCTTCCACAGTTTATTACCTTTTCGAGATGAAGCATGATCTTTTTATTTATTCTCCTTCTATGATATTATTGTTCATTATTGTTTCTGTCTTATTCATGTACTAGTCAGGGTTGTGCTCTCCACCAAGAGAGGGGAGAGGATGCCATCAGAACGCTTGGTACAGTGCATACATACATTCACACACTCATTCACAGCTTGGATCCATTTATAATTCATATACAGTGACATGCTTCATGGGAGAAGCACAGTGGTGTGTGTTTGTGTGTGTTTTACTTCAGTAACGCAATGTCTGTGGAACTTCTGATGAGGGGGAGAGAAAAAGAGTTAGAAGGCTTAGAGCCAAAATGATCGGAAAGCAAAAACAAAGACATGGACGTGAAGAAAGACCAGACAGAGAACACCTAAGAGGAAGGACATGAGCGGGCAACAGAAATGGAGAGCGAAAGAGGGAGATGGGTCAGTAGATGCTGAGCTCTCTGCTTCTACTTGCCACTGATGCTCCTGTCTTCCTGAAGCAATGAATGATTTATTAAAGCATGGAGAGCGAGATGAGTGGAGGAGAGGAGAGGGCAGCCAGGCGAGACCTGATTAACCGGGGGAGGGAGAGAGAACAAGCAACCCTCTATTATTCATCACTCCAGAGGAAAAGAGGGAAGAGAGGACAGCAGAGCGGAACTATTTTTATACAGCATGCCCTGTTTTATCTGTTTTAGGACTGTTTGCGGCAACTCTGTGTATGTGCGTGATACTGTGTACGTCATCCAGAGTTGAATCTGACATGTACATTGTCTAAGTGAAATGGAGGGGGCAGGGAATTAATAGAATGATGCTAAAAGAGGGAGTAAATGGAGAGGTGCTGGATGAGAGGAGGAAAGAAGATATACTGGGTCAATCCTAAAGAGTTGAGAGCTGTGCTTTTGGCCTGCTAAAGGAAGAACCTTTTTTATTTTTCATTTTTTTTTACGCATTGTTGTTTATGACCTCTAACTACTATAAAATAATACATTTCCTCTGGTGGCATGGTTACCACCTCAATCTTTTCTGTGTGGAATTTCAACATGTTCTATTTGGGTTTCTTCTAGTTTCTTTAGGTTTCCATTCTCCTGAAAACAGACTGGAGAAAGAACTGAGTATGCAACTTTTGCCCTTAGTGGGGAAGACTGCTGACTGACCAGAAGACATTCACTGACACCCTCAACAAAGAGAGTAAGCTAACGCTGAAAGTGCTGAGTCAAAGAATATTCATGGAAGGGAAAATTGTGGTAAGACCAGATGCACAAGCAAGAGGGATGACCCCAGCCTTAAGAAAATTGTCAAGCTCATAGTCAAAGCCCTTTCAAGAACTTAGCCAAGCAGAGGAGTGCGCCTGAGGTTGGTGCATCAAAAGCCACCATGCACAGATGTCTTCAGGAAATGGTTTAATTGTTGATTCACGCCCCTAGTATCCTAGTATCAATCCTCTTCTGAAACAGAGAAGTTGTCAGAAGTCAGAAGTGTCTTACCTTGGATAAGGAGAGAAAAAAAATGGGAAAAAAAACACAATTGCTTGTGTTGATCTACCGTTTTTTATCTAGTTTGCTGACCATGATATATCAAAGATTATGATGTAATTAAACAGGATGGGCCGTGGCCACCTCGTAAGACCACGATGGTATCGCAAGTGTTCCACTAGAGTTTTTTGTTTGTTTGTTTGATTTTCTCTCTAATTTAGTCGTATCCAATTCATACCCGTCGCTAAGGGTCTCCCACATTAAAGCCACAGCTCAATCAGGGAGGGCCGAAGACTATCACATGTTTAATTCCGAACCCCATGACTCCAGCCGGCCACATCTTTTCAAACTGCTCGCTCATGCAATGTTGGGGGCGGCATAACAAATTGCTCCTTACCACCTCCGCCTGCTAGAGGTCATTTAAATCACCTTAAAATATAAAGAATTCATATTCAAAATAAAAAAGTACTGTTTCAGAACTGTTTACTTACAGGTTATTTTTCATTTCATTTATCAGAGCTACAGTATGCTTGATTCAGGGCATGTCCTATGCATCGTCACTGGCGAGGAAACATAATTGACTGAATACCATATAACTTTTTCAGGGAGAATTAAAATAGGGAGGTGGTTAGTCTGTTAATGGAGAATTAGCCTCAATGTTATTATCCAGCATCAATCAGCCAGAATGCAGGCTTAACAGTGCATCATTTGCATGTAGTTCATTTACATTTGTTGCTTAACAAATTATGTGTACAGTTGTGGTATTACTGAAACAAAAAGTAAAATTCTATGTTTTAATGATGTTTTCTCTCTCTTTTTTTCAATAACGGCAATCAAGATAATAAGAATAATACAATGCTATGCAACAGCCAATATTTAGTATGAAGCTGGATCTGAAGTACACTGGTGTCATGCTTAATTATGTGCTTCCTGAAAAATCATGTACCAAATTTTGCCACAGACATTCACAATCCCTTTTTTTTTTTTTTTTGCACAGGTGGACACCCCGGCTTTTGTCCATTTACTAAACCAGCTGATTCTAATTAGCACAAAACCTGACTCTAGAATTGATTTCCAGGCATGCTTAGGTTTTGAAATGACTGCAATTGGGTGAACCACTAGTAACAGAATGAGGACTTAAACAGAAGCGACTAGCACATGTGCCAAAAGTCACGAGTCATATGTGGATTAGGTATTTTCTAGCTTTCTTATTGTTATTTGGCTAAACCAATCATTAAATGTTAATAAATGAGATTGTCAAACTAAATGATGGTTGTTTATTTCCTTCAAGTAGTTTGTCCAGCTTGCAGTAACGGTTAACCAGTTTGATGTTTTGCCAGCTGTGATCAGGTCATGTTTTCTTTAATCACCTGCCCAAGCACCGCCCAAAAAAATCCTAATCCATTTGAGATTTAACCACAGCACTTGTTTGTCAGTAGGGAGTGGTTACAGACCCACCAGTTCCTATTGCTATTTTGTTGTCTAAATTAAAAGCTGCACTTGTTTAGTTTTAATTACACTTGTGTGGTGCTGATCTGACAGATGAATTCCCTTCACACACAGACATTAATGCCCATTATACTTAAAAGCAACCATTAAACCATTTATGACCCTGGGTCAGAGCTAGAGTAAAAAGGGAGGGGGCTCTTTAAAGTTTTAATATGTGAGCAGACATTATTTTAATGGAAAATGTGTGTGTGGTGAATTCTTTATTCTAATTGTTTTCACTGTAAATGATTAATGTTTAAATTTAAATGTCACGATATTATAGATTATTAATATGGGATTTTGCTTTTAACAGCCATGTGCTGATTAATGACTGGCTACACAGTGTGTCAATAGTTGGTGCACAGCACTTTTGTCATTGCAATTTCGGGAAATCATCTCTGCAAACATGTTTCCTTTAAGAAGACTGAAAGCATACGACTATCAAGGGCCTGGGGAAAATAAGATTCGCAAAATTTTTCTATTGTTATTGTCAAAATTCTTATTAACATGCCTTAAGTGCCTTCAGGCAACATCAGTGACTGAACTTACTAATATCTCATTTTGTTTTCATAGCATTGTAGAGAAAACCCATCTGATGATAGCTTGGGCAAGTAACAAATTACAGCTACTTCATTACTGTACTAAGTGTAACTGTCCTTTACTCAAGTATTTTCCCTATGTGATACTTTTTACTTCTATTCACTACATTTGTTGCTGAGAAACCTTTCCTTTTACACCTTACATTGTAAATAGATACACATTACTTTTCAAAAGCTGATCATACAAACATGCATTGATTTTCTAATCCCAACGTAAGCATTTATACCAGATCACAACTGAATCATACCCCATGTGGGAAGAACAGGAGTCCAAGTTTACAGAAATTTCTGGCAGGTCATTATGAAAGCGCCGATTGGTTAGCACACATCAAAAAGTGACTGACGGTTACCCAGAAAAATCAGCTCTGTTCTTTTGTATTTGCATATTGTGTTTGTGTACTTCTGCAGCTCTTTATATTTTAATTCGAGCTGAAGGGCTGGCACATGAAACAGAATTGTCAGGAAGAGACGAGCTAAAATGGCATCGCTGATCATCGCTGATATCATCATCAGATTAACATGGACAGAGAAGTAGACCAACAGAGAGAGAGATACTTGTAATAATCAAACAGGTACAAGACAAGGTTATTGCTCTGTCTTATAGACCGTCATAAAGTATTAGTGGATTGCATATGATGGCACAAGCTTTAAATTTGATAGCTTGATTAATGGTTATCAATAAAATTGTAAAATCTGTTTGTATATATATATATATATATATATATATATATATATATATATATATATATATACTTACATCTCATTAATCTTAATTGTTTTCATTTATTAACAATATTAACATGGATATAGAAAAATATTTATTTATAACAATTAAAATGTAACAATGCTTTATGCAAATATGTACCATCCAATAGCATATATACTGTATATGCTAATTCTAGGTGTATAAACAAGCTTCAGTTAGTACAGAATGCAGCAGCGAGAGTCCTCACTAGAACCAGAAGATACGAACACATCACCCCTATCTTATATACACTGCATTGGCTCCCTGTGAAATTTCGCATCGATTTTAAGATACTACTTTTGACATTTAAAGCACTAAATGGTCTCGCGCCACAGTATTTGAGTGAACTGCTAGTGTCTTACGATCCGCCACGCCTACTTCGATTAAAGAATGCAGGCTGCCTGTCAGTACCACGTATTATTAAAACTACAGCAGGGGGCAGAGCTTTTTCTTACAAAGCCCCAAAGTTATGGAATAGTCTTCCTGTTAATGTTCGGGACTCAGACACAGTCTCAGTGTTTAAGTCTAGGCTAAAAACTTATTTATTTAGCCAAGCATTTTTGTAAATAGATTAACCTTAGGTAAAGGAGCAGATCTGGGGGACTCATGGACGTAGAGTATTCTGGTGAACTGGTATGTTTAGATGCTGTCCTCCCCACTCTCATTGTTCACTCAGGTTTGTTGACGGTGAGGTGATTGGTTGCTTTACATCTCAGGGAGCCCTCATGTCTGTGTTTCCTTCTGGCTCTCCCTTTTAGTTATGCTGTCATAGTTAGTCCTGCCGGAGTCCCTGCTTGCACTTTGCACTAATATACATTCACCTTATACATGTTGACTGTGACCATACCTAACTGCCATCTCTCCTTATTTTCTGCTCTCTCCTTTTCTGCTCTCTCTGTCTCTCTGTCGAGCTATACATGTTCGCTCCTGAACTGCCAGTGATCCAGACCCCTCTGCCCTCTGGAGCTGTCTAACCCGTCCTGGAGTTCTGCTTCTGGTTGGAGATCTCGTCGCATGGATGCCCCGTGTGGTCTGCCTGGATGCGCTTGGTGGCTGGGGATGGTTTCCATTAAGACTGTCCTATCATCGATTGATGCTCTGGGGACCTGTGACTTCAGTTGTTCGATAGCTCAGGACTGGAATCTCCTACAGTCTACCTGAGCCTCTGGGAACAAACTGGACTCCTTTTAATTTTAATTTTAACACATCTCCTGTTACACTGAACTTCCAGTACACATTATTATGCTGATCATTCTCTGCTATCCGTTATCACCCAGATGAGGATGGGTTCCCTGTTGAGTCTGGTTCCTCTCAAGGTTTCTTCCTATTACCATCTCAGGGAGTTTTTCCTTGCCACCGTCGCCCTCGGCTTGCTCATCAGGGACAATCTTATCATTTTGATTCATACATATTGCATAAAAACTTACTTCTTTTTATTGTGTAAAGCTGCTTTGCGACAATGTCAATTGTTAAAAGCGCTATATAAATAAAATTGAATTGAATTGAATTGAACTGTATAACTGGAGTCATTACAGACATTAATTCCTCAATAAGTTTGGGCTTGGGTTAATGTACATATCTGCATAATAAAACTAGTACTTTTTTTTATAGTTTTAGTATATTTTTGGTAAAACTAGTCTACACACTTGTTAGATTTTTTTCTCTCTAAGGTTTATAAATCACCACTTCAATAATTAAAGAATAAATATAATGATTGCAACATTTTCTTTTTATTACGGCTATTACTGTGACACTGAATAGTACAAAAAATAAACAACAAACTAATCAGTTTATTAATTATTAATGTTTACTAGTTACGTTATGATATTCCTACAAATACAGCTCTGGAAAAAAATAAGAGACCACTGCAATTTACTCCAAAAAACTTCTGGAATGTTATCAAGAGGAAGATGGATGATCACAAACCACCAAGCAAAGCTTTTTTGCAAAACAGACTGGTGGAGAGCCAAAACGCATGAAAGCTGTAATTACAAATCATGATTATTCCACCAAATACTGATTTCTTAATGTTATTTAGGCAAAGCATTAACACAATGTGTTTACAAATTATGTGCATTTGGTATGATTTGAGTTATTAAAGCTCAGCGAATACTGCATGAACTTGATGTCATTTTCTTAAAAAAAAAAAACACTCTAAAGAACAATAGTAATATTTTGAATTTAGAAGAAATATTGTCAACAGTTTTACAAAAAAATTAACAAAACTCTTCATCGCACTGATACATGCACCTGTAAGAAGATTATTTTCCAGTGGTCTAATTTTTTTCCTCAGAGCTGTATATATGGACCGGCCATAATATTAACAACACTACATTAGCAGATTGATTTTGATTATCAATTAGACCAGTTAAAGGCCAGCTCAACTGGTCCGATCAAACAGAAAATTCAATGAAGCAATGGTTCAATTCTTTCCAGAGTTGAAAGGCACCAGAACACACATTGCACACTGGATGCATTATGGGATGCCCAGGACAATTTCTTTTTTTTTATTATAAGGAATTCAAAAAAATAAAACTGACATAATTTGTTGCTTATTACAACAATTACCTAATTAAGATAACTCTAAAATAAAATAAAAAAAAAATATATATATATATATATATATATATATATATATATATATATATATACACACACACACACACACACACACAAGATTATGTATTATGATATGTATATTATGATTATGTAGATTATGTGTGTGAAAGCGGGCAAAAACAGTAAAAAATCTTTGGTCTTTAAATATTTGTTTTAGCCCATTTTAATGGAAAAATATTAGATAATTTATCCAAAGACTTGAAAACCAATTATCACAAAATCATCAATTTATCATTTAATTTCACCATTATTAAGGCAGTGTCTTGTAAAAATGAAAATGAGGCAGGTACATACCTTTATAAATAATAACCATTATAATTTCAATTCTGAACAATTATATAAATATTTTTTTGGCATTATATACTTGTTGTAGTAGAGATTTCTTTTTTTTTTTTTTACCACTCACAAAAGCAGGAGGAAATGAAGAGTGACACATTTACGGTCAACAGTAAATCACCATGCAGCGAGAAACGGCTTTTACCTGACGACGAATGGAAATGAGAAGAGTGCACACAGCTCCATGGTCACAGTACAGTTCTAAGAGGAATGTGCTAAACATCTGTGCTTCAGCTGCAGCCCACGTAGTACACTCAGTCCTCCATCCGCCCCCTCACTGCTGCTATAATGGAGCTCCAATGGGGCTTCAATGTGCTCTGAATGCACAAAATCAAACATTCAGCTCAGCAAATGTGTTCCTGTTCACCGCTCTTAACAGCAATACACATCAGCACAACACAGGCTGAGTGTGCGTCTATTATGAAACTGAGGTTAATTGCATTGTTTATGGCTGTCAGATGATTTTCTGGTCAGGGTCTTGGTGAATCCAGAGCCTATTCCAGAAACACTAAGTGAAATGCCAGAGTGCACTCTGGATGGACAAATTATCATAGCCAATTGACCTCCTAGCGTTTTTTTTTTTTTTTCACAGTTGGAAAACCCCAAAAGAAACCCAAGCAGACTTGTACAGTAAAACTCTACACAAACAGAATCCTTGGTATTGAATGTTGGACCTGTGCACTGATTAGCCATAATGTTATGACCATGTGCCTAATATTGAGTAGGTCCTCCTTTTGCCCCATAACAGTGATGCACTGTGTGTTCTGTCACCTTTCTTTTATAACCAGCCTTAACCTTTTCAGCAATTAGAGCTACATTAGATCTTCTACTGGCTCGAACTACACGGGCCAGACTTCACTCTGCATGTGCGTCAGTGAGCCTTGGCCGCCTATGACCCTATCGCCAGTTCACTGGTTTTCCTTCTTTTAATCACTTTCATTATGCAGTCTGGGAACGTCCCACAGGGGGTTCGGTTTTGGACTTGCTCTGACCCAGTCCTCTAGCCGACACAATCTGACCCTTGTCAAAGTCACTCAAATCCTTACGCTTTCCTGTTTTTTCTGCTTCCAACACATCAACTGTTCTGGTCTGTGCAGTGCTTATTGTTAATTGCCAGCTGTTGGTAACTGGCACAGTACTTACTCTTACTGTATGTGTAAAGAGTTAACCCAATAATAAACATTAAAGGTTAGGCAAATGCATAATAATAAATGATATATTTTTACCCAAAATTGAAAGCTAAGTCTTAGATCTTGTTCTATTAATTGATTAATTAATTAATGGATATTAATTGATTATGTTATGTTTTAGTCCAGTCCAGTTAAATATTACAGCATGTTTCCAAATGTTTTATTGCAGTTTGGTATTTAGCATTAAATGAGAAACCTAATATATAGCATGGTTAAGTCCAAGTTTTAAGCATTATGTGTTTAAAACACATAATGCTTAGCGACTAAGTAGTATC
Source organism: Clarias magur (assembly GCA_013621035.1). Classification (NCBI taxonomy): domain Eukaryota; kingdom Metazoa; phylum Chordata; class Actinopteri; order Siluriformes; family Clariidae; genus Clarias; species Clarias magur. The sequence continues at coordinate 285,531 of QNUK01000226.1, read as the reverse complement.
CTGTTACTTAGCAAAGAATGAACTAAATGTATTAACAGGCTGTCATAAGAAAAATACACACTATCCTTCTTCTAACACCTGGAGTGAGGTAGCTTCCACAAGACCGATTAATTATAAAAAAAAGTGACTGATGTACAGTACCATCATCACCACATTTATCAAGCATACTTGATAAATGTCACAAATTACTCCATGAAACAGAAAACAAATGAGGATTAGCTCAGTGCTTAAAACCAAAATATTATGTTTTATTCATGTTTCTAACAATAAATGTTAAGTTTTGGTAACATTTAAAGCATTGAATGTTAAGTTTTAGTCCAGTTTTTTTCCAGCATAGCACTTAATGTCAGGTTCAGGCCAGTTTCTTACGTATGTTTCAGTCTAGTTTTTATTATTAGATGTTTTCGTTCAGGGTTTAGAACCAAATGTTATGTTTTATTTTACTCACTCATTTAATCACTCATCATCTATACCGCTTTATCCTGTATTCAGGGTCGTGAGGGGCCTAGAGCCTATCCCAGGTGGCTTAGGGCACGAGACGTGGTTTCCCCTGGACAGGGTGCCAATTCAGTGCAGGACATGTTTTATTTCAGTTTTAACAATAAAATATCTGTACTAATCATCTGTTACGGTACTTAATTTAATACCTAATGTGCTATTTTGTATTCCAGTTATATTAGCATGAAATAATATGCATCAGTTTTTGTTAAAGTTAAAGGTTTTTACTTAGATCTAAATATTTTCAGTTCAGTGTGACAGCATGGTGATATATGAGGCGCCGTATAGAGCTTAAATCAAACTTCACTCATGCACACACATATGAAACACTTGCATACACATATATGAAACAGTCACACATCTATATATACTACTAACTGCTCACACAACTACATATGAAATGCGCGCACATATATGCAAACTCTCCGTGCACACACACCTATGAGATGCACGCGCACACACACATATGAAATTCTCAGTGTAACCGGAAGGTATTTCAGTGTAACCGGAAGGCATTTCAGTGTAGACGGACTTGTCGCTGCATACTCCATGATTGGTAGTAGCAGTTTGTAAACAGCCTGCTGTTGGACAGTTTAGAAAACGAAGTAGGACAGTATCATCACTGCTCAATCACAAGGCATATTCACAACTGTCTACATAATGTCTGAAAATTGCAGTGGCACAAAACGCAGGTGATGTTTAGCAAAAAGAAAATTGAAGCACGGAATCTGTGGCTAATATGTCGGATCCTTTTGTGGTGATAATAAATAAACCACTCGCTGTCTTCTAAACTGTCCAGTAACGGTCTATTTAAAAATGCTACTACTAATCAGAGAGAATGAACCGGCAACTCCATATACATTGAAATTACTACACCCTACACCCTACTCCATGTGCGGGAATGTCTGTTAAGGGAACTTCACTCTACAAAATTCCGCCATTCGGAACATCCTGCAACGTCACTTCCTACATGCGTTACCATAGTAACATAAGCACCTTGGATACCCGTCCCTGCTGCTGTGGAAATTTCACGCTACGGACAGTAAATATAGAATATTTATTGGAAAAAACTGACACTAAAATATATAACGTTTTGAAACGTTTATAAATTATGAATAAATTATTCGATTAATGTACAAGATGTACGGAGATTTGTTTATTTATTTATACAGATTACTAGTCTATGTAATACTAAATATTTCTTAATTAAATTAAAATGTATTTCAATTTTTCTGTCCTGTTTATATGGTGTTGTCCTCGAAAATAATTATAATAAATATTGTAATGACTGATAGGAATTCCCTTGTTTGTGCGCGTCTCATAGGTGTGAGTGTGCGCACGGAGACTTTGTGTATGTGCTTGCATCTCATAGGTGTGTGTGTGTGTGTGCGTGCATTTCATATGTGTGTGTGCACGGAGAGTTTGCATATATGTGCGCGGAGAGTTTGTATATATGTCCGTGCGTCTCATAGGTATGTGTGCGCGCATTTCATATGTAGTTGTGTGAGCAGTTAGTAGTATATATAGATGTGTGACTGTTTCATGTATGTGTATGCAAGTGTTTCATATGTGTGTGCATGAGTGAAGTTTGATTTAAGCCCTATACGGCGCCTCATAGTGATACAAAGGTTTGTAAATTAGTAATAATTTGTAAGGTTATCACTAATTCATGTTATAATTGCTGATGCATGTTATTAACCAACTGTTAATCCATGCCATGTCAGAGTTCTCACTATAATGCAGCTATTATAGATTAACTTGACACTTGTTTATTCTTGTGTGTCTTAGTGTGCTTGTACTGTATGTGCTAGTATATTTGTTAACATTAGCGACTCAGTAGTATCCTGTTACTTAGCAAAGAATGAGCTAAATGTATTAACAGGCTATCATAAGAAAAATACACACTATGCTTCTTCTAACATCCGGAGTGAGGTAGCTTCCACAAGACTAATTATATATTCCATAAGATTAATTATATAAAAAAGTGACTGACGTACAGTACCTGCATACTTGATAAATGTCACAAATTACTCCATGAAACAGTAAACAGCTTAAAGGAAGTCATGCATCAAAGACAGAAGTTTTGCTTAATATTACCAGGAATGTGAGGATGAAATAGATGAAGGCAGTGTGTCTTAGTTAGGGTGAATTATTAACTTAAGTGTTAAAATATTTACAGTGTTTCTGGAGCACAACAACAAAATTAAGGGAGCAAGTATGATTGATGGATGGTGTGAATACAGGCATCAAATTAGACTTCAAATTAGCAGCCAGGCAATAAATGTAATACATCATGAGCACCTATGTAGAAAAATTATGCATTAGTAGAAGTAGTATAAAGTTGCATTTTATAGGGTTTCTTTTCCTTATGAAATATTGCATTATCACCAACTAATCTGGTGAGAGATGTAGAGCCTATCCCAAGAACAGGCACAATTTGTCACAGCACAGTGAAATACTTTTCTTTATATAATGTATAACGGATAGTTACTGTAGGACGCTGGGGTCAGAGCACAGGGATGTAAAAGGCCTTAAGGTCTTAATGGAAGCTGGAACTTGAACCCCTGACTTCTGATCAGATGAGCCTTAGCCTACTCAATTACAACTGCCCAGGTTAACACTGGGCACATGGCAGGAATGCATGCTGGATGGAAAATCATTCCACCAGAGGAAACCACTAACACATTCTGTGAAACTTCAGCATATCCAATTTACCTACTAGTTCATTTGGGAGGTGGGAGGAAACCAGAGATGGAAAAAAAAAAAAAAAAAAAAAAAGACCCGAGTGGGTATGAAAATCATTATTTGTTTGAAACTGCTTGGTAGCTCTATTTTTTGTCTTAGTTCATTCATGTTCCTGGTACACAGTAGGTTGATAAGGATAATGAGGTTCTAAAATGAATCAAAGAAATAACTATATTCCATCAAATATAATTTACTATCAAATAGTCACATTTCATTTTATTTATTTACAATAAGATAAGACTCCAGCTCCATTTCTGCAGTTACAATGCTCCCTGCTGGTGAACCATGTTTCAGTCACTGTACTTTAGATAAAAAGAAAATGTCACATCTGTGGAGACAGAAAAACCTTCCAGGACGAAAAAAAAAAAAAAAAAACCTTCTTGTAGCCTCATACTCAAAAAGACTTGGGGCTGTAATTGGTCCCAAAGTGGCTTCAAGAACAACAAACAAAAATGTTTTTCATGGTCTTATAGAGTCTTTTAGAAGCCGTTTTAGCAAACCCCAGGGTTTCCTATCTTAGCCTAAAAAGTCCAAGCTGGAAGTCTTAGACTAAAAGTACTTTAGAAAACTTCTTAGAGCAACTCTGAGTAAGGAAAGTACAAAACCTTTACCTCAGTGAGGAGGTGTGGTGGACCCCGTTGCTAGGGATGATGCAGCACTTCAAGGACTGTGATTGATTGATAAAAAATAACTCCTGACCTCTGTAAAGGTCTTGAAATGCACACCTTTGTGAAAATAGAATAGACAGTGAAGTCATAATGTTTGTATATAAAGAAACCGTATAATCATGACTACAGGCTACTTTATGCAAAGTTTCTGTTGTCGGCTAAATATCTTAAAGATTATTAAACAGCCAGATGTTGAAAATGGGTCTATCTTTTAAGCAATCAATTTCCACAAAGTAGTTACTACATAAGTTCTTACATTTATTTACCGTACTGATTTTATTACTTGTTCCTTTTCAGATTGATAGGAGTAAAATGGCTCACCTTTCCCCAATTTACATGATTACAGGAAAGTACAAGTTGCACTTTTGGATGGGATGTAGCCAACAATCCAAGAAAGATGGAAGGAAGTAAAACAACAAGAAAAACCAAGTTGGACAGAAGAGCAGTGTTTACTTTTAGCTTTATGTTTAGTGTTTGGAGAATATTTCTTCTTTATGCCATTTTGTCCTCTGCCATAGAAACTCTTAAGCCTCTTAAAAGTCCTCCTCTCTACTCCTGACAATTTTTACTGTAGGAGCCGTTTTTAGAGCCAAGATGTTTCGTGAATCGTTTTGATCTTTACTAAGATTTAATCCTAAATTTAAGGGGGAAATTCTTAGACAATGTCATAATTCTAAGAATTTTCTTAGAATTTCAATCACTAGAAGCAACTTTTAAGCTTAAAAAGTTTTGTCATCTGGCCACTCTACCATACTGTCATGAATCTAGGTGGTGGTACTGGCTAGACCGGCTGTGGTTGTTGCCGTGGGCAAAATAAGGCAGGCATAAATGCAGAGGGGTTCTTGAAACATAAAGAGTCTTTTCATTTACAAACTCGAAAAACATATACAAACAAACAAAGAAACCAAAACCACAAACTCAAACTATAACTAGGGCTCTTCAAACATACATAGGGAACTGGACTGACACAAGGAACTGAGCGCTGACACAGGGAACTGACAGAAGGAAACATGGAGCTGGAGCTAACTAAAGATACATAGGGGAACTAGAGACGAGACAGGGCTAGATAGGAGGCAGGACTGGAGAGACAGGACCAGGGGCAACAGAGACTAGAGACCGGATGGGTTAGTGGTTAGTGAGGTTAGTAGCTACATAGAATATGGGATGCTGACCTAACCAGGTTAGTATCTAATGGTGTTAGTGGCTAACCGGGTTAGTACTGACCTAATAGGGGGGGAACTGAACACAGCAAGGCAGGGCACACATGAGGCTATACCAAACTAGTGGCAAACCTACTAGCAACCAGAACCACTAGCAGTCAATCCCACTAGAGGCTAGCCTACTGGAGGCTAAGCCTACTAGGGGCTAACCCTACTAGCAGTCAAGGCATACTAGCGGCTAACCCTGCTAGCGGCCAAGCACTCATGTGGCTACAAACATCTAAACATAAGGAAAGCGACAAACAAAGAACTAGACAAGAAGACCAACACTACAAGAGGAGACACTGCCTAACTAAACATGAAACAGGACAGCTCCATGAATCCACAAACACAAGGAATCTAAATAAAACTAATAGAGCCCTCTAGAAAAACAAAGGTAAAACAATATTACTAAAATATAAACTAAAAAAAAAAAAAAAAAAGGAATGCCCACATGACGGTATATACAAAACCTATACACAAACAATGCTCGACCCAGTTTCCCAGAACAAACTGCTATTTATAAGATGTTTAATGAGCCACCTCGGTTCAGGTGAGCCCCATCACCTGACTGAGGTGCCTTCTGGGAAACTGAGTCGACCAACAAAAACTACAAACAAACAGTGACCTCTAGTGGAGGTTCCTAACACACACAGGCCTGATTGGTGTAGTGCTGTAGAGATGTTTTTTTCTTCTGGCAGGTTCTCCTCTCTCCACAGAAAAATATTGGTGCTCTTTCACAGTGACCATCGGGTTCTTGGTCACGTCCCTGACTAAGGCCCTTCTCCCCCAAGTTGCTCACCTTTGTCCAGGTGGCCCGCTCTAGGAAGAGTACTAATGGTTCCAAACTTCTTCCATTTGTGGATGATGGAGGCCAATGTGCTCATCTAGACCTTCAATGCTGCAGACTTTTTTTCTCTACCCTTCCCCAGACCTGTGCCATAATATATTCCTGTCTGAGAGGTCTATAGACAATTCATAGGCTTGGTTTGGGCTCTGACATGGACTGTTAATTGTGGGATCTTATATAGACAGGTGTGTGTCTTTGCAAATCATGTCCAATCAACTAAATTTACCATAGGTTGTCTCCAATTGAGTTGTAGAAACATCTCAAGGATGATCAGTGGAAAGGTGATGCACCTGAGCTCAATTTTGAGTGTCTTTCTTTAAAAAAAAAAAAAAATATATATATATATATATATATATATATTCTCTCTCTCTCTCTCTCTCTCTATATATATATATATATATATATAATTTGCAAAGATTTTAAACAAACCTCTTTCGCGTTGTCATTATAGGATACTGTTTGTAGAATTTTTAGAAGAATAATGAATTTAATCCATTTTGAAATATGGCTGTACCAGCTAAATGTGGAAAAAGTGAAGCGCTGTGAATACTTTCCGGATACACTGTATAAATGAAAAACAAAAGACTGAACATTTCCTTTTTTCATTTAAGTTTATATAAGTTTTTAATATATCAGAAAATACAAAATGTATACTTTTATTCTGTAACAGTCAGTGCCAGGTAGACACAGACACACACACACACATTCCTCAAACACTAAATCAGACTAAATACTACATCAGGCTCACACTAAACCAGAACTTAAAGATTAAACAAAGTAAATCATGTTCATTCTTACACACAGAGAGTGTTGGCATTTAATGTGATAAAGCATTTCTATGCATAAATGCTGACATTCGAATCGCATTCTAAGTAACAGGATTGATGTTCACTTAACGTGTTAAACATTTCACAATGACTAACATGAGAGATAAAGAAAAGCCCTGTACACTAAACTGTCAGTTTCTAGTCACGAGAGTGGTTAATCTAACAAACCAAAATCTCAAATTCATACAAATCAGATCATTTATATGATGCTAATGCACAACTGATATCACTCTCACACACACACACACATACACACACACACCCATCAATAATCAATACTGAGATGATAAATGAACCAATTCCTAGCCAAGCTGAGCACTTTACTTGGCTGTGATCTCATATTGATCATGTACCCATTCATTTAATCCAAAGACAGCAGCTAAAGTTTAAAGTTTTTAGTTAAGGACTCTTTCATAAACCTGAGTTTTCATAAACCTAAAACTTTCAGGTAACTAGCATTTCAGCCACTGAGCCTTTCATTAAAAAACCCTTCACATTAATAAACATTTCAACCTTTGTTCGTGTGGCGGTGTGGGAAACCCTGTCAGACGGTGCTTCACAAAAGACGATCAAAGAGAAGTAAGTAGCCTAAATAAAAAACATTTTACATGAAAAACATATTTACACCAAAACAATGTGGGAATGTTATTTTTTATTTGCTATTTTTATTTTATTTTATTATTATTATTATTTTGTCTAGATTTTACAAAAGGTCACGTTGGGGAACAAAGGCAGTGGTGGTCAACACAGTCATTCTTAGTCATGCTTTCCACACAGTGATTATTAAAAAAAAAAAAAAAAAAAAAATTTGGCATGACATTAACAAGAAGAAGCATACCCAAGAAAACATGTGACTGAATTAATCAGCGATGATTTCCCACCAATGTTAGTGTGAACAATGATAGGTCAACGAAAGAGTCGAAATGATGTTCGTGCTTAAGTTTTATGAGTAACTTTCACCTGACGAGTGAAACATTGGGAATAATGTTCTGTCACTCACTCATCATCCATATATATATATACATATATTTATCCTGTATACAGGGTCATGGGAAGCTATTCACACACTATGTGCAATTTGGGAACGCCAAACCAGCATGTCTTTAGACTGTGGGGGAAACCAGAGCACCTGGAGGAAACCCACCAAGCACTGGGAGAACATGCAAACTCCATGCACACAGAGGCGGGAATTGATCCTGGACCCTGGCGGTGCAAGGTCACCACCGAGCCTCTGGGAATAATGTTTTTAATAGGTATATTTGGTTATAAAGTATATATGTAGACATAGAGCTGAAATGAAATTTCTGCCCTGAACGAGGCTCTCAAATGGAAAAACTTTTGCTTTAGATTTCATAACTATATACAAAAAATAAAGTCAAATTACGACCATGTAAAGTGTTTCCCCCGGCCTGCACACACACACAGAGACACACACAGACACACAGAGACACACACAGACACACAGAGACACACAGAGACACACACACACACACACACACACACACACACACACACACACACACACACACACACACACACACACACACACAGGCATTTGGGAGTAAATGCAATGCAAATCGATATATCAAGCCTGTCAGACCAGTCAGTATTTGTAACTGGTATGTTAATAACCTTTAGAATAATAATCAGTAAACCACAATGACTTGTGAGATCACACTCATTTACAACTTACAAGGAAGGTATTGTAGCTCTAAACACCACAAAATGAACAAGTCAGCATTTATAGGTAGGATTTTATGGCCTGACGAGATCAGGGCTTGGAAGTATTTGCCAAATGTCAAAAGCAAACTTTGACTACAATGTGAAAAGGTATTCAAGCTAGATTTGATTCAAGATTGTGACAAAAAAAAGACTTCCTACTTTCAAGCCCTTTATACATCTTACATAATCAAAAACATGCACCAATTACAAAAAAAAAAAAAAAAAATACATAGACAAATGGTGGTGACTGCGCTGTAGGAAGGGAGCTTGGACTGTAGGGGGACCTCTAGCACAGGGATTTGGGACGCACCTTTGGGAAAAGCTGTAAGGGGAAGAAACAGATTAGAACTTGTTAAAGAAATAGCCTAATGAAAGCAAACAGAACTAAATAAAATGTTCCACCAAAAATGTACGAGTAAATGTTCTCATTTTGTCCTCGGTATTGGTCTAAAACATTTTTATTGATGCATCCCTATACAGACAGACGACAAAACTCACAGACAGACAAAACATGATCCGAGCTATTCTAATGGCACCAGAGACCTGCCATTGAACAGTGTTAAAACTAATAGCGCTATAATTTACTGTAATAAACTTGAAATTACATGAATATAAAAATATTTCCTTTTTCTTTTATTTTTTCACATAGTCTCCACCCTTTTACTGCAAATTAGGTAGACATCCTAGGTAAATTTGTCAGTTAAATAGGAGATTTTTTCATTGGTGGGAGGATGTAAACTCTGTAATCTGTATCTAATCTGACTATTCAGATTGTCTATTGTTGTAAAATATGAGGTGCGTTCAAGTCAAACTGGAGATTTTAATTGTGCATAATAACGGAACACAGTTATTAGAGTAAAAACTACCTTTATTTCTACATGATCCCTGTTTCACCAGTGCTTACATACCAAAAAAAATGTGTTTTTCTCAGTATGTCAGAGCCATGATCAGACTGCATGTTTCATGACTGCATTCCAGGAACTCCTTTAATGGCCCAAACACTGGAAATCGCTTGGATAGAGGTCAGGACTGTTTGGGGATGTGGCAATAACTCCCAGTCGCTTTCCTGTAAATTATCCATTGATTTTCAAGGATCAGAAAGTTGAAAGTTTACAGGAACGACTGCAGTGGGATCCAAGCTGCCGTGGCCCGAGCTCGTATTTCACGGATGTATAACCTTGTATAAAACATTTGCACAATTCAAATGTTTTATGGTGGCCAAGAGTCTCATCACTATTGTGCTTGAAGTTTGCTGTAAATCTGTTTTATAACTTCTTTATCCTTCATTATAACTTATACCAAATTGATCACAAGTTTCGGTGTGACTTGAACGCCTCTCATGGTATTATTTATCTCCGTACTGTATACGTTTACACATAGGATGAAGTAACGTTACACATTCTCTGCATTAAATTTTTAGCTGCAGAAACTATAGCATTAATACTAAGAATTTGCATTATACACTGATACAGTGGAACCTTGGACTGCGAGCATAATTCGCTCTGGAAGCATGCTCGTATATCAAAGCACACATATATCTAATTGAATAAGAAATTCATTCCACAACCCAAAAATATTCAAATAAAAATAGTTAATACAAAATGTTAATTAAAAATAAAACAAATTAACCTGCACTTTACATTTGAAAAAAAAATCGTGACTTGTGTTAGACAAGAGAAGAAGCAAGTGAAGGGAGGCTACTATGCTACTGTTTCACGAAAGAGAGAGAACCACCATTGGCTCAGTTATGATCATGTGATGCTTGGTACTCATATATCAACACCTCGCTCGTTTATTAAGTTACTCGCAATCCAATGTACAGTAGCACTGTAGATGCATAATAGATTTTATTAACGTTCTAATCTATTCAGACTATTTAAAAGGTTTTTTTTAACACATCATACTGCATATGATAAATCTATAACGACTTACTTATACCATGCATATTTGGACATTCTATAGTATTTTATTCCAAAATGAATGAAGATTTAACGTATGATCCATGTTTGAACAGTACGTTCCATACTATTCCTAATATTAATTCCATTTTCTCTTACCCCAAAGTAGTTATTTGGGACGAAGCCCTCTCGCCCGCAGAGCGAAGCCCACCACCAGTCCAGTCCCTCGGGTTTCTGCAGGATGGTTACCATGTCTCCTTCCTTGAAACTCAGCTCATCGTGCGACTGGGCTGGGTAAGTCCACAGGGCATAGAGCACGCCACTGTTCTCCACACCCATTGCCTCCTCCACTCCTGACATCATACACACACGTACATACACCTATATCACTATTTGCAGTGAAATGTGCATACACAGGCAATTGTTTAGTTTGTAATAAATTCTGGCTACATGTCAAGCAATTTCATGTTCAAACACTTGCGCACAAACTTTAGGTTAAACGTTTCTTGTGCATTAGGTGTCTTTGACGTGTATGTGAAAGTTGTGGGTCACATATCTGATGAAGTCACCCCTTACCTCTGAGAAAGCTCTCACACTCTTCATAACCCACAGCATAAGGGTCACACTTCTGTGCTGCCGTGGCTCCATCGCTCTCGGTTACTGCCATGACAGCTGCACCGTTACGAACCAGAAACTCGCACAGAGCCCGATCGTTACAGGAGGCAGCGCAGTGCAGGGGCGTCCTACATACACATACATACACACAAATTCAGAGGTCAGAAATGTGTGTGGAAAGGTGTGGAAATTTTGATCCTGGAAACTATAAGAAGTAGAAAAAGCAACACTATGAATTTGGCTTTGACAGTTCTTCAACCTCAACTACAGTACATCACTCCAGTTCAGAAATACTCTCAACCATAGATCTATAGCTATAATGCGATTTCTTTGTTTCATAAACTTTTTATAACTGCCTGAATGAAAGTATAAAACCTTTCGTGCACATTCACCCTACAGTCAAACGTTCGAGACACGCAAACCACAAATACACAAATGAGTGAAGGTGTGATACTAACCAGCCGTGGCTGTCTGGGGCGCTGACGTTGGCACCAATGCGTACGAGGAACTCCACTACAGCGTAATGCCCACCACAGATAGCATTATGAAGGGCGGTGATGCCCTCGTCGTTTGGCTGGCTCGGGTCACTCATCTGGCGAAGAAACATGAACTTATTATAAACGTACGTTTAGGTGACATGTGAGACAGGTTTCATGTGGTGTGAGAGGTTGGGTGCTGGGCGCCCATGATCGCTGACCTCCTGCACTGATCTCTGCACCGTGTCCAGCTCACCAACAAGAGAGCCGTCTAGCAACAGCACCAGAGGACTGAGACGTGCACGGGGCCTCTTTAAATTACCGCCCTTAGGCTTCCGCAAAATTGAATGTAGACCCTGCAACACACACATACACAAAATTATTAAATACTTCAGATTCAGAAATCTCCTTGTGATAACTCAATTTATACTACACTAGCCTTTATCTTATTCTAAGCCTAACTGACAAGTCAATATTAATTTGCTTATTAAGCAATTCATCTCACCTTCTGCTGGGGTGTCAAAGTTGGGTTTGTGATGGGTGAAGTTGGGCTTGGTGTAGACGGTGCACTCTCCTCTCCATCTGAGGAGCTACTCTCGCTCCCTGTCTCGCCCTTTGTTTGAGGCCCTTTCCTGCGGAACATTTTTTTAATCATCTGCTTGTACTGGTTGGGCTGAAGCAGGGACGTTGTCTTCATGCTCTGTGAATGTTCGATAGAGCCACGTTTCTTCAGAGCACGTGGAATCTCAGCTCGGATCTGAAGCAACACGTCCATATCGGGGACCACGGGAGCCTCCGGGGCCACCACTGGCTGCAAGCGTGTGGGGCTCAGGGGCCTAGGGGCCATATCCGGCTCAGGATCGTCAGTGTTCACCTCAACTTTGGGCTCTTTGTTTTCCTCAATTGAGGCCGCTGGGCTTTCTGAGGGCACGGACTGCTTATTTTGTGAGTTAATTTTTACCAGCTCCACGTAGTTTGTCTTAGGGACTGGCAAAGAAAGACAGGGACAAAAATTAGAACAACAATTTACTACCTACATTTTCTTCATTAACCTACATTCATTTCCTGACCTCATTTGGGGTATTTACTAGAATGTTTTACATTACTAACAAAGTAATGTTAAAATTCACACTTTCTAGGAGAGCACATGGTTTGAAATCCCACTCTTGACTTATGGTACTTCTTCACAGAATAGCTGAGAACTCTAATTTAGTACCTTCTGCGTAATAGACCGGAGGTCTCTGCTCTTGAGGGACAGGCTGGAAGTGGTAAAGTAACTCTCGAGGAAGAGTCATAGGCTGACGCGGCAAGCTAAGGTCTCGTTCGCCCTCTGTGCCACGTGGATATCTGGTGGCTGCCGCATAGTATGGATTCTGGAGTCTCATGATGACAGACAGGGGGATGGGCCTATGTGGGCGGAGCCCAGGTGATGCAGGAGGAACTGAGACACGGGAGATGATTGGTTGAGCACTTAAAGACGATTGGGAAGGTGTAGCACGATCAGGGGGCACAGCGACACGGGTTAGGTTTCTGGGCAAGGAGCCGTTGGCTGATGGGAGATGACGAGGCAGAGTGTCCTGGAAACAGAATGTTTAGACGAACATGGATGGGGAAGTTGCTAAAATGAAAAATAATATAGAAACTAACACAAACTCATTTCATTTAAATTTACTTTCCCATAATCTTCATTTAGGAATGGTCACATGACTTTTATCCATGACTGGATATACAGTATATCATGGTAATGATGTTCACCAAAAACACCCAAAAAAGAGCAAGCAGACATGAAGTATGGAGAATATGAGAACTAAGATGAGAACTGGTTAATCAGCCTGCTGGAATTTACTGCAATGTGTACAAGATGTAATGTTCCTTTATAAATGAAGTTATTTTGATATGTTTTAGTGGAACTATCCTGGAAGTACTTTATGATGGTGATATTTTGTATACTACATTATCGGATCTACGTATATTCTAAATAATCTAAAAAGTGTTGAGCAAGAGGGTAGGCCTACTGTGGGCCATTTCACTCTGGCCAGGGGTGCATTTGTCCAAAAAACGCATAGGCTACATTCACATTACCACTCATATCTAAATATGTACCCTAATGAGACACAGACCTGATTTTTTTTTTTAGGTTTTCAGATAAGATCTGAATCACTTTCATATGTGGACCTAGTTTGGATCTACTGTATATCCAACAAATGGTCATGCGACTTGACTGAGAACGGTCATATCGGAAGTCATTGTGACTTTTTGCCTCTGTGCAAAAACTGACATCACCGGCAGTGCCGGGACGCCCCACTTTAGCAGCTTTTGCTTTTTTTGTCTGGCTTTTTTTCTTCTTCTTCTGAACCTCAATAAATACAGGCAAATAACTGCATGACGCTCTCCAAAGCAAAATCCCAAAAAATTAAAATCGCATCCATTGTTTGAAATGAACGAATGCTTGCACAAATATGGTGTGTTTTAAAACGAAGGATCGTCACTTGTGATCATCAATGTCAACCATCGTGACGTGCAAATCCATTTTCAGAAAAAATCCGAATTGAACAAAGTGGTTTGGAATGTGAACGTAGCCATATTGTTTCTAAGGCCTGTAATCTCAGTATTAAGATAAAGAAGATTAAAAAACAAAAGACGGACATGACACTCAATAATAAATGAATAATATCCACTTATAGATTAATTATAGGGCAAGACATCATGGAACTCATTTGGAAATTGCTATTCTACCAGGCACTAAACAGACGTTCAGCAATGCATGCATGTGCGCACCCTCATGTACACACCTTTCGAGGTGCAGAGGGCGAGTCCAGGTTAGATTCTCTCCAATTGCTGTTGGAAACAGTTTGCCTGATCCACTCATTCTCTGGAATGTAAGAAAGTCAGAATAAGTAAAACATTGTCCTTCTTCATACCTGGAACTTATCACAGGTTCAGTTAATCTTTGTTCCGGTACACTGAGAGAAGATTTGGTTCTTATCTGCGGTTTAGACTCACTGTCATATGTGTGGTGCGGTTTCCTTTCATACGAAACATCCAGGTCTGTCTCGTTCCACTTTGACGGGCTGCTCTGAACTCTCGCTAAACCCTCATCTGAATGAAAACAACAGTGAGAGTGAATTTAAAGAGGAATTTTAAAAGGAGTGTGTGAACACATCTATATGGACACACCTTTAACACTTTTAGATAATGCTGCCTTTAGACAAAGATGACTCATACTACACACACACACACACACACACACACACACACACTTATACATACACATAGAGTCAGCAAATAAAAAAGCTTTGAACATTGGACTAAAATTCTGAGAAAAAACCTGTTCTTCACATTTGCCCTAGGTGGAGTTGCACTATGGGTGTGATAAACAGTAAAGAAAGATATCTAATACAACTTTTGCTATTGTTTCGCCATAATCTCTCTCTGATAATGTCTTGAATTTTATTCTGCGGCCTTCATAGGTCAACATAAAATAGTAGAATGAATTGGCTTTTGAGAGACTTTTTGAGCTTGAAGCAACGATATCTAAAAAATCTCATTACAGGTCACAAGTTAGGGCTGAAAATGTATTTGCAACATAACACATATGTTCTACAGTATGATATCTTCTGTTTTTATACTCACTCACAAAGAACAATTTGTCCACTTTGTTCTTATTGTCATGCCAAATGATCAAAAAAGATGAATGACTATAAACATTTGATTGTCTTCTCTAAATTTGCCTTTTGACGTACCTGTTTTAAATGGAGTAAAATTGCGTGGCAACGTGTTCGACATCGGCTGACCGAAAGGTCCGGGAGAAGGAACTCTGTCCAGCCTGGGTGATCTGCGACCAGATGTGGGTGAATCGTGCGAGACCAATTGACTATTTGGGATGTGCAGCATGCTAGACATAGACTGTTGGTCATATTTGAAACTAGTTGGGAGCTCTGGAAAGGTGAATGAGCCGCTCAAGTTCCGCTCATGTGTCCTGGCAGGATTTGGTGAAGCCCGGCGTTGGGTTCGCGGGGACTGATTTGGGGGTGTCAGGCTTCCATGAGAGTAGACAGGCTCGACGCGGGTGCTGCGAGCTTGAGTAGGTGCATACTGATAGACCTGGGTGTTTGGAGAGGGCGGGATGTTTCTACCGCTGGTAAAGAAAGAGTCCGATGAACGGGTGCTGGGCTCGGTAACTCTGATGGGTGGTGTGCTTTGGGGGAAAGACATGGTGCCTCTATTCATGGCACTTCCACCTGCATCTCTGCTGGTATTGGCAGTGGAAAAACTGCCATTGGCGCTAGTCTGTGTGGTACTGAGGACACTCTGGAGAGTGGAGTTGGTGGTGTTCTTTGGTCGTTCGCTGGAGGTCTGTCATGAAAGTGCATAAGAGAATAATAATAAGTTCAACAGAACATTGTTGGTGGAAAGTGAACAAAACATAAAAAAAACCTCATTAATGATGCTTAAATTATCATTTACACATAACTAACATTCTCAACTTTTACACATAACCAAGCCTACATTCCTTCCTCTGAAAAAGTGAGGTCCATTTTTATCTTGGATAATAACAAAACTGAAGATAAAATAAATGTATTACATATCTAAAATATTCAACAGCTCCAACATATTGCATATTTCACCATATTTCCCCTTATTCACGGAATGAACACAGATCCAAAACTTAGATAGCTCAACATTCTATTTATTTGGGATATGCTGCTAACAGTCTCGATGTGTTTCCGAGCATAGTACTTCACACTTTATCAAGCAAGTCAGGAGTGTTGCGAGGGGTAGCGTTTATCAGCTGCGAGCAATATCCAAGTTAAAGCCTTTAAATGTTATCTACAAAGGACCTGGAAACAGTTACCCATGCTTTTATCTCTTCTAGGTTCAATTACTGTAACTCCCTTTACACAGCTTCAATCAACCTCACCTGGGCTCTAATTTGTTGAAAATACAGCAGGCCGATTTTTTACCAAGAACTAAGAGAAGGCAAGACATGACTCCAGTTTTTGCTCATCTTCACTTTTACTAATTAAATATAGAATTGATTGTAAAATTCGACTTTTTGTTTTTAAATCTCTCGCCATTTTCTGCCTCCAGTTTACCTGGATCTTCTGCTAAACAAATGCTCCCCGCAATCCCGCCCCAAGGGGAAATAGTTAAAAGCTTATAGCTAAAAATGACCTTATCTGCTTTAATGTAATCAGTGATATTTTTCCAGGTTGAAGCCCATGTGGAGTTTGCATGTTCTCCCCGTGCTGGGTGGGTTTCCTCAGGGTTCTCCGGTTTCCTCCCACAGTCCAAATGCAGATTAGGCTAATTGGCGTTCCCAAATTGCCCGTAGTGTGTGAATGAGACTGTGAGTGAGTGTACGTGTGTGTGCCCTGCGATGGATTGGCACCGTGTCCAGGGCGTACCCTGCCTTGTGCCCTACTGCAAGTCTCCCCGTGACCCTGAATACAGGATTAAGCAGTATGGATGATGACTGAGTGAGTGAGTGAAGCCCATGTACTGTACATGTCCCACCTCAGACTGGTTGCAGATATGTGTGAGTATCCCTTCACATTACTGCTTTAATTAGCGCCACGGTTTCAGGAACACAAGCGACAAACTGGTTTTAAACTTCCCACGAGAAGAATAAACATACATTGATCTTTCAAGTTCATTCACCCTTGAAGATTCAGTTCTTATTAACAGTTACATACCTTTTTTTGGAATAAGCCATGCTCTGTTGCGCGTTTGTTTGTGGTTGGTGAGAATTTGGCCGCTTTGTAGGGGCATTACGATCTTTTTTTGTGTCTTTCGCATACTCTGTGTATTTACGGTAAACTATCGCATCAATTAGCTCTGTTGAGTGCTGCCTATAGCCACGCCCACTTTGAGGGCAAAAGCACGGTCTAAAAAGTGATGACTGCTGTGAGGTAATCTGGCACATAGCTGCTCATTTACGTCCCTTCTACTCAACATTTTCTGACATTTAACGTCAGTCAAATACAGAGTGACTGCCAAAGTTTCATGAACTACTGAAGAGCCAGTTTTGCATGATGCTGTGACTGTCATACAACCAGACATACATACAGAAATTTTTCTGAGACTGGTTTCGAAACGCTTTTATTTATTTTACTTTTTTTTTTTATTTAGTTCATACTGTACAGCTCCTACTTTTTGTTTTAATCTTATGTTATGCTTTTAAGCTTATTTTGCTTCACAAACCCAAATCCAACACAAGGACAAAGAGACAAGTCCAAGTTAATATCCCTTTAACGTACTTTAACAAAGCGCTCATTCAGAATCCTAGTAGGATTTGAGGCAGCCAGAAATTACGCTGCTGAACACCTCACATCCCCTCCACGACCTACTGGATAAACAGCGGAGCACTTTCAGCATGAGAATACTTCAGCTCCGCTGTGACAAAGAACATTACAGGAAGTCTTTTTTGGGAACTGCAATTAGCCTTAACAATGAACACTGCTGTGTCAGGAGAGGGATCTCCATCTCTGACATCATTATAAATACGCTGATGTATTGTGCATTCTGTTTTCATTGCACTGATATGATCATGTCTTCACTTATATTCTCGCTTTTATTAATATTCCAACTTGCTCGTGCACCTGATATACAGTTACTTAATTTCCCATCTGTATATATATATATATATATATATATATATATATATGTATATATATATATATATATATAGTTGTGAACTTTTTCCCCTTTGTTGAATCAGAGACCAGGAGACGTTGAGATATCTTTACAGCAGAAGTTACTCCTTATTGAGAACTCGCCGCACGTCGCTGCAGTCATCCAAGTCTAAAAATTATGACTCCGTTCTGGAGAGTTTATACTTTACAAGGGGGAGGGATACAAAGAGGTGGAGACAATCTAAACAAAGCATAGTACAGGAATCAGCCTGGTACCGGAAGTTCCCCAGCCCTGATCTCATCAGCTTAACAGCGCCTTTCAAATGCATAGGTGCTAATCTAATCAGCCTGACAGTATCGCGCAGACCTTCACATTATCATAGAGACAAAGGCACAGCCTGGCCTTGAGATTAGCATTCACATTTACCTGGGGACCCAGGAAGGACATGAAGACAAAATGTTAATGTTAACCTGGGCTACCAGACTTGATGTCCTTAGAATGTCATAATCTTTACCTCAAAATGTAAAACCCAATGTACATAACTTTCCAGTTTATATACTATTCTGTTGGAACCTAGATTTAACATTTTATAAATTTTTAATCCTACAATATATATATATATATATATATATAATGTTGTTGTAAACTGTGAACTGGCTGCTGTAATGTTCTAATTTAGACATTTGGTACAAAAATGTACAAAAGTGCTTTAAACTTTCTGTCTTTAAAGAGATCCTCACAGTACAATCGGTCAAACAATGTAGGGACGTGTTTTTTTTTGTTCCCCCTTTAGGGTTTAATAAAGATGTCTGTCTGCCTGTCTGCCTATCGGTCTGTATGTCTAAAGACAAACCCATATATGTTTTTAGCGGAACACTCTTATATAAAACAAGCTCCTGATCTAGACAAGTCAAGGTTACTTTAGAATTTGAATAAAAGTTAGTAGAACAGTTGGTTGTAAATCCATGTAATTGAAGTAGTTACCGGTGATGTTGAGCTTTCAGGGCCGCTAGATGAGATATCCTGCAGGAGTGAATTAAACTCACGGGACAACTCATCCGCCGTCGCCAAAGAGGCATTCAGGTCTTCTGTGATTGACTGGACTACATGTAGGAAAAACACAGATAGTTACGCAAAGAAATGTTCAAACTACAGAATTTAGAAGGAAAAAAAAAAAAAAAAAAAGATAGTTTCAACAATGGATGTTATCATCACCGCTTCCTGTTTCCTTCCTTATTAAAACCCTGCATTTATGGTTTCAAGATTTGGAATACACTGAGTTCAGGGAAGACAGTAAAAATCAGAGCTGCTGGCAAAATAAATACATTTATCTGACTTCAGATGTTTTCATTTTAGGAATAAAGGAATAGATTTAGTGATTGAAATCTGGAATATGTTAATTTAACAAAACATAATTTTTTTTACCTAACTGGTAAAGTAATTATGAGCTATTTATTATAGCTGATCATTAATCAAAAGGCTGTGGTCCATCACTTCATAGTTCATTAGTGATGTGCATGTCATGTGAATCTCAAAAAAAAAAAAAAAACCAAAAAAAAAACAGGCATTTCTGGAATAAAATGTAAAGAAAAATTTATATATATATATATATATATATATATATATATATATATATATATATATATATATATAAAATATTAGTGTATATATATATAGAATTCTTCCATAAAATTATCTCCAAAATAAATATACTTATAATATAAGTATAAAATGAAACTTTATAATAATCATAATAATATATTATAGTATAATAATAGATCAGAATAATAAATATGTGAACAAAAAAAAATGTATGCATGGAAGTAACTGGAATGAATATTATTAACCTCTTAACTAGAACTACATCTAATAACCAAATAAATGGAACCAACGTTTTTAACTGCTGAGAAGGAAATGGTGGAAAAAAAACAGAAAGCCTTAAAACAAGACACTTTGTTCATAAACTTCTCTGGCATTCAACTACTATCATTTCACTTGCTGGAACATGTGTCCACGGTGTTGGAAAATATAATCCTAAGAAGAAAAGAAAAAAAATAAGTCAGTTTCTTACACAGTATGCTCCCATATACGTTGTTGGAGGACATGATCTCAAGTTCTTTTTGGATGTTCCTACTCCAACTTCTGACTAATTCAACACACTTCCTGGGGAATTACAGGAGACAAGTTAAAACACTTCAATTCAGACATTTCAGACTCATACAAAAAATAGAAGAACATTAGCAGGTAAATGGCATAAGTAATGTTTCCCTTGAAACGTTTTACAATTGGACATAATAGATCTGTTTACAGGTTGCAAACAGTGATGATGTAACCGGGCTGTGCGCACATTTTGGGAACAGCGTGTTATGCCATGCAAGGGCATGATCCTCTGACTGATTACAAAGAAATATGCTGACTCTGTCAAATCACAATCGACTTCCAGATGCCCGTGCTATTACTGAGTTGGTAGAAGACGTCAGAAAGTGGACCGATTGATTGATAATGCTGACACCTACACACCTGAGACACTATGAAGACTAGATGCTTATGACTGTGTTTATCTGTGGACATGTACAGAATGTCACATACACGGCAGAATTTTGTGTCTTGAAATCAGGGGTCAAGGAAACAAGACTGCTATGAATCATGGGTTATAATCAAACCTGTTGAAATCTAGGCAAAGCAGGTTGTATTTTGCATTGTTGACTTCCTAGCTAGTGATCAATTAATTAATCAATTAGCCAATTAATTGTTGAAGTTCTAACAGTAGATGTAAAATGTGAGCGCAAGTGTTGGTCTCAAGCCCTAGACAGGTTTAATATCTTGCAGACAGAGACATCGTCAGTTGCTTTGAAACGGTTGTGATCCAGGTGGAATCCTGTAAAACTTTAGTGCAACTATGGAATATTGATTCTGGCAACCGCTGTATATATAACAACCTAGCAGTGAGTCAGAGCATGACTCCACAAGACCTGTGGGTGTGCTGTGATGTCTTGCACCAGGACAATGGCAGTGGATTCTTTGGATTTGTGGTTTACGTGAAGGGGGGGATGGGGGGGGGGGTCATACACAGTACTTGGTTGACTTTTATGCAATTTCTAAAAATAAATGTGCAACTCGAAGCATTTCAAAACATTTGCATTAGTACAAACTTTTAGTACGCCAAGAACAATTTATGAAACGTTAAAAGAATATGGCACATTCATAATTGTGACTCTGCCACCCACCAGGTGAAGCGACCAAGATCAGATGGGAGATGTAGTACATCACAAAAGCAAACCCTAGTCCAGAAAGCCACTACTGAAGAAAGGGTGGCCAAAAGGCACACTGCAGACTCAGCAAATATGGAATAATGCTCTCTTATCTGATGAGACCAAAATGTATTTTTGCCCATTGAAGCACTGGAACGTTTGTTGGAAATCCAAGACTGTACATAACCCCAAGGATACCATCCCTACACTGACAAGGGCTGCTTTTCATTAGCGAAAACTGGGAAGCTCAGTTTATGTTGTTCAGCAGGGACGGTGACGGATAGAGCCAAACGCTGTAAAAAAAAAAAAAAAAACTAAAATAAAACAAACTGGTTTAAACGCAAGAACCTGAAGAACAGCCCAGTCACCGCCCAAACCTCAATGTGATCAAGAACCTGTGTCAAGACTTGCCATTTAATTTTATACTGCAAGGGATTTTTTACCCAGGAAAAATGGGCAAAAATATCAAACTCTAGCTGGAAAAGCATAGCTCAGAACAATCAGCTACGTATAATACAAAGCACTGAACAATTCAGAATAAAAAACTCAGCAAGTGCGTGTTACCTGTTTAAAGCTGATTCGGGGATGTCGTAAGGCTCCATGTAAAATGAACGGTTTCAACCAAACACAACAAACCATACCATGTACTGTATCTTAGATCACAGAGGATACTCTTAGAAAAGTGCAAGTAACAAAAAAAAAAGGCTGTTCTAAGCTGCAAATGGAATTTTTAACTGTTTTATTACCCCTGAACTTTCAGCTTTGTTTAAGTTGCTTTGTATTCAGGACCGTGTCCCCCAACCTTCTTTAGTATCCCATAACTCTGTGGGCCTGCCTTTGTGAAATCAGTGTGGCACACAACTCCTCCCTCTCTTGCTCACTTGCTCCCAACCTCACCCTGTGACTGATTGCATGCTCAAAGCCATCTCGGGCACCCGTTCATTTTGTGGCCTCAGAAACCGAAACCAGATCAAGTTCAAACAGGTCTCCATTTCGGTCCTTGAGCTTAACTCACAGTACTTTTTCTCTTCTCACAGACACTCATACAAACCTGAGTCATACACAAGTGCAAGCTGAAATCACAATTTACCCATTAGAATCCTAATTGCCAGCAGTACATAGGTAAACTCCTCTTGTTTCCTTGTTACAGCTTGATGTGTTTGCGTGATTACAAGTATTCATCAATTCCCTTTAATTCCTTGGCGCCTGCCCTTACCCAGGGAAAATGACCTGCATGTCTAGACAAATTTAACCAAAACCTGAAACACCTGTAGCAGCTGATGTACACTCCTACCTCCACCTGCATCACAAGACACCATCTGTTGGATTGAAACCAGTTAAAATATCATGCAATTAATGGGATGAACCAGGTTTCCAATGAGTTCTTATCAATGTCTTGACATCAATAGAAAAGGTAGGCATTAAGGGTTGCCTGCTGCTGGCTCAGGTCCTAGTTGACAGATCCTTAAACAGTTATGTTATGCAGATGAGAGACACCAGCTTAATCAAATTGAGGAATGTGTCTCATGATGATTATAAACTTCCTTCTACTTAAATCTGATAGGACAGAAGTACTGGTACTTGGACCACTTACTGGAAGTAAGTTGTCTGTTCACACATTCATCCTGGATGGCTTCTTTGCTTCATCATGTGCATCAATAAAATACCTCGATGTGGTCTTTGATTGATCTTTCATTTACAGCTCATGTAGATATTATCCTATCATCTTGATCAACTTCTTTCATCACCGAAATATTGCGCAACATATTGTCACTAAATGACGCAGAAAAAGTAGTAACTACCCATTTATATACATGTTCTACTAGTCTCCAGTCAGTGCAGAATACAGCAGGCATTCTGCTGTTACTAGAAACAGAAGATATGAGCACATCACCCCTATCTTATCCACCCTGCATTAGCACCCTACGTCTACTTCTGACCTACAGTATAAGGCACTAAATGGTCTCACGCTATGGTAGCTGAGCGAACTACCAGTGTTTTATGATCCGCCACATCTACATCAATCAAAGGATGCAGGCTGCTTGGTGGTACCTCGTATTATGAAAATTTATTTTCCCCCAAAGTCCCAAAGTTATGGAAAAGCCTTCACATTACCATTCAAAGCTCAGACACAACCGCTGTATTGAAGTCTAGGCTGAACACACTTATTTAGCCAAGCATTTTGTGAATATATTTGTCTGCAGATCTGGGGAACTAATGGACATACAGTTAGAGCTTTATGGTTACCTGATATGTTTGAATATTGTCTTCCCCCATTCTCATTGATCACAAATTTGTTGACAGTAAAGTAACTGGTTGCCTTGCTTTTCTGGGAGTTCTCGTCATAGTTAGTCCTGCTGGAGTCCTTGTTTGCACTCTGCTAAAGATACTGAAAAGATACATTAACCCTATATATTATGTGACTGTAAGCATATCTACCTATTCTCTCTCTCTCTTGTTCAAGCCACACATGGCACTCCTGATTACCAGTAATCTCTCTCACCCTGTCTAACTCATCCTGGTGACAAACTTCTAGTTGCAGTTCACTTCTCATGGAAGCCTCTGGGTTGCTGCAGAGGATCATCCCATATGGACTGCTTGGGATACATGAGGTGATTGAGGACAGGTCCAGTCGATGTTGTCTTGGACTCAGCTGATTATTTCGGCCAGTTTTTCCTCTGAGGGCTTGGACTGCAGTCACTTTATGGTTTAAGCCTGAATTTCCCATGAACACCTTTTTTAAATTTTTTTTTAATTTATTTATTTTTTTTTAAACCAAACCTCCAACAACAGATTTTTTTTAAATTAACTTAAACACCTGTCCCATTATATTGAACTTTCAACCTCATAACACACAGTTATACCAGGGACTGATTTAGGTTCATAGTATCTGATATTACCCAAATGAGAATGCGTTTAGTGTTCGGG
Source organism: Clarias magur (assembly GCA_013621035.1). Lineage (NCBI taxonomy): Eukaryota > Metazoa > Chordata > Actinopteri > Siluriformes > Clariidae > Clarias > Clarias magur. Next base: position 261,218 of record QNUK01000226.1, on the reverse strand, counting down.
CTTGGTTCCTTACAAGGTTTCTTCCTATTCTCACCACAGGGAGTTTTCCTTTGCCACCATTTGAATGTTTTGTGAATCTTCAGCGATCTATTTTGCCGAGTCTGTTCTCACTCTAGTGTCAGATTCCTTTTCGTTGTTGACAGAAGTGAAACCTACCGGGGTCTTCAACAGTAGTACAGTAGCACATCGGCTTCAAATTTCAAAAGGATTGTACATTCTGCGATGCTTCTGAGACATTTTGACCTTACTTCTGACTGGATGTTTTTTGCACCACTCACTCACTCGATCATTATCTAAGGTTGCGGGAGGCCTGGAGCCTATCCCAGAGGACTTGGGACACAAGGCGGGACACATCCTGGACAGGGTGCCAGTACATCACAGGGCATTTACCTATAAAATGGTTTATTATACATAATAAAAGCCCATATACATTATATAGCCAACAGACACAACTATCTAAAATATACTATATCTGTATGCATATAATATACTTTATGTGTGGCACTGACGATTAACTAACGTGTGCACAGGAGGATATATCCAGGTCATCCATCCAAGCAAGGTCTAACTCTTATCAGTGTTGGTCAAGCGCACACAGCAACATTTTTTTTTCTCCTACACACCCAGCCACACACACGCAGTCATCCAACCATTCTGTCAGACCGGTATTAAGAGTCAACACCCTCTGCATGAATATAATGTAAATTGTTATTTCCTGTCTTTCACAATGTGTCTGATCTTAGGTCAGATTTCACAGTGCTCATTTTTGCATTCAACTCTGCATCAGTCAGTGTATTTCTCTCATTCGTTATACTGAAGTTATTCGTTATTTGAGAGCTCTAGCGTAGCCGCATGACTGATAATTCGGCGCCATTACAAATCATGTTGGGCTCCAAGATAGGACTGATGAGGCGGGCAGGTTCATCACAATTTTAATGTGGTAGGCCGGAGAGGATTAATAGATTAGGATTATAATGCGACTCTAAATCAAATCAAACTTCCTCAAATAGTTTGGTCTCTGTCGGACTCTTCCACCCGGTTTAAGCACACAGCAGCTGGAAAGTCTGGAAAGCTTTTTTTGTTATCCAAATCTTTAATTTCAGACTCTGTGCTTGGCCCTCCCAAGTTTCTGTTTTCCAAATCAGCGCCTTCATTTAGATTTTATGTAGACTGTCACACTCTGGCTCTGCTTCTTATGCCTTTTCAGAGCGAGTCATTAGAAAAAGAAAAAAAAAAAACTCCAGTACACACCCTGCAAAGACGGGAATGTTTATATTAGAACTCTTATGTGAGAATGTGAAGACTCGTATGTTATAAATAAGCAGTAAATGATGATAGGATGTGTGATGCAACAAAAGCAGTTACTGTTACACCCATGAAACTGATAATTTTTATACAACCTCACTGCAGGCCTCTCCTTTTCTACAGTACCTTGAAAAAGTACCCCTTGAACTCCATGTTTTGTCATGTTACATGTGATAAACTAACAAAGTGGCACATAATTGTGAATCGGAACCGACCATCCACCTAAGCTGACACGCCGGCCGGGCAAGGAGAGCCAAGAGGCCCAGAGTAACTCTGGAGGAGCTGGAGCCATGTGGAACTGCAAATGGGATGTCTTATGGCTTTCTTCATGCCACTCGTCCATAAAGGCCAGATTTATGAGGTGCATGACTAATACTGGAGTTGTCCTGTGGTCAGATTCTCCCACCAGAGCTGTGGAGCTCCGGGTCTCCTGATTAATGCTTTCCTTGCCTGGCCTGGCCTGGCGACCATGTCTTGCTAGGTTTACAGTTCTACATGACAACAATTACAACTTTGATTTGAGCCCTTTTATTTTGCGCATTTATGCGAATGAGTTGTTATTTTTAAAACCGTTCTGTATTAGATTAAATGGCTTAATATTCACCTTGCAGCCAGATTTGTTTTGAACTGTGCTGTTACAGAAAAAGTAGTAATGCGTGTAACCAATCAGAATAAAAAAATCCAACAAAATTGTGGTATAAAGGAATGTATTAAGTGACCATTGATTATTAAACATTAAACATATTATAGCAATTTGATGGCAAATGATGCACAAGCTAGATATATTGATGGAACTACAGTACAGTACGTCTTAACGATTCGCTAGAGCTGTGAATTTTGACTCGATTCAATGGCACCAAAGTGTACTGACTCATTTGTTTCAAGAGGGTATATTTCATAGAGATTTAGAGCATTAAAGCTCATAAACTCCAAAGAAGGTGGCGCAATGCTTCTGCAAAATGTGAGTATTTGCAGGAAGATGGAAGTGGTTTGGATTTTCTCCAAAAGCTGAGGTATAGTTTTAAGAAAAATTTGTCCATTTTAGAAAATTTATCGTCTTTAAAGCTTACCTAAATAATTTAAAAACTGCAAATCAATTATGACTTGAAAACTGAACAGTTTATTCATTCATAATTGAATCAATTCAGTTGAGAATCACCATGAAACAATTGATTAAATTCAATTATTCTAAAGATTTGACAATTTTTCAATTTTTTTTACAAATACCACAATTCCACTTTCCTGTGAATGTCAGCTAGAAAATATAATAAATAACCCCACGGTAGGATCACATCTCAGTCTCCTAGACATCAAGAGACATCTGAGAACTGAATCGCTACAAGGCTAAATAATCTCCGTCAAACAATCCAGAAAAACATGAGTGCTATTGTTTTAAGTTCTGCGTTAGTGTCCGCAGTGACACAGACACTCGATTTGTGCCCCGCTTCACCTTAGACAAAAATACTGAACATGAGTTTAAACATGATCTTCCAGGATCTTGGCACGGTGGCAGAACTCCAAATCCTGTACAAGATCCTGGCCGTGGCTTGTTTGTGTCACATGTGTGAAGGTCGAAGCCAATCAACACCGCAGAATTGAAAGTGACAAATGAAAAGAAAATGCGTATCCTGCCAGACGGGAGTGTGATACGATTACATTTCAAAATGTATTGATATTGAATACCGTAATTCAACTTTGTAATCTTTCTTTAGATTATATTAAAGAACATTTGTTACCTTTTTACATCTTTGTATTTGCCAGGGCTTAAACAAACTAAAAATATTTTTTTCCCCCTTATCGTGACCTTGTATAAGAAGATCCCTCTCCCCCCAGCTTTGTGCTGTTCTGGATCAGACAGTGAAATGGCACATGGCAAAAGATTAAGGTAGAAAAGAATGCATTACTAAGTGGTATTTCAGCTGGAGCATTAACAGACACACTTTAGGGGAGCCTAAAAGTGTTAACTTGTGGAAAAGTTCACTACCTGGCCAAGACCAGATAGTGACCACCGTTTGGTCCTCATGTTTCCAAAGCTACGCTTTCTCAATCTGAATCCTGGAATATGTTCCTGTTCCATCAGATAAAAATAATAAAACTCCATGATTGTAATAACCAGATCATTCCTAGGACATTAAGGTCATCAGCTGACTTCATTTTTTGCCACATATTGTTGTTGAGCCTTGACCTGACCTTCTGAAGCAACCTCTAATCATAATACTGCCCCCAGAGGCCTGTACAGTAACCATTACAGTATGTATAATGGGTGCATCACTTCATGCGTTTTCATTCTTACCCTGATGCACCCAGCACGATAGCGTCAATCTGGACTCATAAGACCACATGACCTTTTCCCAAAAAGTCCATTCTTTATGCTCCTGAGCAAATTTAAGTGTTTTTTTTTTAAATGATTTTTTTTTTCTGCTTAGTCTCACTTATAAATAGTTGTGTTATGGACACAGCTGCTTAGTCCCAATGTCAGAATTTGTGCGTGTGTGGAAATGCTGTTACTTTCAATATTAAACATAGCTCTGATTTCTATTGTTTTGTTTTTTTCCATGTATCTCTACTGATTATTTTATTTTCTTATCAATTTTATTTATTTTTTGGCTGGACAATGTAGTAAAATGAAAAAAAGACACAAGGCAAACAACAATGTCATCACGCTGATGACAAGTGTATGTGAAATACAATGGCCAAAGCACAGTGACTGAATCCAGACATGAGATAAGAGGTTCAGTATCTGTGCCGAGGGTCATATTTGGGCAGGGACTTTATTCATCACTAGGTGAGAGACGACAGCAAGACAGAAAAAGAGGGCGAGTGAAAGGGGAGGAGGCATGCAATTCTAGACAGAAGATATATGATTAACGCATGAGTCAGCGTTAGTAAGAGTCACCCGCCGGAACAGGGACTTGGCTGAGGTGTGCATTTACTTCATCTTCTATTGACATTTGAAAGTGAACATTCTTGTTCACTTTCATAGCAAGCATTTACATTTCACCAACTGTGGAAAATCACTGCAGTTTGGCCTTCTTACATCACCACTCAGTCATATATCTGATGCCGTACACTCGACTTTTCCAAAACCTGACCTTCCTGTGGTGTCTTCATCTGTAAAATAAACATTTCCATTCTTAACAAATCCAAACAGGTCCTAAAAAAACAACAACAAAAAAAAACTAATTACCCACATTTTTAATATCCTACCTCACACAAGCTACGATATCAGAAATATATCAGCAATGATTCACCTCGATGCTCCAACTATAATGCAAGATATTTTTTACATTTATTTATAATTAGATTATTTTGATTATTATGATATTTCCCAAAAAATAACATCTAGTGCAACTTTTCTTCTTACAGTCCCTTAGGAGAATCCCTCATCACTGTTGGGTGTAACGCGTTAGAGTACTCGGATTACTTTTTTGATGTAACAAGTAATCTAACGTGTTAGCTCCGCCATTCAACTACTCAGTTACTTAGTTACTTTTTCAAAAATGTAATCCGTTATTCAGACAATTTCCTTGAGCCAGACAGCAGTCAATCCCAATCCATTAGTTTGTGTGTGTGTGTGTGTGTGTGTGTGTGTGTGTGTGTGTGTGTGTGTGTGTGTGAGAAAGTTGTCCTTCAAGCCCCGCCCCCGATAACCTGCCTTCCTCTGTTATTCCTGCTGTTATACCCCTATCTCACCTATGCGGTTTGACTATGCGATGACCGATGCGCGGAAAGATAGAAACCTAATCACAGCTCCGAAACTCGCGGTGAATCATGATGAACTGTAGTTACGGCAACCGCGCGAAACCGTGTGGGTGAGATAGGGGTATTAGTAGTTAACAGATTATGGGATAAACTTGGCTGAGTGATAATGGTAGAATAATAATTTTAAAGGCCTTGACTAAAACAACATGCATGAGGAAGCACAAAGGAGTTTTCATTTTCTGCAATGGAAAAGTACTCGAACTAGTTACTTTTATCAGAAAGTAACACAGTAATGTAACGGAACACTTTTTGAAGACAGTAATTTGTGTTGGGGGTGGCAGTGTTGTGGTCAAAGCCACAAAGGTCACAGAAAATTGTAAAACTGGAAATTTTATATTACCTGTTCTCCTAAGGGATTTTTTTAGTTCAATCACACTTGTCCAAGTGGCATGTAACCAGGTCTTCATCTCAGTTTTTCAACTTAAATTCGACTTTATCTTTAAACGCGTTCCTTCTGTAATTGTTATAATGCATGGCTGCTGCTTTGCCTAATCTTATCTTTCGAATCAGAAGGAAATCAACTAAAAAAGTTTAAAGCTAATTTTAATAGCTAAAAACAAAACATAAAAGCTTAATAACAGCCAATACATAACTGTGCAATTCTTAATCTAAATACTTGATTATTCGTTTCAATAATCGATTAATTAAACCACCACCACCACCACAATAAAAACATGGTTCAAACCCCCAACCCTTGAGGTGGAAGGTGACCATGTTAACTGCCGTGCCCATCTCGGTGTGATAACCAAGCTACATTCACGTTAGCCACATTGCTTAATTCCAATTTTTTGCTCAGATCGGACCGTCACGGCCTTACAGTTCACGTTCATAATTACGCGCGACTTCGACTCTAATGTGGGCGTGTCTGTCCTTGAAACAGCAGGCACGTGCACATGGATACGGCTTTGCTCGCACCATCTGGGTTGCAATAAGTTGGGGTCAAAAAATCTGAACTTCGGTCACTTTCGTGCTGGTATTCAGGCTGTGAATATACCCTAGGCCTAATTTGAACTTCAATATTACAACATATCTATTATTTATAGACAGTGACTGACCGCATGCATTCATACAAACAATAATTGAGGAAAAGGAAATGAACTTGGTTCGCAGGTGCAGTCGATTACTATGAAAAAGTTCCCACCATCTATTATTCCAAAAAACAGCATTAATCTTCAGACAGGACATAACCACTGGCATTCCTGTAGCTGCTGGTAGTCCAGCTAATAAGTGGTGCTTCTGTGATCCATTCAAAGCTCTGGTGTGATTCAGGAATCTGTCAGTACTTCACAGAGTCGAGTGCCAGACATTCCTCAGCAGTCATACCGAGTATCCACCCAAACCCACTTACTAATAAAAGCCACTTCTAAAGTAAACGCATACAGGAAGGTTATTGTTGTTTTATATTCTTCCAGTGCACGTATCAAGTGTTAAATTTTGGCCCACTGCTCTCGGCAAGCCGTTTTTAAAAGGTTTCCTCTGATTGACTGAAAATCCTTCATGAAAAAAAGTGAGGCCATGCAAGCACTTTAACCTTTTTTCTCATTCCATTTATTTTCTTGGCTTATGAGATTGTATTCGCTTTTGTTCTGAGATATCCGGATACTGTGCGTTGCTCCATTCGTGTTTCCTTCCCTGACGTGTACAACCTTTGTTGCTTCTGGTCATCCTGAACCTGAACCTCTTTTCAAGTGACTGTTCGCCTCTCTCTTAACTTCCTTATCATTTGTCCAAGAGCATGTTGTGAAATGTGAAATCTTGAATGGTGCACCCACCCAAGGACAGTCAGTTGTGGTTACATGAACTTTCCACCTACATATCATCGAACCAAATGTACTGACATGGATGTTTAAATGGATTTGAAGCTGTTTCTGACTTGAAAGAGTGAGATGAAAGAGTTTCCAAGTCTTTCATCTACACCACGGTTTTGCTTATATTTACAAGTACAAAGTGAAAACACATTACTGTATGTACCGTATGTAGACTTTAAGTATGTAATATTTCATTATGTATATTACATCACAAAAACAGAAGTGCCTGAATAACAATATCCACTCACTACACCTTGCACACTGTAACAGGGGACAGGGGTAGCTCAGTGGTTAAGGCATTGGACTACGGTTCAGAAGATCCCAGGTTCAAACCTCACAACCACCAAGTTGCCACTGTTGGGCCCTTGAGCAAGGCAGGTTCAATGAGGTTTGCTCAGATGTAATGAGATAAAAATGTAAGTCGCTGTGGATAAGGGCGTCTGCCAAATGCCTAGATGTAGATGTAAGATTTAGTTTGACCACCTTTAGTGTTGATTATGGCTTACAAGGTCAAGGCATGTTTGAAAACAATGCCTCATGCTTCCAGAACCACTCGTCCACAGTTCAAGAATGTGCCTGATGCATTATGGAACTGTATAGATCATTAGTCATTCAGGACATTCAGGCCTGCAGATGACTTGCCACATAACGTTGTTGAGCCTAGACCTGAACAACTAAAGTGACCCCAGATCATAACCCTGCCTCCAGAGGCTTGTACTGGCCCCTATGTGTAACAGCTGCATCACATCATGCACTTCCCTTCTTACCCTGATGCACCCATCTCCTTGAAATATGGTCAGCCAGGACTCAGCAGACAACATGACCTTTTTCAAGTCCGATCCTTATGCTTTCTTACAAAATGAAGCATATTTACCAAATACTGTATCCTCTCTAACAATTGGTTTTCTTTATGGCCACAAAGCTGTTTAGTCCAGGCCTTACATTATTAAATCTAGCTGTCATTTCTAACGTTGATATTTAAGTCGCAACTTCACTGATTCCTGATTGGGGTCACCCATGAATGTGACAGTTTAGCACCGTCCTTCCAGATTTTAACAGTTCTTGACCCAATTCCAGTAATTTCAGCATCCTCCATCGTTATTTTTCTTTGTTTGATGCAGTGCCTTTTTGAAACACTGTGTGTATACTGTTAGTACTACTGCCATTGCTGACCCATGCAGACCCAAAGTCACGAACAATGAACACAATTCCAAAATTCCAAACCTCATGCCAAACTGACACACGGACCAAAACTCACAAACAGACCGCAACCAAGCACACAAACCAAAATAGCACATGTACCCAATCTTCCATATAAACCGAACTCTTAAAAAAAAATAAAAAAATAAAAACTTAGTGTACAGAGAGCAAATTTACCACAGAAAAATCAGGTCGAAAAACAAATCCATGGATGGTAAATGCGTTACATCTATAATCATTAACTAAAAATTAATAGCCATGTCTCAAAACAGTTAAATTCTTATTAATCACTAATGTTTGTTGTGCATTATATATCTCCGTCAGCACACGTCTCATTAAACCTGTACACCACAAGGGGGCGCACAATAGAGTTCAGGCAATGCACAGTTTTGAACATTGTATTTTTTGGAACTGTTTAACTGAAACCTAAACTTGTCTTCATGCAATTGATTATTTATGATTCACTGATTATTGCTTGTTACAGAACAGTTAGTTTTGACCGAGTAATCCGATTGGACGAGAGGCATAACCACGAGTAGTGATCTGTGGTGTTGTGCACTATGTGTTCTAACAATCATTAATTACACTAACTGTCAGTCACCAGCATGGATGAATCCCAAATACATCTCTATTCCCTGATCAAGGGCTCTACTTAGCATATGAAACAAAGGATATATAGCATACTAGCTTTCCATTTCACGCTATTTGGGATTAAACCCCCAAACCCAGAAGTTAGCCGATATTCTAAAAAGGAATAAGTGGAAATATAAAGTAAATCTTCATGGTTTATTCTCTTCACCTTTCGACTACATAATACCGCGAGCAATTTAAAACCACTTTTTAAAAATTATTATTATTATTATTATTATTTTATTATTATTATTATTATTATTAAGTGTGTAAAAACATAAGTGGGTCTTCGTATTACACAAATACAACCTCGGACAAACAGCAGCTTTTTTTTTTTTTTTTTTCACCATGCCATTATTGATTTAAAAAAAATTAATAAATCCCACATATGTAAAAATATGTATACACACTGTTTGAAGCGATCTGCTTTCATACCTGTTTTACTGAGTGCCACATGATACTACAAGCAACCTGATGTCAACTTTGAAAGAAAAAAATGTTTGAACATGTTATAAGACCAAAGGGAACAATAAAAAAAAATGTTACAAGACTATAAGGTATACTTACTGATTCAAATCTGAACCTTACAGTTCTTAGCTCACCTGTTTGTGAGTGTTGATCAAGAAACTGATTAATAATTCCTGGTTCTTTGCCCAGGAAGTCCTGACCAAACCTCCCCACCCTGTAACTTAACACATGCAAAATAAAATGCACAGCCCACGAGTAATCACTGTGATCAACAGCATGTTAGGATACCTATTGTCCAGTGGATTAAAAAAAAAAAAAAAATTAAACCATGACCTTCTCAGGATCCAATATTGATCTTAAAATTAAACTGTTTACCAGCTAGAACCTGTTAAGTCGTTGTTTATCCACTGGCTGAAATTTGTGGATATTTTAGGTCATAGGTCCGTATGCAAATTTGCATATACTGTACTACTAAGTGAAAGCAGAAATAACAACACGCACAGGAAGCACATTTCCTTGGAAATTCTACTAAAGAAATTTGACTTTTAATGAAACAAATTACTTAAAAAGACTTTTTCTTTGTTATCAGAAGTGCTGCAGGGCAAACACCGTGTCTTTCAACACTTTTGCTGTTCTGACAGACAGTGCTGCAAGCAAGACGTTTGAGAAAAATATCTCGTCTGAAGAACTCGGCACACCCACTTACATTGTTTCGAGTTACCAAACTGGGACTGAGTACTTCTTGGGAAACTGACAGGTTGTGAAAGTCTTATCTTAAGGATTTTTCTGTGGCGAATAATAATTGCTGCATGTCCTCCCTCTTTAAAAATTTTGTTAGTCATCAAAATACCAACATTTTTAAATGTTCAAATTATATGGGTGTCTCACATTTCCTTTCTTCGCTTCCTTTGCTTGTTCTTAACTCCACCCATAGAGAAGGCAAGGAGGCGATGGCTGGAAAGAAAATAAGCACCTCCCAGCTATATTTCACAACACTGATACTGCCTGAATTAGTTTTCCGTCATCACATCCTCACACCACAGCCACGTTTTATTCCTCTTTTACCCCTGCAATTTTGACATTCACTTTTTAGGTCATTTAAGATTGACCATCATTTAATTAACGATAAGGGGACAGGGCGAGCTTGATGATTATGATGTTCAGGAGGTCTTCAGTTCGAGCCCTGACACCCCTGGGCTGCCATCGTTGGACCCTTGAACAAAGTCCTTCATCCCGAGTACTCAGATACGATCGGGTGTCAAGCTGGCAACCCGTCCATAGAAACGGCAGCTGCAGTATACTGTACCTTCCGGGTGGATAGCATCCATAGCCGATATGCCAGGTGGCAAGTGTACAGAAATATCAGTCATCAGAGCACATTGCTAAAATTTATGTTTCTCCTCCATTTTGAACACTGTTACTGGAAAATACTGGAAAATTCTGTTTAAATCCAATGCAAGTCTACTTGTGAAATATCATTACTCTGACTGACCCTTAAAGGTTTTTGCTCCTATTTAAACAAGTGCAAACAAGTTTCAGAGCCCTCCAAAATATGTCTGTTAATTTTCTGGAATTTCCTTCAGTAACGATAAAGTAAGTACGTTTTGCATGTACTGTATGCATGTTTGTTTGTATTTATGTTTGTATGTATGCGTGTATGCGTATATGCGTGTATGCATGTATGTATGTCTGCATGTACGGTATGCATGTTTGTATTTATGTATGTATGTATGTATGTATGCAGGTACAGGTATGCATGTTTGTTTGCATGTATGCATGTACATGTTTGTTTGTTTGTATTTATGTATGCATGTTTGTATGCGTGTACTGTATGCATGTTTGCTTGTTTGTAAGTATTTATGTATGCATGTATGGTATGCATATTTGTATGTGTGTACTGCATGTATGTATGTATGTATGCATGCATGTATGTATACATGTAGCTCTGAAAAAACCGTAGCCCAGAGACCCGCAGAACTTTGCGGAGTTTAACAGCGCTGGGTTAAGTTGAGCATGAGCTGGTGGAGGGGCTCCTGGCATATGAGGTCACAACAGGGGAAGAATCTGATTGGCTTGTTTATGCCCAGGTGAAACAAAAATCAGAAAAGGACAAACTGCTTATTATAATTTTTTTGTTGATTTGGTTTGGGGAGACGCATCTTGAAGTCTAAAATGACAAAAAAAAAGTGAATTTTGCATAATAGCTCCCCTTTAAGAATTTATTTATTCTTTGCTCATTTGCGTACTAGAACCTGATTGGCTCTTATGTTTTATGACCTAGTTTTGTGTTTAGTAGTTACTCGGGTTTTTCAGTGAAACTTTTAACCTTAATAGTTGCCTTCAACTTGACAGAAAGGTGAAATAATATACACTAAAAGCCTATATATACACACACACAATACGCAGGTGTTTGAGTGGGTGTATGTGTGTGCACAATCACAAAATAAATTTTGGATATCAAAGATCAACATCGAAAGCATGTCAGAGCAGGCAAACATAACCGCACAACAATGTTGCTCGGCTGGATCTCAAAGCTTCAAGGCAGTGTTTGCTTGGAGCAACTTTAAAATATCTTTGTTGACAGATTATTTTTAATCCTCTCATCATGTGCTTTATAAAAAAAAAAAAGAAAAAAAGAAAAGAAAAGAAAAAAAAACTATGGCGATTAGAGCCCTGAATATATTCTGAGGATTTAGCACGCAAATCACATTGACTGTACTGCTATACAGTTTTGGCTTCTTTATTTATTATTTTATCACTAAATTTCGATGCCTTGTACATGCTCTTCTGGTCACCATGATTCTGGGTAGCTTTGAACCGATATGTATGTTTTCTCACCTCACATGTTCAACAATGTGGTTCCACCCACAGAACCGTCAACCCAGGCAATAATTGTTTTGTCTCAGTCTGTGTCACCTCTGTCTAAGAGATTGATGTGTTTGAAAACCCTAGAACATCAGTTATCCTCAAGCCAGCCCATCTGGCACCAACAACCAGGCCACTGTTAAAAAGTCATAAAGACCAACCTTTTTTTTCCCCCATTCTAGGGCTTGAGGTAAATACGTAGTAAATAAAGCTCTTATATTGTATATGCATGGTTTAATTTATTCTGTGGCCATCTGCAAACGTCTTGAGCCACCACTTAAATGAAATGAGTGAGATTAAATTAAAGAAATGGGGAGAAAAGTTTCAATGCAACAGGCTGCAAAATGATAAAGAAAGATACATACTCAACGGATTTTTCAGTTGGAACAACTTCAGCAGCAACCTCATTTCCCCTCTCGTCCTTTGCAACAGCTCAGCATTCAGCAGCGCCAGTATACTTAATAATAACCTCTGGCCTGGTCACATATCCTCGTTTACACTGTTTCTCGCCGGGTTCATGCCTTAAGGTAGATTTTTTTTTTTTTAAGCTTGAATGATTCATAGGTTACTGTGTGGCTTAACAAACAAAAAACATTCCTCTGAAGCTGCTCAGGTACAGTACAGGAGCTGTGGCAGGGGTAGCTCAGTGGTTAAGGCATTGGACTACGGTTCAGAAGATCCCATGGTTCAAACCTCACACCCACCAAGTTGCCACTGTTGGGCCCTTGAGCAAGGCCCTTAACCCTCATTAGCTCAGATGTAATGAGATAAAAATGTAAGTCGCTCTGGATAAGGGTGTCTGCCAAATGCGATGTAGGAGCTAGGCTGGAAATGAGATGATTGCCTTCAGGAAGTCAGGAAAACTATTCCTCAAGACTACACGAATACGAAAGTTTGAAAGGAACGGGTGGCTCAGGACTTCTGCACAGTACAGTCCTGTCATTCTGCCACATGATTGCAGTCAGTGGATGACTGCAGAAATAAGCAGATGTACTGTACAGCTGTTCCCGTTAAAGTGGACACTGAGTGAATGAACTAGTAAAAAAAAAAAAAAATTCTGATTACATTTTTAAAGACACCACACATAACCCCAATGGGGAAACAATCACTTTCCAGTGCTGGAATGTGTAATTGATGCATGGGCTAAATCAATTATGCTAACTGAGGAAGATGGATAAATTGCAGTGCTAAAGCCTTTAGGACTGGACCCAATACCGTTGTTCTAGGCCAAGTTGTTAGTGGATACGCAGCTTGATCTTCCTAGATACATGATATTGAAAGCCGGATAAACCAGATTTTAGAGAAGCGTGTAAAAAAAAAAAAAGATTTTTTTTTAATTTAGTTTTTTGTGCGCGAGTTTAAACATGTTTCTCTCGTGTAGAGAGATTGTGGCTGAGGCTGGGAAAACCACAAGTCATAGACACAAAGACACAATTACAAAACCAAAAGATACACCAACATACTGTACATCCGACAACATGTAGGAAACCAACAGGGAGATGATGCAAACTCCATGCACACAGACCTGAGGTGAAATTCAAACCCCCAACCCTGGAGGTGCAAGGTAACAATGTTAATCATTGAGCCACTGTTCCCCACCGGGAAATATGGACACTAGGAATGATAGAAGACACTAGGTCAATCGAAAGCAAGAGCAAAGGTAAAGTAGAAAACAGAACCACACAGAACAAATTAAACACTATGGGTACGGTACAAACACTTCAAGTGGGAAGATGCACATTACAAAGATGTACAGTAAGTGTTTATAAACATTGATCAGAAGAGTCATCACTTATTATTATTATTATTTATTATATTATTAATAAAAAAATATATATATATTAAGCTAAATTTACTTTTGTCAATTTTAGATGTGTGCAAACAAAAAAAAATCTAAGAAAATAAAATCCCCGCTTTTTGTTTGTTTTTCATTTTTACTGTCCAGAGCGTAAACAAGCCAATTTGATTTTCTACCTAATGTGACCTAATACAAGTAAAGCCACTCCCCTTGCTTGTTGCGCAGCTCTGCTGTTCTCTTGTAGGGTTGTCCAACAGCAGAAACTGTATATTGACATGAAACAGTGTATTTGGAAGTGGAGTGAACTGAAGCGAGACTGAAAAATATGAAATCATGCGTTAGCTGGAGCTTTAACTGACACACTTTGGGGGAGCTCTGAGGGCTGTGCTTAAACTTGTTAAAGAAAAGAGTAAAATATATTAACTTGAAGATAGCATCTCCGTCTGCAATTTAAATTTTCCTGAACTGGAGGCTTGTCTAGCTAAAAATAGGTATGTAAATAATCACAAGCTAGCTTATTTAAAAGTGTAATGCAAAAGCAAATCACTGCACACTGAAGAAATATCTGTACAACAGCTGTAATGGAATTCTCATATGCAATGCTGCGTAAAACTGCCACTTGATCTATTATTATTTGGCTTCCAAAGAGCCAGACTTTCTTGTATTTTTATTGTAGTCTTGAGGAATTGTCCTCCAGGCCTCCACAAGGACTTTCCGAGCAGTTTTTGTATGTTAGGCCACACGGTGACCAATGCATCATTCAAACATAAAAAATAACTCTAACATAAGGGATGAACGGGTGAGAAACAGCTGCAGATGATGACAGATTAGTATACTGGTGATGCTGAAGGCTGGAACAGACGAGAGGGAAAATGAGGTTGCTGCTGAGCTCGTTACATAAACAATCAATTCTCCAGGCCCTTTGCAGCTTGCCACAGTACAACATTTGTTCCAATTCCTTTCATTTGATCTACATTATTTAATTTCATTTAATATGAAGAAATAAAAGGTGGCTCAAGACTTTTACACAGTACCAGATGTTGGCTAAGAGGTGTTGATTGAACAAAAGCTCTGAGAATAGTGCCGACTTTTAAACCTTGGTATGATGAAAGAGAAATGTAAAAAATTGGAAAGAGTATCCAGTAGCTGTGCTTTTTATTTTTTACAACAGCAAGCCCCGTCATGTTTTATTGCTTTATAGCTGACGTGCATTGTGTCGATGTTGCCAATATTGTCATGATGCTTTTGAAACCCTACAAAATAAAGGCATTATGTTGCTATGATCATGGAAGTGTCTGTCACGCATGGATACAGTCTTTCAGTCATACTGTAGATGTGACATCAAGACCCAATGTGAAGTGGCTCAGAGGGCTAAGGCACTGAGTTACCGATCAGAGAGTCAGTGGTTCGAGGTCAGGCTCCCCCAAGTTGCCATTGTTGGGCCCTTGAGCCCAACAGCTGAAAGAATTTCACTGTGCAGATATGTGTGTGTGACAAATAAAGGATTCACTTAATTAAAAAAAAGCTCCTTAGCAGCCTTGAAACTAACCATGTTTCAAGCTTTAATGCTTGTTAAGAAGGTTAAATTCTAATATTAACAAATAGGCGGCATGATTACTCAGTGGTTCTCGCTGTTGCCTTGCACCTCCAGGGTCTGAGTTCCGTGTGCATGGAATCTGCATGTTCTCTCTCTACCTGGTTTTCTCCTGGTGCTTCAGTTTCCTCCCACAGTCCAAAGACATGCAGATTAAGCTAACTGCCGTTCCAAAATTGCCCGCAGTGTGTGAATGTGCGTAATGAAAGTATGTACAGTACGCCTCGTGCCCCATGTCTCCTGGGATAGGCTCCAGGCCCCCTGTGACTCCTTATACAGAATAAAGCGGGATAGACAATGAGTGAGTGATTAACAGCTTCACAGAAAAATTATTAGAGGTAAGCAGTACATTAGATCATAGAGAGGAAGCTGCATTCATGATTTCTATCTATTGTGTCTGTAAGGCATTATAAGGGTCAAACACTGAACGGAACAGCTTTACCTTTTTATTCAAACAGATCTGTCATCTGTCCACTTCCGTAATAAAGACTTCGACTGTGTGCGTAAAGTATTTATTTTGGGTTGAAGAAAAGAAACGGGTAAACGGGTTTATTCCAGCTGTATTTCACACGTTCTTTGTCAATCAGTGATCTTTTAAAATAACACAAGTCACCTGATTTGACCGTCGCTGATACACGGTTACACACAGCTACACACAGCTACACACAGCTACAGTCTGGGCTACAACAAAATTAGCCCCAGGCTTCCTTTTTCATTCCATACTCTGAAGTTTTCCTACACAACCATCGCTGGTTCACAAAAAATTTGACAATTGCTCACATCAAATCATCAGATGTGGAGGCAAAAAAAAAAAAAAAAAAAAACCCTAGCCATACCCGATTCTCACAGCCTTGCATAATTCCCAGACTCTGCTGAGATTCTGAAATTGTTTCTCAGGACTTTACATGCTCTTACTTGTTTTAACAGAGGAAGGTGCTGAGCTAGTATTTGTGCAGCCAGGTAGGATAATCTTAGACATATTATTATTATTATTTAGAACACACACACACACACACACACACACACACACAACTACTTTTACAGCACACACAATGTCTGTTTTGGGATGCTTGAGATCTGCCAACATCTGATTCTCATTAAGGTCTCTCTCTCTCTCTCTCTCTCTCTCACACACACACACACACACACACACACACACACTTCAAACAATAAAAAAGAGGGACAGAAAGTCAATGGAATGTTGAAGCATTCCTGTCTTCTGGACTGGAAGCTGCAGCTTCACTTTTTTTCATGAGAACTGTTGCCTCTAGTGTTTGTTGTTAAGTAAGAAATAGCCTGTAACTTTTCTAAACACACACACACACACACAGACAGACTCCGTATCTCGCGTGTGCTGTATAAAAAAAACAGCCCTCGTCATTTTGTTTAAACTATTACATTTAAAACATTTTCTACTCAGATGTTGTTTCTCAGTCGCAGCTATTCCCTTTCAACATGCAGTCTAATGACAATGCGCATGCGCTGTTGGAAAAGCCCCAGAAAGAAAATCACGCCACTTTACTTACCCCAACAAACAACTTTTCTTATCCTGCGGATGAAAAACAGATCTCCTATGGTTTGTTAATTGCTGTAGCCTGTTTCCTGCAGATCAAAATGACATGTTGCATGTCTTCCGTTTGCGGGAAAAGCAGCAGAGCATTCCTCTACACTGGAGAGATTGTCAAGAGCTGCTGTGAGACTGAGACCTGCCCACTGCTGCACTGTTCTCAAACTCCACCCAGGTAAGGTGTGTGTGTGTGTGTGTGTGCCTACAGGCCTTAGCTCTGAAACAGGT
The DNA here is from genome assembly GCA_013621035.1 of Clarias magur. Taxonomy (NCBI): domain Eukaryota; kingdom Metazoa; phylum Chordata; class Actinopteri; order Siluriformes; family Clariidae; genus Clarias; species Clarias magur. The sequence continues at coordinate 243,993 of QNUK01000226.1, read as the reverse complement.
AAAATACACCGTGTACTGCTCTAAACCGCCACAGGGCCTTCTTTTGTAATAATCATAATAACATTTATTATTATGTATTGTTGTTTTTGTATACTATATATAATTTATATGAATAAAACATAATGTAATCATGATTGCACAAAGCCCACATATAGCAATGAAACAATTATATAAAAATTTAAATATATTTTATAACATCATCATCATCACCATCATAATAAAGTAGCTGCAGATTAACAATTATTTACCCAAGAAAAATTATTATTATTATTATTATTATTATTAATGTATACTATCTATTATGTATATGAATAAAATAATATGTAAATCTATGTTACAATTATTACAAAAGAAAAAAAAAGTTACATTATTACTGAATGCAGTGCCAGTCCCAAGCCCCGATAAAATGGGAGGGTTTCGTCAGGAAGGGCATCCGGCATAATACCTGTGCCAAGTTGTTGTCCGCTGTGGCGACTCCTTGACGGGAGCAGCCAAAAGTTTAACAACATTTTGTTACATAATAATAATAATAATAATAATAATAATAATAATTAAGAAATTCTAGAAATCATCAGATTCTTTCTTCCGCTTAAATTGTATTATTATTATTATTATTATTATTATTATTATTATTATTATTATTGTACATTATATATCATTTGGATTTATTATTTGAAATATATACAAATATTTTGTTACATCACAATAATAATAATAATATGATATAAATTATTATAGAAATTATTATTAGTAGTAAACATACAACATACAATAAAAACATTTTGTCTTATAAATACAAACGTTTATATGAACATAATTCATCTCATCATTTTATTAACCTTTTTATTTTTAATGTTTTTAAAAATAATAATTTAGCTTTTTATTATTGGTCATTTTGTTATGTCCAAGTTAAATTATCATTTACAGTATTTGTAATTACAATTACACATAGCGCCATATAAAAAGCAGCACAATGGCTGCGCATATTTGAGAGATTTGCAGCACAAAAACGTACTAGATTTTCCGAGAACAATTACTTGGAGATTCGATTAATAAAAGCCCAGAACGTCAGAATATCTCAAAACTTCACAGATGTTGTCGAGGCTTTGGTATATAGATATGTTATAAAATTTTAAACATCCATATACACTTTGTGGGAAGATTATTAATGTTGAAAGAACAACATTTATCAGACACAACTAATCTTGCGCAAACCTAACGCAGCCTCTATGCACACAAGTGCTCTCTAATTTGACCCTTTCTTTCCTATGTAGTCCCGCCTTCCCTCAGTGACGCGCTTCCGCCAAGATGGTCGTCGGCGCTTTTCCAATCGCAAAGCTGCTCTATCTGGGCGTCCGTCAGCTCAGCAAACCGGTGGCCAACAGGATTAAAGCTGGAGCGCGGAGAAGTGAATTCTTTAAGAATTACATATGTCTTCCTCCGGCACAGAGTAAGCGCGGTTACTGAGTTACATCTTAAACTCTGTTGAGACCATGACAGCGGATTGATGTAATAGACGGAACCAGAAGTGCACGGTTCACAGCCAATAGGCTTTCTAGGGAAATATATTTTATCTAATCAGGAGCGTGGGTGGGTCAGCAAACGCTTGCGGTTGAATATTCTGAATGATCGATTAATCAGTGGACCAATGGAAAGCTAAAATGCGGGTACTGTAATTTTGACAACAGCCAACGAGGGTTGTTTGATTTTGGTGGGGCGGAGCCGGGCCGTCATTGAGTGTTCAGTGAACATTTGAAAGTGCCTTCTACTGAAGTAGAATATGTTGTGTATGTTCTTAAACTTATATCATTTCAGAGTCAGATGCTAAATACATAATCTTTTTACCATCTCAATATCATATTTAAGTTTCAATTTGAATACATTCACATATTTTTAGTCAAGCATTATTATACATTTGTCTGCTTCATACCTCTGTGTGTGTCATTGATTATTTTACTTTAATATCATACCCTTAAAAGTTTCTTATTTGCGTAATACTTGTAGGTAAGTAAAATTTATCCACATTATGACAGTGAGGGCAGAAGTGTGCAGATGTGCATCGTCATGCAAGATCACAATGCCCTTGGGAAGCTGTCCTCTGTGTTTGAAGATCTGAAGCCTTAACTTCAGATTAATGAGCATCTCACTGTAACGAGCACTGTTGATTGTTGAACCTTTTTTCCTGATAATGTTCCAATACTCGCCCTTGAGAATATCAGAAAACTATAAGCATCAATTTTCCAGCTGATAGTCGAACTTTTTATCGGTCAGCGATTAAGGATGTTTCCATTCCACACTCTGCCGTTTCCCCTGAGGCTTTTAGTGATGAATCCATGTGTCGTCACCGGTAATGATCCTCTTTAAGAAACATTCATCTTTCTTAGCGTATCGGTACAAGTTTTATTCGCAGATATACCAAACTCTTTTGTTTATGCTCTTCCGTGAGTTGTTTCAGCACCGGTACACACTCGGACCAAAAAAAACCTAAACACTGCATGCTGCTCTTCTTTTGTGCAAATCACAAAAGTGGTGCATCCATGTGTGCCCACACCACAGTGACAAATGAACTGATGTAACACCTGCACAGCACTGACTGGGGAGATGGTAGCCTTTGACAAGATAGTGCAGTCAACAAAAGTTTAATATAAATTAATTCGGACATTAAGCAATGGAGTATGTTTTGTTTCTCTCTCTCTCTCTCTCTCTCTCTCTCTAAAGTGTACCACTGGATCGAGATGAAAGCGAAGATGAGGATAATGGGTTTCCGTGGCGCTGCTATCAAACCCCTTAACGAGGACGCGGCTGCAGAGCTGGGAGCCGAGCTTCTCGGCGAGGCCATCGTTTTCCTTGTCGGCGGTGGCTGTCTTGTACTCGAGTACAGCAGACAGGCAGCGAACAGCAGGAGAAAGGAAGAGGAATTGACCCTCACTATCAACAACCTGCAGACACAACTTGGAGAACTGGTCTTAGTCACAGAAACTCTGGATGCTCAGTTCCGTGAGAACAACAGGCTTCTCCTGTCCTTGTCTACGCCTAGCAGCAAATAACAACAAATGAATGTGTGGTGCCGAGTAGAACAACTGGACTAAACCTGTATGCGTATGAAATACTGCAATGCAATGAGGCACCACTATGTATATACAGTATAGATGACACTTAAAAAAAGATCCTTCCACAAACACAGTATTGTGAGTCTGCTTTCATTTAAGAGGGTATCAGCATGTGTGATTTAGTGCTTGTGCTTGTTTTGCAGTTTGCTTTTCGATGATGCATATGTGGGGGAGCAACATTTTTATTTATTGACACGTTTAAACCAAATTCATTGTTCTCTTATCACCATCTGTAGGACCATTTCATATTCATTGTTCATGTACAATTTTGTAGCTTGATTAAAAAAAAAATAAAAAAAAAATTCAGAAAAATTCTGAATGACTGGCTTTCTATAAATCAGGATTTGTTTGCTTCCTTTCTTTGTGTTTGTTTCTTCAAGATTAATCGCCTGTAGCTCAGAACATAGAGAGAACAGAAATTTCCATTTTGCATGTGGTTATTTTGATTGATTGTTTTGCACATTTGTTTCAGTTTCAAACTCTAAAACACATATTTTCACCCATTTCAGTATTGGCTGTGTCTGAGCAATGCAAAACAGCTACAAGCAGACCTTGGTTAATTGAATTCATTATGATTTTGATAAATCAAACTCACCAACTTTGTGATTTTAAGCCCCATGCCTTTGAAAGATATCTGAAATGACGTGGGCATAGAGATGTATATGAAATATTGTAAAATACAACAATAAATAATAGCTTTTACCTTGTTTTTGTATAATTCTTGTGAGTGTTCAAACATATTGTGTAGATATAGATTGTTTTAAATCCCAAGATCCATCATGTAAGGTTTACTAGCAATTAAGATTCAGTTATTTGTCACATGCACCTTAAAGCACAGTGAAATGATTTAACAAAAGCAAATAGTTAAGAGCTCTTCATTAGATAATCACTGCAGTGATTCATATGGTTCTGCTGGCAACAGGTTTTTATTTTTTATTTTTGTAACCGTAACTGACAGAGAGTAGCTTCTCATTTCTTAAACAAACATGTATCTTGTATTCATGGCAAAGATGTGACTGAAAATTATTATTAAGGTCAAATTATTGTCTTGCGTAAAGCAAAGAAAATAATGAAGGAAAATTGGGTTAACAACTGAAATCACATCATTAAAACCTGGAAGGATAGTGCTAACCCTGATCAGGAAAAAAAAAATGGTGATGGGAGATCACGTAAACATTTAGTGAAATCAAATTGTTAAAAAAAAAACAAACAAAAAAAAAACAGTAGAACTCAAGGCTATGTTTAATAATGAAAGCAAGAGCATTTCCACATGCACAATGTGAAGAGGGATTGGGACTCAACAAGTGTGTTGCCTCAAGAAAACCCCTTATCTGTGAAACCAATCAGAAATAAAGGCTTCAATTTGCTTAAAGAGCATAATGAATGGACTGTGGAAATTCCAAGATGACAATGCCAGGCTTAAATGGTGAAATAAAGGTTCTGGGAGCATGAGGCATCATTTTCACACATTAATTGGTCACCACCGAGTCCAGATCTTAACCCCATTGAGGTGACTGGAGAAGGCTTTACGTAGCGGTCCGATGTCTTAGAGAGAAATTAATGCCACTCTGGACGGAAGCATCTAACTACAGTACACTATATGGACAAAAGTATTTGGACAAACCTGTAATTGACATTGTATCTAAACACATTATGTATTATTACATTCAATATGGAGTTGGTCCCCCTTTTGCAGCTATAAGAGCTTCCACTCTTCCTGGAAGGCTGTCCACAAGATTTTGGAGTGTTTCTGGGAGAACTCATGCCCATTCATTCTGTAGAGCATTTATGAGGTCAGGCACTGATGTTGGACGAGAAGGCCTGGCTCACAATCTCCATTCTCGTTCTTCCCGAAGGTGCTTGCTGGGATTGAGGTCAGGGATCTGTGTGGACCAGTCAAGTTCTTTCACACCGAACTCATCAAATCATGTCATTATAGTCCTTGATTTGTGCATAGTTCTTCCTAAAAAGTTGGAATAGTCATGTTCCTCAAACTGGTGCCATAAAGTCAAAAGCATAACATTGTCTAAGATGTCTTGGTATGCTGAAGTGCTAAGATTAACTGGGGATAAAGGGCCTGATTGAAACACCTGAATTCAATAATTTATTATATATATTTATTTACTTAACAGATTTAGCCAAATACTTTTTTCCATATAATGAATGTACTATATGTTCCATTTGGTTAAAAAAGCCAAAAAAAAAAAAAAAACAATGCATTTAACAACCATTAGGTGGCAGAATAGGGTCACAATTTATAATGCATACTTAAGTTCTACCTTACTGTAAAGTGTGCAAAGGCCACATCCGGGATTTTTTCCCTATACTTTATGTTTTAGCGTTTTAGTTTTCTGCTCTCTTTAGAACGCAAGTATGAACAACTGCGCAGCCTGATGATGTAATTACATTAGCCTGTTAGCCAGCTAGCTAGGTGTTCTTCAGGCGGTGTCTGTTCAATAATAGCTGACGTTTCACTTGTTTTGGAGGTTAGAGTGTTTAACTTGACTGTTTGAAAAAAAAAAGGTAATAATCTGCTCTTCATGCGTTTTATTTTTTCATTTAATGCAACTGAACTGCATGAACAATACCAATAATATCTTTCGCACCAATTGGTGGCGTTTGCTAGCGGTGTTTTGTGGCTGTGTTCCAATTTAGGTGTTTTGTACATGTAGTACACTGTGTAGGGTAGAGAAAACCCGTTATGCCTTATGTAGCGTATCTAGCGTACATTTATAGGAAGTGTGTATCTATTTGTAGCTCGGCCTTATGATGTAACGGTAAACAAGACGAAGGTGATTATATATATATATATATATATATATATATATATATATATATAAAGGACACAGTGATGAAACCTGTTTTTTTTTTTTTTTTGACAACCAGTTAACCTTCAAGGATATAATTTTATTGCTAAAATAATAAATGTATATGTATTTTTTCACAATATGCTTTAAATATGAAGCTAATATATGTTAGCTGTCACTGTTTTACTAAGTGGATGGCTATATGACAGGTGTGTCCTAAATTGTACTCCATATGCAGGAATTTCCAAAACACATTCAGGGTGTAAATTAGTTCCCCTCCTAAGCTGCAATAGTAGCACACAAGTATATTGCATTGCATTATAAAATTATAAATGTACACTTGCAAAACAATCAATATATATAATCATAATAATTTAATCACTCGATTCCTGTGTCTGTGTCTCTCAGTTTGCATGTTCTCCCGTGCTTGGTGGGTTTCCTCCGGGTACTCCGGTTTCTTCCCACAGTCCAAAGAAAAGCCCGGAGTGTATATGTGTGTGTGCGCCTTACGATGCATTGGCACCCTGTCCAGGGTGTACCCCGCCTCATGCCCTAAGCATCCTGAGACTCTGAATACAGGATAGACGATGAGTGAGAGTGGCTGTACCGTTTGTCTTATTAGTGTTAATAACCATTCTTTTTAAGAAACTTTCACAGAGTATCGAGTCCAAATTTTGTTTGCAGATATCCAAATGCTTCTCTTTATGCTTTTCCATGAGATATTTCGGCAGCAGGTACACCCCCGTATACTCGGTATACTCAGTGAAAGTTTCTTAAAAGAATAGTTGTTGGTGACGAGACATGGACTCATCACTATGAGCCGAGAGAAACCAAAAGTCAACCATCAGCTGGAAAGTTCATAAATGCTTACAGTTTTCTGTGTTTCTTAAGGGCCAACCATTTTCAGGTTCAACAATTAACAATACTTGCTACTGTGAGATGCTTATTAAGGACCTGAAGCCTATCGTTATTTTGCATGACTGCACATCTGCACACTTCCGCCACATTGACGACACTTTGTAAAAGCTTGGTGTTAAAGCATCCTCCCTATAGTCCTGATCTTGCTCCATCTGACTTTTACCTGTTTGGTCCCCTGAAAGCAGGCATAATGACGAATTGAAGACAGCGGTGCAGCGTCTGTGTTATTTTACATAGTTTAAGACACTAAGCCGATCCAGGCTGGTTATATTGTAAACCTTATTGACAGGTCACATGACTTCTTGTTAAAACTATGTATATTCCCGGTGCAGATTTGGAGGACCGTTCTACCTAAATTTGCAATGGACGTCGATGTGAAGAAACTAAAAGTGAACGAGTTAAAGGAGGAGCTGCAGAAGAGGGGATTAGACACCCGTGGCCTGAAGGCAGACCTGGCGGACAGATTGAAGATTGCTTTAGAGAGCGAAGCGGCACAGAATGCACAGGAATTCCCACCTGATAATGGACAGCAAACTGAAGCAGGTAACAACAATAACAAAAAATCATGCCATGATACTTTTTGTTTTTACAATACATGATATGTAGTGGGGGTGAATACTTATGTAAGGTGAATGCACGTGCAGTTGGTGGCGACATGTCTCAGCAGGCACAGGAGGAGGAAGAAGACGAAGACGCTCCGATCAAAGACGAGACAAAATTCAGCCCTGGTGTAGATCCAGACATCGCTGCAGATGTTCTGAACAGATCGGAGGAGCCTGAAGTCAAGCCTGAAACAGAGATGCTTCCTGTCTACACGGAAGGTCAGTCTGTCAGTTTTTAAAGTGCAATTCTTAAATGATGCTTTCATTTATCAAGAGAAAACAGTTATCCAAACAGATGATGTGAAACTGTAAAACAGTAATTGCCCCCTAAACTTTAAAATTTAACTAGCAATTAGTATTTCACATCCTTGTGGAGGAATTTTGGCCCTTTTTTTTCAGAATTGTTTTCTTTCAGGCACATTGGAGGGTTCTCGTGCATGGACTGTATGTTTAATGCTGTCTTGGTACAGCATTTAAGTCCAGACTTTGACTAGACAACTAATTAAGGCTACTCAAAAACCTTAATTTTGTATTTTTTGACTTGCTGGTGTGTTATATATCATTGTGCTTGAGCTTGAGGTCACAAACTCATTCTCCTTCAGGATTTTCTGGTAAATGCAGAATTGATCGCTTGATTAATTATGGCAAGTCATCCAGGTTCTAAAGCTGCAAAGAAACCCAGACCATCCGACTACCACCATCATGTTTAACTGTTGGTATGATGTTCTTTTTATGAAACACTGTGTTAGTTTTACATGTTAGATGCAACGGGATGTAAACCTTCCGAAAAGTTCAACTTTTGTGTCATAGTTCACAAAATATTTGCCCAAAAGTAATCAAGATGTTGTTTGTCAAATGTGAGACGGAGCTTTGTTATTTTTGGTTAGCTTTCACCTTGGATCTCTCCCATGGATGCCATTTTTACCCAGTCTTTTTCTTATTCTTGAATCATAACCACTGACCTTAACCAAGGCAATATGAGCCCCTGTGCTCTTGGAGTAACCTTGGTAGGTCGGCCACTCCTAAGGACTGTTCCAAAATTCCTTGATTTTTGAATAATGGCTTCTCTCATCATGGTTTGCTGGAGAATGGAATAAAATCACTGTCAAAAATAATTGTGCGTAAAAAAAAGATGTGTGTGTAATTCTGTGTTTTGTCCGAGTTGGATTCCAAAATCTATGGCCATGACAGCTTACAGATACGATATTTTGTGTGTTTGTTACAGTACAACTATGAAATATATGACTCTGTCTGTTTACAGACACAAAACCCGTTTTTACAACTCCTCTGTTACACGGACGAATTGCGAAATTACGCCCATGAATGTAGTGTGTTACACCACTGTCAAATACATCATCAAGGCTACATGCACAGGCGTTAATATCCAAGGGAAGAGGAATCGATTCGTCGCATGCGCCCCATCACCGGTTTAACCTCCTAAATTCTTACTTGCTATAGTTAAAACATCTATGTAATTTTACTTCTCTTAATCATGTAAGAATCTGTGGAAAAAAAAAAAAAAAAAAACTGAGATGATGTGAGAGCGCTCGCCTGCTGACCTGCCATTTTGGCGCCAGTGGTTTAAAACGGTGGCCGAATCGGTTCCTCTTCCCTCGGATAGTAATGCCTGTGCATGTGGCCTTGATGATGTATTTTTGACAGTGGTCTAACACACTACATTCATGGGGACAGACAGAGGAGTTGTAAAAACGAGTTTTGTGTCTGTAAACGGTCGAGTCGTGTTTTTCAGAGTTGTACTGTAATAAACACACAAAATATCTTAGCTTTTTTTTTTTTTACACACGATTATTTTTGACAGTGATTTCATTCATACTGGTGGCCCAAAGCCTTAGAAATGGCTTTGCAACTTTTCAGACTGATACATGTCAATTCTTTTTATTTCACATAGCACAAGGTAGGTTTCAGGTAGCAGCCATCATAGAGCTGAAATCACATTTATCTTTTATCTTTTACGATCCCTCAATGCAAGCATCAGACTTCAAGACCCTACAGTACAGACCAAAAGTTTGGACACACCTTCTCATTCAAAAAGTTTTCTTTATTGTGTTCTTTATTGTGTTCTTTAGCCCAAACGCGTCTCTTCTGCTTGTTGCCTGTCCTTAGCAGTGGTTTCCTAGCAGATAGTCTACCATGAAGGCCTGATTCACATTCTCTTAACAGTTGTTCTAGAGATGTGTCTGCTGCTAGAACTCTGTGTGGCATTGACCTGCTCTCTGATCTGAGCTGCTGTTAACCTGCAATTTCTGAGTCTGGTGACTCGGATGAACTTATCCTCCGCAGCAGAGGTGACTCTTGGTCTTCCTTTCCTGGGGCAGTTCGCATGTGAGCCAGTTTCTTTGTAGCGCTTGATGGTTTTTGTGGCTGCACTTGGGGACACTTTCAAAGTTTTCCCAATTTTTCGGACTGACTGACCTTCATTTTTTAAAGTAATGATGGCCACTCATTTTTTTCTTCACTTAGCTGCTTTTTTTTCTTGCCATAATACAAATTCAACTTCTTTGAATGAGAAGTTGAGTCCAAACCTTTGGTCTGTACTGTATATGGTACTTCAGCAACTCCCTTTATTTCACTCCTCCTCGACAGTGTCTATGTAAACATGAGATCATAATAGGGGAATGTTAAATTGGCTTGTTAAAATCCTGGCCAACACGGAAAAAACAATGTTTTTTGTTGTTGTTTGTAGAAGCAAAGCAGAGATCTTTCTGAATGCCTAAAAATGACAAAAACATGAATTTTTTAATTATTTTAATTAAAACAGTTTTGTTTTAAACTCTCGTTCTATCTACAGACCAAAATGCTCCACCTAGTGAGGTGAAGGAGGAGGATGACGTAAAGCCAGACCAGCAGCAGGACTCTGGAACTGCCAGTAAGTGGGAAGAAGACCAACACGCCTCACGTTCCACATCCCACCAGGACAGCCAGGCACCTTACGGACGCAAAAGACACCACGACGACGCCCAAGGATATAATTACCACGAGCATCGAGAGGATAAGAGGTGAGGATATTAGCATTCCCAAAACATGTTTTGGTCTAAACTGTACGTTTTAAAGGAGCAGTTTTAGACCATGATTACGGTCAATGCTTTTTTTTATAAAAGGTCCCGCTCACCTCAGCCTCCAGCTGAGGAAGATGAAGAAGATTATGATGACACCCTGGTGGCCATCGATACCTGTGAGTGGTATCATTCTGTGTCTCTTTTTTGGTCTTGCCTTTGCACACATTATATACAAATACAATCATGCATCTTTTCACTATTGTAGATAACTGCGACCTGCACTTCAAAGTCGCCCGAGACCGCTACAGTGGCTACCCGCTCACCATCGAAGGATTTGCTTACTTGTGGTCCGGCGCACGTGCCACGTACGGCGTGAACAAGGGCCGTGTCTGCTATGAGATTAGGGTAATTATGTTATTCTGCATAACCACATCTATAGTGATCAGAAAAGCACCACAGAATGCACAACTTGCCTGAACTGTGAGCTATATACAGTATATGGGCTACAGCAACAGAAGACCATATCAGATTTCACTCCTGTCAGCCAGGAACAGGAATCTGAGGCTACAGGGGACACACGTCTAAAGGCTGTGCATTCTTGGCTGCTTTTCTGTTCATCACCGTTGAACAGTACAGGATCAGCTAAAACTGGACTGGTGTGAGGTGAAATGTTGGTCTGGATGTGTTGTGACAGATAACAGAAGAAATCCCAGTCAAACATCTTCCCAGCAGTGAGCCTGACCCACATGTAGTGAGAGTGGGCTGGTCCCTGGATTCCTGCAGCACACAGCTCGGTGAGTGGAAAATACACAAAACACGCAATACTGGCGACTTTAATAAAATGAATCTATTTGTTAAAATCTTTTCATACTTTGTACACTTTAGGAGAAGAGCCTTTCTCTTACGGATACGGTGGAACAGGAAAAAAGTCCTTCAACTGCAAATTCGAAGATTACGGGCAAAAGTTTGGTGAAAATGACATCATCGGATGTTATGTTGTGAGTTCTGATAACACGATTCTAACATTTCTTTGTAATGATTGGCTGTGATTTTATACATGTATCTGTGTGCTTATGTTTCAGGACTTTGACACTCGTCCTGAGGTGGAGATTTCCTTCTCTAAAAATGGAAAGTGGTTGGATGTAGCGTTCCGGGTGAGAAAGGAGGAGCTGGCTGGTCGGGCGCTTTATCCCCACATCCTGGTGAAGAACTGTGCTGTGGAGTTTAATTTTGGTCAGAAGGAGGAGCCTTTCTTTCCCTCACCAGAGGGATATGTGTTCATCCAGGATACTGCGATGGAGGACAGGATAAGAGGCACCGTGGCTCCTGCAACCAAGGCAGACTGTGAGGTTGTAAGACAATTTTGTGACAGAATATTTTATTATTGCCTGAGCAGACACACCCCCATATACATTATTTAGTACATGCTGATTTTATTATTGTGGCTTTTGTATTTTTCTGTAGATCTTGATGATGGTTGGTCTGCCCGCGTGTGGCAAAACAACTTGGGCAGCCAAGCATGCTGAAATGAACCCTCAGAAGAAATACAGCATACTCGGCACCAACGCCATTATGGAGAAGATGAAGGTATGACTTTCGCTGTTATAGGGATAACTTGATGTGTGTAAAATGGGGAATCGCAGTTCCATTTGAAAAAGAGTAACTAAAGAGTCTATTGAGACAGTGCTCTCCAACCTTTTTTGCACCACAGCCCAAATTTTATGTAGCCCAATTTCCCATGTACCGGCCATCACGTGCCCATAACAAAGCATGATAAAGTGCATAATAAATACAACATACAGAACATGTACAGCGCAGAATCAGTGTGCGACAGTGTCCTGCGACAAATCAGTTCCTCTCCAGTAGTAAATCTGTAATTTAGGCAGGTCTTTTGGCATTTTCTTTTAAATTCAGCTTTCTTTTTCTTAGCACTTTTACAGTATCATCTGCTGTCTCATCATTGTGTATTTTTCTCTACATTTTATCGGGTATCAAAGAGGGGTACAGACGGAGGAGAATGGGAGATGATCTGATCATTTTTCCAAATAAAACACACTATAGACTCCCGATTTCTTTTATAAAGAAATTATAAATAAAATAATGCGTCCATGCGTGTGTGTACATATCTTTTTCATTTTTTTTTTTTTTTTTCGGGTACCAAATTATTTATGGCCGCAGTACCACTTCGCCGCCCTTTGGTTGGAGACAGAATAGTATTTGGCTAAACTCGCCCCGTTTTTAATGCCGTTAAGCCAGGAGAGACTTGTGTCTAGACGTCCTGTATTTATCATGTACTGTATCATGCTAAATGATGCAAAGCTAACTCGTTCCGAAGTATAAACATATCTCATAGAAAGTCAGTGCTTATACTATGTAAAACTGGAATGTATTTATATTTATCATGTCTTTATCATGTTCAGAAGCCCTAAAGTGTGACAACCGACTGTTTAAGTGTGTATGTTGTTTGTAGGTGATGGGTCTGAGGCGTCAGAGGAACTACGCAGGTCGCTGGGATGTTCTCATTCAGCAAGCCACGCAGTGTCTGAACCGGCTGATCCAGATCGCCGCCCGCAAGAAACGCAACTACATTCTGGACCAGGTAGTGCCTCCAGCCCCATAATAATCCTCTGAGACAAAACTATGGATGACCTATACTGCCATCTTTCTAATGCGTTATTTATTTATCTTTCAGGGAGCCAAAATATAATAGAGTAGAAGAAGCATCAGCCTCTCTTTTCTTAGTCATGTTGCACTGTATTGTAAAGAAATGCTATTTTCTAACATGAGAGGAAAGTCATTGCTGTTATTGCTGCAGTATTCTTTTGGTATCTTTTATTTCTCATACTTTGCATATTGTCTTGTGAGCCTTTTCAATACCGTACAAGTAGATCCATTACAGTGTTAAGATGTTGAAAGACAAGTAAGCTCTGCCTGGTGAGTAAGAAAAACAACTTCCGTTGCTTTGGTAATTACCAGACGTAACTGTTAAGTGTTAATGTTTTGGTAAAGCACTAAGGTAAGTCAGAACTAATGTTTTTAGATTTGTAGGAGCTTCCTGTCTGGACTGTGAGGTAAGTAAGGTCAGATGGATGTGCATTGGCTTGACTTTGGAAACTGTGAGTATGGGCAGGTAAGTAGTCTATGTGTGTATATGTCTATGGGACAGAAGCACCAATGCTGGATAGGTAAGTAATGGTGAGTTACGGGACCCTTTCAGGAAATTATAGCACCGTTACAGTACACGTCATTTTAAGTTTTGAAAAAAGAAAACAGAACAGTGTAGGGTTTGTTCTTTGACGTTGGAATAATATCACTCCATAGTGTCAATAGCCAGGCTAGACAACATAAGAAGGATTCCAAATTAAAGCCAAATTTCTCCAAATTTCCTAAATGACTGACTGCTTGAGTTTATTTGTTTGTTTGTTTGTTTTTTGTTTCGCACAAAAACACAAATTCCCATATAACTCGATGCAAAAACACAAATTTAGATTTTAAGGCACGTCATTTATGTTTACAATTCAGTAAACACCAAAAATAAATGAATTTGTTTGCTTTTTAAATAGTACATTTTGACATGTTAGACTTGAGGCCAATAATGTTCTGACTAAAGAAAAATCTGATTAAGACAAGGAAGGATTTCAAAATGAACTAATTCATGTCATGGATCACCTAATCTAGATTAAAAACAAAAGTTATTCTTAGAATTGTGAGCTGATGGGCCATCTGTGTTTTCGAAGAATCTGTTCGTTCCCTTTTGTGCTATCTCTCATTTCAGACAGCCCACTCAATTCAAAAAGTTAAACATATGCAGCGTGCTTGCATTGACTTTTTCTGTCTTTGATCTCTAGTGGTTACCGACACTGCGACATAGTTCATGACATTACATGGAAAGACTTTATCGGATACCTAGGTGAATAGCATCTGCTCTCGGGTAGACGTCATAGAAATGTAATTCAGGCTTAAAACTGATGTGGAAGGGAAGGATTATCAAATAATTTCATTTTAAATGAACTAATTATATTTTGAACTGAACTAATTCAGTTAGTAAGAGCCTTATGCAGCAATATTTTGCCGGAGCTGAAATATTTAGTACAATGAAGAGTTTAAATCCGCATTCATCACTTCTTCAGGTTGTGAATGTAATCATTTCAGATTTGCTTATAGCTGTGAAAGGGTCCCTGTTTACAGCTTTGTTCTAGATGCGGATGAGCAGATTAGTAAGGTAAGTAGGCGGAGTTGTGAGAGGCTGAGAGTAGCTCGTCAGGGGGAAGAAAAGAGGGGAAAAAAAAAACCTCTCTCACCCCATCTCACTTCATCATTGCAGGCTTCGCGTTGCCCAAACCAGAACACAAAGTAACAATAACGAACAGCTTTTACTTCTTTCTTGTCACCATTGCTAGACAAATGTATATGGATCAGCCCAGAGACGAAAAATGCGTCCCTTTGAAGGGTTTCAACGCAAGGCTATTGTAATTTGTCCCACGGACGAGGACTTAAAAGAGCGAACGTTAAAGCAAACTGATGTGGAAGGGAAGGATGTGCCCGATCATGCTGTTTTAGAAATGAAAGGTAGGAATGCAGTGGACAAAAGCAAACCACTCATAAATCAGATTCAAGATCTCTGCTCAACTATTTGTGTATATATATATTTTTTTGTTTGTAGTCAAACTTGGACGATGCCCCCTACCCCTTTCATCATTGAACTAAGAACCCTGTCTGTTAGGCCTTTAGCCTAAGTTTTTTTATTATTATTATTTGTTTGTTTGTTTGTTTGTTTGTTTTTCCCCCCTTCACCCCTTCCCATTAGTGGTGGGTGGTATACCAGTATGTTTCTGTTGCACTTGACCAAAATTACACTTTTGGCTAGGGCAGCATGGCTAGGGCAGCACGATTTGATAAAAAATAAAAAAAAATCACATTGCGATTATTTTGACACATGTTGCAGTTCAAACTGCGATATTTAACTATCAGATGTACCGTTTTGTATTGTAATGTATTTATCTACCAAAAACCTTGACAAATGATCTCACTCGGAGGATGGTTTGCTTATTGCTGGCTATTTTCAATAAAATAATAGCCAGGTCCATATATCATTTATTTGTTCATGTTTTAATGTGATTAATTATGCCGAATTAAACAGCGTTACCCACAGTGCTGTTGAAATCGTGAATCTGAAGGAGTTGAGTAATTTTAACTTCGACAGTAGTTCTGAATGGTGAGTTTATATAGATGCACTGGCTATAATATTTCATCATTATCCTTTCTTTGTGTTCGTTTTTTGATTGATTTAAAGATTCAAATGTAGCTGCTGTTAATGTCAGTGATGGGGATGGTGACTTGTTTTGCAAGTAATCTACATTAAACTTGGCTATAAACAGTTAATAACTAGAGTTTTAGTAGGAAATAAAAACTAATAACTAAATATTCGTATTTTGCAATAGAATTGCTGCTTCATCTTTTGAGTTTTTGTGCAGTTGATGCAATACTGCCACCTATTGGACAGGAGTGTGGAGCAGAGGAAAAAATAGCTGTGTATGACATTTTAGTTGTTTTTTTTTACACATGCCGGTTAAGTTATTCAGTATTTCAATGTTTACTTCAGTATTAAATAAATATAGAAAATGTAAGAAGAATACAGTAGCTGCTTGAGACAATTCAGTCAATCAGTGCTGTTGACTGGAATCGCATTGGAAATCGTAATGGCCCACAATCAACCAGCAGTCTGTCTGCAATTCACAGCTCTATTAAACACAGACTTTTTAAACACTTTAAAACTTTATTGTGCTTTTGACACTGAACGAAATATCAAAAAGCCAAAAAAAACCTGCATCGGTGATTCCTCTATTTTGTATTTTAAAAACAACTGCCAAAAGAAGGTTTGGCTAACTGTATAGGTTTAGCTGAGATGTATATAGATCATTCAGTAAGATCATAAGGCATAACTTTCACTTTTTTTTGCAAATGTTCTTTTTCTGTGTAGAAATCATGAACTATTTTTCATGTGTGTTGCTTTAACTGACTTAACTCAGATCCTTCGTTTATTATATATGATTATACCGTTTCAAAAAACTTTAAATGCAGTCATCCAGGGATTCCGTCTATAATATTGAGTTTCAAATATTGGTTATATTGCCCACCTCTTAATCCCCATCCTCCCTTCCTACTGAAGCACTGCAAACTGAGCAGATGATCAAGAACGGCTTAATCCGTACCATTATCTGTCCTCAATTTGACCAGAATATCCAAGTTGTTATCTTTCTGAATTTTCTATATTCAGCATGACATTGAGTTAACTCTTGGTTTGCAGCAGCCTATTCATTTCTGCCATCACTTAAATCTAAAACCTTTGTCTATTTGGATCATTGATGTTTTCACTACTTCATGTCTATGCAAACCAGAGCAAGTGTTGAATCCCATCCTTTCTGGGAGGCCATGTTTGCTCCACGGCTTATTTTTTTATGTTTCATCTTCATACAGTTTTTTTTTATTTGTATTTGTTCTTTAGGGCTTGTAAAATATCTGACGTTACTTGATATTAATCAATTTTTTTCTGTCTCCTGGTGGTGTGCTTCAACCTGTCCCGACCATTTCTTCTCCCTTCCTTGTTTTTCTACTTTTGTTTTTCCTTTGTCTCCCCAACCTACCCCCCCCCGTGTCATCCTGCTTTTTTTTTCCCTGGCTGTACATCCTTTTTGAAGCCAACTTTGTGCTGCCGGAGTCTGGCGATTTCTTGGATGAGGTGATCTTCATTGAGCTACAGAAAGACGAAGCAGAGAAGTTGGTGAAGCAGTACAACGAGGAGGGGCGGCGGGCTGCGCCTCCACCTGAAAAACGCTACGACAACCGGCAGATGGGTTACCGCGGTCAAAGTAGCAACTTCCAGCGCTATGAGACCCGTGGAGGTCCGCGAGGAGGCTATCAGAACCGTGGCAGCTCTGGGGGAGGATATAGACCAGGTACTTATTCCTTTCAGCGACCCTACAGTGTGTTGTTTTACACTATATTATCAAAAGTATTCACTCCCCCATCCAAATCATTGAATTCGGGTTGAACCTAGGCTGCAGACCGCTTCTACAACCATTTGTGAAAGGATTTGTCACTCTCAGGAGCTCAGTGAATTCCAGTGTGGTACAATGATAGGATGCCACCTGTGCAATAAGTCCAGTCGTGAAATTTCCTCGCTACTAAATATTCCACAGTCAACTGTTCGTGGTATTATAACAAACTGAAAGCTATTGGGAATGATAGCAACTCATCCACGGAGTGGTAGACCACATATAATCACAGAGTGGGGTCAGTGGACGAATAGTGGACTGAAAGCGACCCATTCCTTCACAGCTTTCTGCAGCGTCAATAGCTACAGATCTCCAAACTTTCCGAACTGCAGATTAGCTCAATAACAGTGCGTAGAGAGCTTTATGGAATGGGTGGTTTCCATGGCCGAGCAGCTGCATTCAAGCCATCATCAAGTGCAACGCCGTTGACTCTAGAGCAGTGTTCTCCGATGGACGAGTCTGGGTTTGGCGGTTGCCAGGAGAACAGTACTTGGCTGACTACATTGTGCCAAGTGTCTCCTCCAAGTTTGGTGGAGGGGGGGTTATAACATGGTGCGTTTTTTTAAGGGGGGGGGGGGGACTGGCCCCGTAGTTCCTGTAAAATGAACTCTTAATGATTCAGCATACCGAGACATTTTGTTGTATATTTTGCATGTTCCAACATCTTCATGACTGTGCACCAGTGCACAACTAGTGAGCGAGTTTGGTGTGGAAGAACTTGACTGATCTCAACCCGATAGAACACCTTTGGGAGGAATTTGGGCAGAGACTGCAAGCCAGACCTTCTCATCCAACATCAGTGTCTGACCTCACAAATGCACTTCTGGAAGAATGGTCGAAAAATCTTATAAACACACCCCTAAACCTTGTGGAAAGCCTTCCCAGAAGAGTTGAAGCTGTTATCGCTGCAAAGCGTGGACCAACATAATATAAAACCCTATGGATTTATAATTGGATGACACCCAACTTCATATGGATGTGTAGGCGAATATTTTTGGCAATATAGTGTACTGTATATAATTAGGATTATTTTACAGTATTATTTATTTCTAATTCCAAGGTGTTCCTGACATAGAAATACAAAACACTTAAGAGTGTTTGTCACTGTTTTGCTTATATACCTAACTATCATAGAAATGTCTTTATGTCGTAATAGTGTGTGACTGTATTTAGTCATATGTCTCACTGCGACACCCATCTATCGTTTATCCTGTAAGTGTCAGTGCTTGATGAAGTGCATTGCACATATTGGCCAGGTTTTAAACGCGGAGGCTACAACCAGAACGGCTGGGGTGGAAATTACAGGGACAACAGCGCGAGAGGTGGCTACAACCGTAACCAGGGCTATGGTGGAAGCTACAACAGCAACCACCAAGGTTCCTATAATAAGGACGCCTACAGCCAGGTAAGATCCGCCAATCAGTGTTGCACTGGGGTTCTACTGATGCTTTTATGCCATGTGTAAATCTTTCCTATGACCCATGCAGAGCTACAACCAAAGCTATAACCAAGACTACAACCAGAGCAACTATAACCAAGGCAGCTACAACCAAGGAAGCTACAACTATGGTAATTACAGCCAGTATCCTGGATACGGACAAGGCTACAGTGATAATCAAGCCTCTGGGTACAACCAGCAGCAGAGCTACAACCAGCAATACCAGCAGGTACTGTAAGACCAACTTCATTCCAGGTTTTAGCATATTGCAT
Source organism: Clarias magur (assembly GCA_013621035.1). Classification (NCBI taxonomy): domain Eukaryota; kingdom Metazoa; phylum Chordata; class Actinopteri; order Siluriformes; family Clariidae; genus Clarias; species Clarias magur. The sequence goes on along the minus strand of QNUK01000226.1, from coordinate 224,774 downwards.
ATGTATCTCTTCCATATTTGCAAACCTCATTCATTTTAACCCTTTTATTTCCCTTTTGGGATTGATTTTCACCTATGAATGAAAATGTGTACAGACCTCGTCAATGTTACTTAATTCCATTACCTGAGTCATATTTCTGGACATTTTATCCTGCTTGAAGAAGAAATCTAAAATTTGTAATTATTATCCATACAATACATTCTGCTTTATAGCTCACTGATCTCTTCGTCTGTTTCACTCTCTTTTTGGCCAGTATGCCGAGCAGTGGCAACAGTACTACCAGAACCAGAGCCAGTGGAACCAGTACTACAGTCAGTATGGCAACTACTCTGGGCAACAAGGCAACAGCCAGGGCCAGTGAAGTGTGTGTGTGTGTGTGTGTGTGTGTGTGTGTGTGTGTGTGTGTGTGTGTGTGTGTGTGTGTGTGTGTGTTTATCATCCAGATCATTCTTGTAATTCATGTAATGGTTCTTTTACTTACACGCACCATCACACACCCTATTTTTTTCATGATCTTTATCCCACTCAGTTGTTCTCGCTATCCTACCAGGCTGTATGCTGCATTTAGGATTAATTTGTAGTGGGTTTCAGAAATGCTGATGATCCGGGTAAGTCAGAAAAACTTCACCTTGTAATTTAGTTTCAGAATTCAATTTAACAGTACAGCTGAGCAGGAGGTCAAATTGTAACCTAAAGTTGCAATAACCTTTACAGTAATTAGAAGTAGTGCTGCACATAAGGACAAAGCACATACTGTAATTACAGCATACATGGCAATATAGTTCAAACAGTATTTGAGAATATGTCAAGGGTAAAGATGGATCCGTGTTAACTGACCTGTTTTTTTTTTTTTTTTTTTTCCCGGATCCTGTCAATCAGCTTAAAAGATTATCCGAGGTGAAATTCAATCACAGAACTCAGGTGCATAATGGTTTGTGTGGCTTACTTAACGTTAGTCTTACTATATTAATGTGATAATGATGACAAAATTCTGTGTCGTGAAGCTCTAATCACTGAGCGACCACTGCCCTCGTTAAAGAAGCGCGCTTGGTGTAATTAGTTTGAATTGTACATTATGAATAAACATAAGATAAGTTATTTTCATTTTTGTTTAGCTAATCTTGTCATCACTTTGCATCATGCATTGATTGTGTTAATTCAAATAAATATGGTTTAATGTCAAGGGAAAACTCCATCCTGAACTTCCTGCATATCGATCTTTGATTAAGTTTTTTAAGCCGGTCCATTTTTTTATTTTTATTTATTTATTTTTTGCACAGGGTATTGCTTTCTTACATCAAGGCCAGTCGGTTACATGCTGATAGCGATAAAGAGTGAGATGCAGTGGCACTTAAAGTTCTCATTAAAGTGATGTGGAACATTGCTTGAAGTTTTGGGGTTTTTTGTTTTGTTTTCAGGAGCTGAGAGCACAATTAGGGCGTTACCATTTACACTCGAAATCACTGAAATTCAATATTTTGCAGAACAACACAAATACAGGACCGACCAACATATCAGTACGAGAATCACAAATCTGTTAGCATTAAACGTACTTCAGGGTGGAGTTTTCCTTTAAGGAAATGTTGATTTAGCTCAGCTACATACTTTGTAAATGATCAAGTTTAATAAACGGCGTAGCCGAAAGCATGTGGTCTGTAACGTGACTTTTGTTACTGTATGTTTTTGTCTAAAATGATTTTTTTTCCCTTGTACAATTCATTAAAAAAATATATTGATTTAGTAATTGGAAAAATTTTAAGATTGTTCTTGTATATGAGTGATCCTCAGTGATTTTTTCCCTTGTTTCTCATTGTGCGTTTTGAAAATAAATTCACCTTTCGGGTCTTGTAAATACTGTATAACCAAAACATTGTTTTCATTGCTCAAGTAGAATAATGAATAATGGTTCATGTTCTCTTTCAGCATTTTAATGCAACCACACAGTAAAACAAATGTCTGTCTTTCTCTCTCTCTCTCTTGCTTTTTTTTTTTTTTTTTTTAAACAGTCATCGCAGTAACCCGGCAGTGCTATAATGTGAAAAATACTGTAGATTCATATTAATACATTTTAAATAAATAAACATCTACAGCCTAAGTTCAGGATTTAGTAAGACAGACATTCAAGTCGGAAACATACATTCGATGGAACGTTGTTAGCGGAACAATTAATGGAAAAATCAAATCACATTAACTCCACAGTGTTCATTTCCAGTATTTCCCATTGGCTCAATCAGTGTATTTAGTACCCTTCTTCCAAACTCTGACTGAAAGTGGCCATTGCGTAAGGCACAGTGATGCATTATGAGAGTAGAGCACCAGCCGACATTGGCCTTTCGGCAAGACGGAGCGGTTTACATTCCAGTGATATGAGGCACAAACGACATCCTCCACACACCTCGATGAAATTCACAGTACAAAACACATGCGTCAGTGTGAACACAGAAGGCTAAATGGCAAACTTTTTTGGTACACACGAGCACAGCTGTTGCAGTAAGCACCTTTTCTTTTCTTTTTTTTACGGTATAATGAATAATTCCGAAGGTTTTAAGGTGCACGAGTCTTACACCTAAGTAGGCAGTAGTGCTGAAAGCAGTGCTCTGGGAGTCCACCTTTGGATGCTTGTGTGTAGAAATAGTCACACATCTTGGCAGTGGATGCTGGTGATTATGTCTCTGTTCTTTTCTCGTCCCCGTGGCTTTGAAGGTGTAGCTGAAATCACGATGATCCTGCTCAAGTATTCTTAACATTTAATGCATCTCTAGAAGGTGTGTGTGCACATTTTTTTTTTTCGTTTGTTGAGTTTAATGAAATAAATGTTTCATGTACTAAACAGTCCATTCCCAAATACTAAGTTGGAGGCCCAGTCTTTGTTTTTTTTGTTTTTTTTCTTCTGTCTCGGCCATGTAGCAGGGTTCAGTCTGGTTCCTTGCGTTTGTCTTTGTTTAGCTGAAGTTCTCCCATTTTCTCCTGGAGGAAAGAGCTGGGTGCAGACGAGCCTCTCATTCTACTTGGCAAAGTGGCACTCTGGAACAATACAGGACAAGAGACGTGAGTTTAAAGAAGATTTAAATTAGTCGTTTATAGAGATCTCTGAAAAAAAGAAACCTTAACGTTCAAATGTGTCCTATTCTGGTCATACAAAAAGTAAAAATCAAAGATCCGTTCAGTTTTCTGGCCCTGAAATTATCGGCTCACCAGATACAAGTGTGAGCTACTAGTCTGAACTGAACTGGTTATCACTCACTCTCACTCATCATCTATACCACTTAATCCTGTATTCAGGATCATGGGGGGCCTGGAGCCTATCCCAGGAGACTTGGGGCACATGGCGGGTTATACTCTGGACAGGGTGCCAATCCATCCGCAGGGCACACACATATACACACACTCATTCACACACTATGGCCAGTTTTTTGGGGGGGGAACACCAATTAACCTAACCTACATGTCTTTGGACTGTTGGAGGAAACCGGAGTACCCGGAGGAAACCCACCAAGCACGGGGAGAACATGCAAACTCCATGCACACAGAAATGGGAATCGAACCAGGAAGTGCTAACCACTACACTAACGACTGTGCCACCCATTTGAACGTTATATAAATCTTTAAAAAAAATAATAATAATCTACATTAAATATTTAGCAATATTTTTAATAGTGTGCAACACTGACATTGACAACACAGCACAGAACAATACAAAAATGACAATGCACCGTATATACACAGAAATAGTGCAGTGTATACAAAGAACAATACACACATATACACGAACACACACAGGATGGTATAAATAACACAAAAAAGTACACAAATCAATATCAATAAATCAATACAAATCAATAAATAACTTCCTATTGAAAAACCAGATGAAAATGCGTTGGTTATTTTAAAAGACATCTTTAAACCAAAGATCACAGAACCATAAATAGTAAATTGATACAATGATTGATGATCTTTTTTTTTGAGAGCAAGTGGTCAGCTTGCGAATATGAGTGAGCAGTCAGATATATAAAGCTCATGAGACAAGAAAGACAACATCCATTAATTTCAATGGGAGTTGTTGCGCAGTTCATTAGCAAGGTTTATTCATTCATCCTTAGTTACTGCCTGGTCAGGGTTGCATTGGTCTACATAAGGCTGCAAATTTGTCTATATTATGGGAAATAGAAAGCAATTAAATGAATTAGGAATATGACCGGCAGGTAACAACCTATATGAAAGTCGAGTTCATAATCATTTTAAACTTTCCAGTAGTAGAAAAAATTTTAAAAACCTTACATCTGACACCATGCACGCGTTTCTGGTTTAAGATAAAGATAGTGTCACAGCCTTGCACCATTATGACATCATGTTTCCCTTCACACTATGTTGCTCACCAGTAGAACAAGTTTCAGGCCCTCCAAACATCAGTAAAGCTGACATCCACATTTGCCAGTGTGGAAGTCTTTTTCGTACCTTCTCAGTAGGCGAGAGACTTTTGGAATTGTGCGGGTCTTTGCGGTTCGCCACTGGTGTCCACACTCCCGGGTCTGTCTGAGTGGAGCGGTCCAACAGTGAGGAGTTATCGGCGATGCTCTGCGGAGTGTTGTGACTCTTGGAGTGATCTGGTCCATTTCCATGAGGAAACACAAATGCTTCTTCCTCAGAACCTTATTTGGTAAAACAGAAACAAAGCAATTGGAATAACACTCTAATTAATTAATCGAGAGATTAGATTTTGTTGGAATCAAAAGCCTAAACATTTTTATAACTCCTATAACTCAATATTTTATATATATATATATATATATATATATATATATATATATATATATATATATATATTATGGCATGCCGTTTAGGAAAATACTCATGAGAGAACTTAATGAAAACTCTGAATATATTGAATGAAACTTGAGAATATTGAATGGATTCCGAATATATTGATTGAAACTCTATATATATTGAATGAAGATTCTGAATATATTGAATGAACTGTGAGAATATTGAATGGATTTCCAATATATTGATTGAAAATATATATATATATATTGAATGAAATCTGAATATATGGATTGAAAACTGATATATTGAATGAAAAGTCTGAATATATTGAATGAAAACTAAGTATATATTGAATGAAACATGACGTCATCGAAACACAGCGCCATCTTTAGAAAGGATGAGTGAGTCGGCGAGAAACTTGGTTGCTGCGATTCTGAGAAATGAAGAGATGGTGAACACATTGATGAGTGCGTGTCCGGCCCAAAGTGGTGGCACAAGCCACACTCAGTATCAGACTACGGATGAAGAAATGTATTCGCTATTTCACCGTGGAAGACCGGTGTTATGCGCTAAAATGCCCCCCTGCCACAGATTGGACCCCTACATAATTATCAAATATTATATTACAACATAAATTCATAGGTTTATTGTTATCAACTATGATATAACTATTATAATTAACCCTAGGCACGTGACAGGTGTCGAGACCAACAATTTTGATGTGTAATAATTGCACTTGAAGGCACAGTTCCACACTTTGCAAGGTAATGCAAACTAATAAAGTAATAAAAGCCACAGGGTTATTCCAAATCGCCACACATATACTTAATAATAATAACCATCATCATAATAATATATTCACTACCATCTTCACAGAGGTAACTGTTTAACGTACGATCTTATAGAAGAAAAACTCACCCCAGCTATTTCCCTTCATTCTTATCCCTGATCCTGGACCTGGTGTACAGGGACAGGAGCCACCAGAAACCTGGAACTTCATACATTCCATTGAAACTAGGTCTTTACAGTGCTTATGACAGTTTACTCCGCAGTCTAGAGAGCAAAAAAAAAAAAAAACATCAAGAAATGACGGAGAGGGGTATGGTTCTGTTAAATGCTTTTTATTTTCGGATTAGATGTCTTATTATTGAAAGGCATAAATGCATCAGAGCTTACCTTTGCAGTGGTAGCCTTGCTTTATGACTCCCCATAGCTGGTGCATAAAAAAAAAAAAATAAAAAAAAACATCTTTATAAATGACACCAGCTTTAGGCGATGTAAGTACAAATTAAAATGAAAGATTTGTTGCACTAAATAAAAGCATGCTACATGGCAAAATGTAAAATAAATAAATAAAAAACCCTCACAAATCCTCGGCAGGAGTCGCAGAAGGTGGGCCTCTTGTACGTCATCTCATGGAAGTTGTGCAGGTTGTGGAGGTTGTAGCCCAGCTTAGCGCATACCGACATCCCTCGCATAAAATATGACGTGATCTCCTCTCTGCTAATCTCTCCTTCCCTGCGGAGCGACAAAAGGAAACATAAAAACAATAACGAGGTGCGTTCAAGTCAAACCGGGACTTTTTGATTGTTATCATATTCAGTACGCTGGAGCTATGATCAGACTGCCTGCTTCAAGTCTGTAACGCTGGCCTGCCAGGAACTCCTTTAACGGGCCAAAATTGTGAGAATGACTTGAAGCGAAATTTTAAATTGTAAATCCCATCTAAATGCTGAGACCAACATGAAATATTAAACAAAACTCCAATAAATCCTTATTACAGTAAAGTGTCTGTTGTACCTGTCACTGTCATGAGTGCAGAAGGAGAAAGGGAAATTAGCAGCTATCTTCTCAAAGTCTTCCAGAGAGATGTAGCCGTCCGTGTTCAGATCGTAATTCTTCATGATTGACTGCGGAGGGAGACAGAGTCCGTGTGAGCCGAAAAAGCTTTCTATTTCTGTTCTGAACCTCTTATACATCGTCTAATAAGGAAGTGAAAGAGAGCACCCAGGAACTGCTATCACTGCATGAGTGCTTTTTTTTTTTTTTTTTTTTACTTACGTCCACCATCTGTTTGACGTGTTTAGAGATGGTGTCTGGATCAAGGCGGGGAGCCACACCGGACCCCCACTCAGCGACCACAGGGGGCTTCACTGGGGTTACAGGCTAGGGAGAGACAGACGGAGATATGTAGACGGTTAAGTTAAAAGATCGGCTAGACTGAGTTTCGTTTTGAGAACAGTTACTTGAACGTTGGTGGAAAAAAAAAAAAACGTGCTGTGCTATGCGTGTTAGGTGTTAGAAGAACCTTCGTACATAATAAGGCCCATACTCAAAGTGAAAGAGATAACGATCAGTCGCCTGTAAGCACTCCAGCTCTTTTCTTGTGGTTTTCTTTGAAGTGTATATGCAGAAAGAAGAAATGCTTCTCACTGTACCCGTAGTGCACTGAGGGATACTCCCTGACTCAAAGCGGTTTGCACACGAGGTCAAGACGTTTACCATGAAACTCAATATCCGCACAGTGCAAATGAACACCTATATGAAGCCTTAGAGAACCGAATGAGTCAAGGTTTGGCATGTGGTTTCAGTACGAGTGATGATTTAACGATCGTGGTGACTATTTTAGTCACTGATATTTAATTTGTAAATGTATGTATATATAAAAGCAAAGATGAAAAACATTTCAAAATTAGATGAAGTATCCTTCAACAATCCTTCAACTGAGCATGTTTCGAAGCTCTTGTTTACATACAGTAAGAACAGGAAAGGTGGGCAGAATATGAGTCTATTAGAGGAAAAAAAAGAGGATTTGTTGTGTATGCAATTTAATGTTAATCAAAAAGATTAATAATAAAGTGCATATACTTTTCTCTTATCATAGGCTTTTGGTTTAGGCTTCGCATGCATGCTTTTACCTGTATTTTGGGATTCTTGGGTTCCTTGGCGTACGAGAGCTCGTAGATCTCATCCTCGGTGTAATACAGGTCCAGGGAAAGCTGCATACAGAGGAAGTGGGATGAAACACTCACATACACATCAATGAATTTAGCACAGCCTCAAGCACTCACCATTTTCTGCTTTTTACTCAGATACATACAGTATATTTCATAATCCTATTGCATAATCCAGTACCGGTCAAACGTTTGGGCATACTTTCTAATTGCATGCTATTTCCTGATTTTTGTTTCTTTCTAAATTGTAAAAAAAAAAAAAAAAATGTGAAAGGCATCAAAAATATACAATAATCTCTGCTACGGTACTGTTTGCTCTGTAAAGCATTCATAACGGCACATAATCTGAGGTGCTGTTAATTGGGGAGGTAAGTTTTGGTCATGTTTTCCTGGGATGGTCTTCATGAGACCCAGTTTCATCATAGTGCTTAATGGGTTTTTCAAATGCTCTGACGTGTGACTGTCGCTGTTGCTATTAAATTACCTAATTCCATATATGTTATTTCATAGTTTTGAAAAAATCCAGAATTCTTCCAAACTTTTGACTGGTGCTGTATATGGTGATCAGGCCAGTGATTAGTATGGAGGTCATGCTGAATGATGAGAGGGGAAATGAGGTTACTGGTGCGGTTGTTACAGAAACAAACCAATTTCTGAATTGTATTTTTAGGCTCTTTGCAAGTGGTCGCAATAAATTTGTTCTCATTTCTTTCATTTAATCCATCTCCCACCATCCATCCATCCGTCCATCCATCCATCCGTCCATCCATCGCAGGAACCTGTAGTCCAAATACGGACTTTGGAGGCCAATGACGACCATTTATTTAATCTCATTTTACAACTGTGGTAGGACCTCCGGTCAACATTCACACGTACATTCACACACAGCGGGCAATTAGCCGAATCCGCATGTTTTTGGACTGTGGGAGGAAACCCAGTGGAAACCCACCAAGCACGGGGAGAACATGCAAACACCATGCACACAGAACGGAAGCGGGAATCAAATGCAGGACCGAGGGGTGCAAGGCGACAGTGCTAACCACTAAGCCACCATGTCACCTTTATGTAATCCGCGTAATTTAATTTAATTTAATTTACCATGAAGTACTGTACTGTACATAATCTTACTTAACACACCCTGGTAATCTAATTATAAAGCCTAAAAAGGGATTTTAAAAAACAAACTACTGTTCACTCTATTTTAACTACAGTAACTGAATTGCATTTTAATAAGGTTAGTTTGGGTTTAAAGGTCAATAAAACTGGAACCATTTCATGAGCCATGAGCTGTGTCCACTTAAAATGTCACAGACAAATTAATTAAATCCATCAGTTTGCGTTGTTTGAACAATGATCAGTTACTGAGCCTTTCTACCTTTATTTCAACATGCTTGAGTAGTGATCCACTGTTCGATTTAAGAAGTAAGGATTTTTAGCCCCATTATCTGGTGTAACTTAGAATAGGATGGGTTCCCTTTTGAGTCTGGTTCCTCTCAATGTTTCTTCCTCATTTTGTCTCAGGGAGATTTTCCTTCACCACTGTCGCCTCTGTATTCAATAAGGATCTACATGTGGATCTCTATATAGTTTGCGTTGGGTGAAAGTCTGTTGTTAATTTGTTGAAATGAAACTGAATGTCAGCATATTTTTTTCTTTTTCGACATGCCTCCAGAGACTCCTGTAGCTCATGGAAGACTTATTAGTTAAAGTGTTGTTCAAAAAACAATGAGGCACAGTTTTGGATCCTATCAAGGCTTACTGATTTATTTTCAGCAGTTTTGATTGATGATAGGTTGTGTTTGAGATGGAACACTATGCATCAATGGTATACTAAACTCTATCCAAAGGCAGTATTTAGTCCACAGACGCAGCAAAAACTATAGTCAAAACTAGGGAAGCCTCAGTAGTTATACTGTTCTCTGTTATGCATCTGATACCGTGCCCTTTCCTCACTGCCATACTATTAAAAAGAAAAAAAAAAAACTCTGATAACAATGTGATACCGCATAATACGCAGTGATGTAAGTCTACTGTACATTGCTGCTCAAATGCCACGGAGTGATTGTGATCTGGATCTCTATTTTACAGTTAATCATAGTGGTAGAAGAAGAGAAGACCGCACACTGTGTCAAGCAACATAACATCTTAAACCTTAAACTCATGGCAGCAACCGATATTGTAGAAAATGCTATCTCATCATCATCATCATCATCATCATCATCTATTCTACTGGAGCCTATCCCAGGAGATTTAGGGAATGAGGCGGGGTACATCCTGGTGGCGGGGCACACACACACATATACACACCCACGTGCTCATTCACACACTACAGCCTAATCTGCATGTCTTTGAACTGTGGGAGGAAACTAGAGTACTGGAGGAAACCCATCAAGCACAGGGGAGGGAACATGAAAACTCCAAGCACACGGACCCGACGTAGGAATCCAAGCCAGGACCCTGGATTTGCAAGGCGACAGTGTTATTCGCAAGGCCACAGTGTTATTATCTACGTTACACAAATGCATTATTTTGAAAAACTGGAACCTTTTTCCATTACATGACCCAAAGTAACCAATGTAGTTAGGTTAACTAGGTAGCATTAGAAACAAGCTTAGCAGTCTAGGTACTCTGGACACATATATACTGTGCAGTATTTAAACTGGGGTAACTTGAACAATGTTAAATAAAATGCCAAAAAGCATATACTTATCAAAAGCATATGCTTGTCATATAGGGTCAGGGGTAGCTCAGTGGTTAAGGCATTGGACTACGATTCGGAAGGTCCCAGGTTCAAGTCCCACTACCACCAAGTTGTCCCTGTTGGGCCCTTGAGCAAGGCCCTTAACCCCAACTGCTCAGATGTATAATGAGATAAAAATGTAAGTCGCTCTGGATAAGGGCATCTGCCAAATGCCTAGATGTCAGTTTGATGGCATTGACGGAATCATCGGCACAACTGGACTGATTAACACCTCCACATATAGTGTGATGTGTTTTCATGTAAACAGAAATGTACCTTAGCTAATTAAATGCCTGTGTAAGCAAACTAATGGGGCGATGCAACTACAAAATAACTAACATAACTTAAATAGTTTTTATTTATATGTCAAAAGCATTACCATTGGCTGTATCACCATGTTACTATGTTTCAGGCATTTCTTTTTCTGTCTTATATTAATCCCTCTAAGAATCATGCATGAGCAACAGAGTGAGGCAAAACAGCAAGACAAGTAGAGATGGTGGTAAAAATACCACCGCAGGGTAAAAATAAACCCAGCTGCTGTTGGGTCAACAAAGCAACCAGGTGTACACGCACCAAAATGTTTGTTTTTTTTCAATTGCTATTTCGGGCATAGCGCCACCAACCTGAAATTGTATTTATACTAACACCATGGCTGATGGTGTGACTGATAGAAACACTTCTTTGAAGGGACATTTCAAGTTGGACTGCTTCAAAGTCTTACTCCCTCACCGTTAGCAGGTGGAGAAGGTCTTTGTTGGCCTCAAAGGGCGGCTTGCATTTGTGGATGGCCAGCAGGTCGCTGATGTTGCAGTACAGGTGCTGTAGCTTTCCCAGGTTGATCTTGTCACCATCCAGGTAGTCAGGCAGTGCCTCATTTAGAGAGATAAGGTCTTTAAGATGTACACCCAGGATGGGCACTTTAAAGCCGGTGCACTCGTTGTACACTCGTCTGTAGTTAGTGTAGTTACTGTAGGAGGAGAGCAACTCCGTGAACTCGCTCAGCGCCTGCAAATAGAGTGAGATTTTTCTTGGGTAAATTTGCAATTATTTTTTAAACCTGGATCTTTCTTTGGTTTTAATGGCAATTAACTGAGGAGAGTTAAACAATACTTAACCGGGTAACATCAGCAATTAGGATCTTTTTTTTTTCCCACCAATTTGGTCACCCACCAGTTCTTCAAATGATACAACACCTACCAAACTACCAGGCTTACACATGGACCCAGCTAACTCCATCTTCAAAAATCTAAATGCTGCTTGTGATTCATGTCCGATGCGCCATCTTCCACATACACAAGCCTCAATACCTGGTCAAGGCTCGCTTGGCATGAATTACTTCAATGCAGCAGTTAATGAGGCGATCAGTCTGTGGTAGTCTGAAGCCCATTTTGCTCTGTTAGCGTCCTTCAGCTCTTCTGCGTTACTGGGTCTGATATCTCCCATCTTCTTTCTCACAATATCCCATACAGTACATTCTCTATGGGGTTTAGGTTGGGCGCGTTTGCTGTCCAATCAAGCACAGGGTCCTTGGTCCAAAAAAATACTTATGTACATATGGCAGGTTGGGCAGTTGCTGCTGGAAAATGAAAGCAGCGTCTCCATAAAACTGGTCAGCAGAGGGAAGTATGACGTTCTCTGAAGCTTCCTGGTAGATGGCTGCGCTGATCTTGGACCTGATAAAACACAGTTGACCAACAACAGCAGATGACATGGCTCCCCAAACGGTCCACTGTCTGTGCAAACTTTACACTGGACCTCAAGCAACTTGGATTCTCTGCCTCTCCTCTCTGCCTCCAGACTCTGGGACCTTGATTTCCAAATGAAATGCAAAATTCACTTTCATCTGAAAAGAGGACTTTGGCTTACCAAGTCCAGTCCTTTTTGTCCTCAGCCCAGGTAAGATGCCTCTGATGTTGTCTCTGCTCTTGGAGCACTGACTTCAGCTGCTGTCCACTCCTACTGAATGTCTTTGGTTTTGTTTCACAATCTTCTCAAGGCTGCGGTTATCCCTGCTGTTTGTGCACCTTTTTCTGTACATGGTGTCAATGGTCGTCTTCTGGACAAGTCAGCAGTCTTCCCCATTATTGTGTGGCCTACTGAACCAGACTGAGAGACCATTTAATGGCTCAGGAAGCCTTTGCAGGTGTTTTGAGTTAATTAGCTGATTAGAGTGTGACACCATGGGTCTTGAAATTTTTTTTTTTTTTTTTTTACAATATTCAAATTTTCAATAGCTGCATGCCATAATCATCAAAATGAAAAGAAATAAACACCTGAAATATATCGGTCCGTGTAATGGATCTATGTAATATATGAAATATATTAAATTGACTTTTTAAAAATTGAATAATTGAAAAAAATCAACTTAAATCTTTTTTTTTTTTTACTATACACACACACACACACACACACACACACACACTGAATTGGAATTCCCATGGAAACACCCACGTGTGTGTGTGTGTGTGTGTGTGTGCGTGTGTGTGTGTGTGTGCGTGCGTGTGTGTGTGCGTGTGTGTATACGTTTCCATGGGAATTCCAGAAATATTTGTTTCCATGGGATGCTCCAAAATTGTCTTTTGTGTGTAAATATTTGGGATTGCACAAACCTTGGTGATGTCAGAGGAGAGTAGACTAGCCGTGTCTTTGAGTCGAGAGATGGAGCTGTGACACAGGCCGCCTATGACTGCCATCAGAGTGTTGAAATTTTGCAGGGACCTCAGTTTCTGCTCACACGTGCACACATACAAAGAAAAAAGAGAAGAATGTTCTGTGGGTTCACAGTCCTTATTGGACATGTATTTGCTATGCGTGCTAATTTGTGTTACAGTGTGCTCACACAGCTTCCTGTACATTTGCTTTTTGAAATATTCAGGAAGTTTATGTAAGAATTCTTCCTAACAGGAACATGGTGTCAGAATGACATACTTATTTAATTAACAACCACTCACATCATGACACATCAGCTCACTAGCTTCCTATGTGTTTGCACAAGTCTGCATTTCAGCACAGCCTCGACTGCGTGCTTGTACTCGTGCTGTAGAGCACAGCTAGTGCTTAAGGGCACAACATAGGGATTTCTCAATGACGTCACGTCCTGTGTTACAGCAACTAGTACAGTAGTCAACAACATCATAATATATGTATTAATTTAGTTGCCGTTGGTTTTTAAGTAATATATGAGTCATTACCGTTTCTATGATATTAAAAATAAACACAATGACATTTTGGAATTGTCACAGTTACTTCTTAGAGATAGGCAAACTCAGTATCATGATGTCTTGGTGGAAAGTCACACCTCTGTTTAAACCTCCAGCTGAAAATGGATTTAAAGTTTATTTTAACAACAACATAGAACATAAGAACACATATGGAATAATAACAAAATATAAGATTGCTTGTTGCATTATTATTATTATTATTATTATTATTATTATTATTATATGAATGCATATGTCGGTGTATTTGTATATTTTAGAGCATATAAGTACACTCTTTGTATGACATCTTATGATTCTATATAGGAACATGCATTATACCAATTCATATAGGAACTAATATCACATCGGATGGCTCACTTGATTATTATATCATGTAATTTATAGCATATGAATTGTATCATAAATATTTATATCGGAAGGTGCACTTGATTATTATTACTCATTAATGCATGCAAAAACATGGTGTGTTATTCATCACTACCGTATATAGGAATATTCAGATTATTACTTATTTTAGTAGGTGTATTATTCCTTATAATTGTGTAAAACAACAACTGTATCTAATACTATTAAGATATATATGGACATTAATGTAGTATTACTCACTATCGTATAATAGCATTAGGGCTCATAGTTGAGTACTGTAACCACATGCTGTATTATTAATTATAATTGTGTGTAAGAACACATATTCTATTACTCATTATTAGTACACATTGAATTATTCCTTATGATTTTATATAAAAATAATCGCATCATTAATTATTATTGTATATACTATAAGAACACCTATATTACTCATTATTTTATATAAAAGCAAAACACTTTTATTAATAATTAATGTTTATAAGAGGATGTGTATCATTACTCATTACTTTAAACAAGAACTGCATTATTACTCATTATTTTATACATGATGGCAGATTATTACACATTAGAAGAACATATATTGTTGGCTGAGCAAGCTGGCTGAATCTAAGTTAAGTAAGTTAGGTCAACGAGTTTGATCTTAACTTGAGAAAACTCAAACATTTATTGCATCATGTTGCTTTAATATTTCTCAACCTTTCTCTTTTACAGTGTGGAGACTCTCATATTATTACTTATTGTTGTACATAAGAGCACTTATATTAGTAACTGACAAACCTAATTAATCATTTCTGTAGGATTGTTGCGACAGGTTGTTATGACACCACTTGTGATGATAACTAATGGTGGCCAAGAAAAAGTGAAAGTTTTGGCACTGATGATAACTACAGTATTAATGACTAATCCACTGTATTGGCACACATTTTCGGTTAACAGGTGAGTTTCATATTTGTGTTACAAAGAGAAGAGACTTTAAAAACAATAAGAAACAGACATTTTTTGTTCTTTGCGCAGTGTTCACGTGTCTTTCAGTAGACTGTGGAAATGGTGACTGGCAGTACAAAGTGTCTATTTCATGTGTGTTACCCAATGTGCAGTGTGTATTCTTGTATTTCAAACAAACAACAAACAACAACAACAACAACAACAAAAAAAGCCCTGCAAGTTTCGATCTGACCCTAGGACTTAAATAGAATTTAAAACTTGAAATCTTTCAAATCGCCATATTATTCTTTATATATGTTATATATAATTGTGTAAAGTCTTTTAAATCCTAAATCATCAAAAATATTAACTGAAATAATTGAAAATCGGGCCAAAAATAAACTTTGACACCGGCTTTGCACTTTGTGTATAACTTCCTGATTCTTCCTGAAAGTTTATGTTAAAAAAAATAGAATGCAACATAATTTTTTGCAGATATCAAACTACTATTGTCATAACTTTATACTTTTTTAAACATAATTTTATAACAGATTGGAACACCTAAGTATAATTGCAATGTAATTGTAGTCATATCGTCTTTTCCCCCTTAGAACTTTTTATTTTTTTAAATCTCATTTGTACTGTCACTGTGCCTTTATATGACCATGATAGCTATCTTCACCCAGTCAGCATTAGTCATTAACCATATGATCAGAAATCTATTTTAGGGAGACAGCTTTTAACCTAAAAACATTCTGCCCCTATTTAAAGTTTTGACCTAGTATTATTTTGACCACGTACGTTGTTAATGTCTAAACTAGTTGGGGTTAGCAAACAGATGCTGTAAATGTCACATCTCTACACTTCAGTGCGTCCTCACGGTATGCTTTGTGCCGGTGTTTACCTGTGCTACATGAATGAATTTTGTGAAGACTTCAGCCCTCTGTTGTGGTGTATGCCTGTTGAGGATCATGAGCTGGACCCATTGCGAGACCCCGTTACACATCATGACAGAGCGTTCCAGGGCTGGGTTATTCCTCACCGAGCCACGCACAATATAGCTGCGGTAATCCAGGAACTAAACAGTAACCATCACACAAAAGACATAATAATTAGCAGCTTTCCTCTCTGAAGTGAAGGAAGGCTTAAAAACTGTCGTCCAGTGTTATCGGTAGTATTTAAATGGCCATTATTAATGTTGACATAACTACTGTACTATGAAGCAATGTTTATTCTGTGCTGTGTAACAGTCTGTGTCTGGAGGAAATCCACAAGGTGTGAGCAGGTGTGGTGAGTGTTTAAGGTCAGCCCACGCACTGAAACGCTGCAGAAGTTTTTGAACTCCAGGTAACTGAGGTGCTCTGCCATCTCATCAGCCTCCATGTGGTCAAACAGCAGAGACACCTTCCTTTTCTTCACTGAGGGTGACGGAGCCAGGCAGAAGTCTGCTGGGGGATTACTGCTTTCAGAAAAAAAGAAGAGAGAATAAAAGACCATAAGCAGAGTCTGATTAACAAGACATTCAATTCTGCGACTGAAGGACAAGCAAGGAATAAAACACAATGTAGTGTGATCTACTACAATATGAATCTACTACAATTCAGTCTCATATGTTGTATATATGTATGTATGTATGTATGAATAGTGTCTAGGCTCTTATCTTGTTTATTTACGTTTATATTCTTATTTATATGTATATTTTATGGTTTTATTTTGCACTGGAAAATTGCACTTTAATTTCGTTGTACACTGTCTCACTGCTACAATGACAATAAAGATTCTGATTCTGATGAAACAAAGTTACTATAACCAGCCTTAACAGTCATGTCCTGAAGTGCTTTATCCACCACATTCCACGACATGAATATGTTGCTGAACATCCATAAAATGCGCTAGTTCCTGTTATGACTGACATTACGAAAGCTACATATACTCGTTCTGACTGGAACAAAACTCAGACAATGAAGGATGCAACAAATGTCAAATTAAAGGCTCATTCTGGAATGCTCCACTAAATCGATTATTATATTTCTTGTTTCAATCCAGTTAAAGTACATCATTATCACTATACTCAGTATTCTCATGTTCTAAGAATGTTAGATTCCCAGTAAAACAACAACTATGTATGACACAAGTTAATGTCTACAGGCCACAATACTTATGGTTTTATTTTTTATAGTTTTGTGTTAGGAATAGTTTTTGAATGTAGTAGAACCTTTGTCAGTTCCGTTAGTCATCCTTGCAACATGTAATTTCAGAGTAACTGTAGTCACACAAGGACATTTTCTTGGTAATATTTCAACATGTCTGGAAAATCTGAGAAATGCTACTATTTCAGTTGTTTCATTTTTACTGTCACTCTATCTTTAACATGTTTCTTTGAAAAAAGTCTTGAACCACTCATTTCAAATAAATGGTTTCGGTTAAATTAAAGAATTTCAAAGCAAATGTTTTACTGCTTTTGTTTATGTAACAACCTCAGCAGCAACCTCATTTCCCCTCACATCTGTTCCAACCACTCAGCATTCAGCATCATCACTGGCCTGACCATCTGCTATCACTTGCACCTGTTTCTCACTGGTTCATGCCTTAAATTATACTGTGTGTGTGTATATATATTGCTACAAGCTAAAAACATTCCTTGGAAACTTCTGGAAGCCTGGAGAACTATTCCTCAAGACTCCAGTAAAAATACAATAGTATTAGTATTGTATTAGTATATAGTATTAGTATAGTATTGTATTAGTATTGTATATACACACGTGGACAAAATTGTTGGTACCCTTTGGTCAATGAAAGAAAAACTCACAATGGTCACAGAAATAACTTTAATCTGACAAAAGTAATAATAAATAAGAATTCTATGAATGTTAACCAATGAAAGTCTGACATTGCTTTTCAACCATGTTTCAACGGAATTATAAAAAAAATGAACTCATGGAACAGGCCTGGACAAAAATGATGGTACCCCTAACTTTATAGTTTGTTGCACAACCTTTTGAGGCAATCACTGCAATCAAGCGATTCCTGTAACTGTCAATGAGACCTCTGCACCTCTCTGCAGGTATTTTGGCCCACTCCTCATGAGCAAGCTGCTCCAGTTGTTTCCGGTTTGAAGGGTGCCTTTTACAGACAGCATGTTTCAGCTCCTTCCAAAGATGCTCAATAGGATTGAGGTCAGGGCTCATAGAAGGCCACTTTAGAATAGTCCAATGTTTTCCTCTTAGCCATTCTCGGGTGTTTTTAGCTGTGTGTTTTGGGTCATTGTCCTGTTGCAAGACCCATGACCTGTGACTGAGACCCAGCTTTGTGACACTGGCCAGCACATTTCTCTCTAGAATCCCTTGATAGTCTTGAGATTTCATTGTACCCTGGACAGATTCAAGACACCCTGTGCCAGATGCAGCAAAGCAGCCCCAGAACATAACAGAGCCTCCTCCATGTTTCACAGTAGGGACAGTGTTCTTTTCTTCATATGCTTCATTTTTCCGTCTGTGAACATAGAGCTGATGTGCCTCGACAAAAAGTTCAATTTTTGTCTCATCTGTCCATAGGACATTCTCCCAGAAGCTTTGTGGCTTGTCAACATGTAGTTTGGCATATTCCAGTCTGGCTTTTTTATGATTTGTTTTCAACAATGGTGTCCTCCTTGGTCGTCTCCCATGTAGTCCACTTTGGCTCAAACAACGATGGATGGTGCGATCTGACACTGATGTTCCTTGAGCATGAAGTTCACCTTGGATCTCTTTAGAAGTCTTTCTGGGCTCTTTTGTTACCATTCGGATTATCCGTCTCTTTGATTTGTCATCAATTTTCCTCCTGCAGCCACGTCCAGGAAGGTTGGCTACAGTCCCATGGATCTTAAATTTCTGAATAATATGTGCAACTGTAATCACAGGAACATCTAGCTGCTTGGAAATGGTCTTATAGCCTTTACCTTTAACATGCTTGTCTATAATTTTCTTTCGAATCTCCTGAGACAACTCTTTCCTTCGCTTCCTCTGGTCCATGTTGAGTGTGGTACATACCATGTCACCAAACAATACAGTGACTACCTGGAGCCCTATATATAGGCCCACTGACTGATTACAAGATTGTTGACACCTGTGCTGCTAATTAGTGGACACACCTTGAATTAACATGTCCCTTTGGTCACATTATTTTCAGTATTTTCTAGAGGTACCATCATTTTTGTCCAGGCCTGTTCCATGAGTTTATTTTTTTTAAATAATTCTGTTGAAGCATGGTTGAAAAGCAATGTCTGACTTTCATTGGTTAACATTCATAGAATTTTTTTTAATTATTACTTTTGTCAGATTAAAGTTATTTATTTGACCATTGTGAGTTTTTCTTTCATTGACCGAAGGGTACCAACAATTTTGTCCACGTGTGTATTGAAAGTATTTGAAAGTATTTAGAAATAAGAGGTGGTTTAAAACATAGTACTGTATTGTACTGTACATGCTAGCTAGGTTTAGGTTGTGAGACTAGTTAACCATTAACCATTAGCTAGTCATAGCTAGCTAATGGTTAATGTTTATATTACATTGTGAAAAGCTTGAAATTAGGACTTTTATTAAAATGTTTTATAAAATAATGAATGTATATGATCTATAATGTAGCATGATTTCTATATTGTAGGTCAGTGTACAGTATATGCATTAAAAAAAAAAGAAACCTTCTGTATATATCTTCTATCTATCTTCTATAGATATCTCCCCAAATTTAACGTTTAAGCAAAGGCATTTTTGAATATATGTGGCAAAAGATTTATTTAAACAAGACCTAGTAAGAAAATATGTCTTTAAACAAGACCTAGACAGAATCCTTGCGGTAATCTCATGACTAACTATACCTTATAACTAACAGCACTATATGTTCTACATGTACAGTAGTTTAGATAACGTTTGTGCTCACTCACGGGTATGGAGTGTCAATCAGCTGGAAGTGGGAGTCCTTTTCATTCCTGACCAGAGCATACATATCCCCCATAACCCCCTCCAACAGAGGGTCCGTCTCAAACATCAGATGGTAATGCGATATCCAGTGTCTGAGAGAAAAGTCGAGCATAAATATATAGACTCCAACAGAACAATTGATCAATTTATTTCAAATCCTTAACCGTGTTAAAGTCTCACAGTACTGACCTGATGAACTGACAGATCTGAGGCCTCTTCTGGGGTCTCTTCTCCACAGGACAGTCTCTGTAGGTAAGGCTTAGTTAAGGAACGGTCTTATAATAATACGGGGACACACCCTTCTTGCTACACACACTCCAATGAACCAGCCTGCCAGCACACACATTTGTAATAATGACCAAACAAGGAGGCTCTTCTTTCCTTTGTTTTGAAGGTGAGATGCCATATGATGCCCTGCAGAGCTAAATCCTGTATACACCTCATTAGTGCGACCTCATTAGTCATTAGTACTCATCAGTATTAAAATTAGGCGAATTCAATCCCTCAGGCACTATTATAAAATTTCGCTTTGAAAGCAAATACACAGAGCCAAGTCAGTAAAGGATATAGAGAGAGCAGTTTATGAGCGAACGTGTGCGATGGCACAACCCAGTTGTGCATCATCAGAGTCATATTGACGAGCTGTATGCCACGGATTAACTTCCCTTCAGAGTCTGCAACACACAAAGAAAGAAATTATCATATTTTTAACAAGGGAAGAGGAAGCGAGACAGGCTTTGTGTCAGTAGCAATGCAGGACAAAGACATTCCCAGGATCTAAAATGCAGCAAAGTAGAATAGTTAATGTGTTAGTCTACTGATTGGAAGGTCACGGGATCACACCTTAAACCTCAAAGGCCCTAAACTGCGCAAATCTGTAATTCAATAAGTTTTAGTCACTCTTAAAATCAAGCCTGCCAAATGTCATAAACTTACTTCATTCTTAATAAAAATGGGTTTCATGTAAAATTGATTATAAACACTATATAAAGCTAATATATTATACTAATAACATGCCAGAACAGCTATGCATAAATTTTTCTTTTGTTGTATCTCTCTCGCTCTCTCTCTCGCTCTCTCTCTCTCTCTCTCTCTCTCTCTCTCTGTATATATATATATATATATATATATATATATATATATATATATATATATATCTCTCCTCTCTCTCTCTATACATATATATATATATAAGAGAGAGAGAGATACAACAAAAGAAAAATTTATGCATATATTAATATATATATTAATAATGCGTATATATAATAACACACACACACACATTTATATATATATATATAATCAATCACACTAGAAAGACTCGATGAAAAATTGTGGAGGCAGTTTTGAGGCAAATACTGAAGCTGTCTAAGGGTGCATGTGTAAGAGAGTACAGAAGACAGTGATCAGTATTGTGGTGTTGTGGGATACACATTGTGCCATGATAGGTGACAAGATAGTAAAAAGCCTTCATACAGAGAGCACGGCAAGAACTCAGTGATAAATGACTTTTTATCACCGCACTACTGAAAAATCAAATCTTATTTATCAGAAGGTGATTTGTTTTTTTTCTATAACAGCAGCATGGACAGTGGCTCTAGTTGCAAGCTTTGCATTAATACATGCGTTGTAAAAAGTTATACTTAACTGATAACTCATGGTCTTTTATGGTAGCTCCATTAATCAGATTTTTTTGTATAATTATTGACGTTGTGAAATATTTGGTGTACTGATGTAACATTTTTGGAAGGAGTCTCCAGTGTTACCCCTGTGTAATATTTAAAGGTTTCTGAAACAGGAAAGTCTCCAAAACTAATAGCAATAACATTCTAAGCTGCATTTTGTCTAATTAACTTCAAGAGAGAAAAATATGATGCTGGTAAATAATAGGAAGGCTTTTTTTATGCTTCGAAGCATGATGCTAGACAGACAGTTAGACTGTCAGACTGAAAGTCATTATGCTAAACAGTCATGTACACAGTAAGAATGAAAGTCATTATTATAGACAGACCGTTAGACAGTCAGGGTGGAGGCCATAATGTCAGACAGAAAGGTAGACACACTGACCGAAGCAATGCAGGCAGCGCTGGATGAGCTCGTCCAGACTGGCAGCTCGGGCGCTCGCAGGTATGGTGGGGCTCTGCAGCGCCCGACTGATCTCCTGAGGACTCGGACAGGTCATCCTCCTCTGCACTGGCCTCCTGGTCTTCTTCATGCTTCCTCCTTCCTGACGTGACTTCCTACTGCTGAAGAAAGAGACGACAGGATTTTTTCATGTTATTTATTTCGAAAGACACCCTTTGGAATTACGTTATTTCACCATGCAGTTATTTCCACCAAGGTAGAAGAGAAGCCAAGAGAGCAAGAACCTGAATTGACTAGAATTGCAGTACTGTACTCACAACCTCAAAAGGTCATCCAAGACTCATTCCATGAGATTTAACGTATTGAATAATACATTGCTTGGCATGATGGTTCCACAAAAAACATAAGAAAAAAAAATGTATGGGGACAAGTCTAGATTTTTTCTAAAGACCATCAAGAAATCTAGCTTCTATGAATATCCAAATTATAAATACCCCAAACCTTTCATGCCACACCTCTTTTCTATGCTAAACCAGAAGCACATGTCCAGAATTTACATATTAACCTATGATTGGTGCTTATATTCTATGACAAAATAACACTTGCCTATCCTGTCCTCAATACTACGTCCAATTTTTAGCCATATCAGTTATTTTTAAAACCCACTCAAGAGAAAACATGCTTTATATAGTTTATAATGACAGTACAGAATTAAATAAGAATAAGGAAGAGCTCCTGTGTGTTTTGAGGGGTGTGTTTGTTAAAGACCTCATTAATTACAAAAAAATAAAAATTAATTATATATCCATGGCAACTCATAGAGGAGACCAAGTGCTAATTTTCTCGATTGAATGGCAAACGCCAAGGGGTGTACTTTCATATCACACTGCACATTGTGTATGGTTGTGAAGCTGTGAACTCAGTCTGTGCTCCATTTCTTGCACTATTTTCAGGGTTTGTTTGTCACATTTATGTCATTTATCAGAATCGAACATGAGCTCGATTTGAAGGTTTTTGTCCACTCCAAACTTTGCAAATTTTTGGGTGTCTTAGGTCTAGCAAAGTGAAATTGCAATGTTGCAGCATGCAGATACATGTGTGTACTTCCAACCCAGTTTGACAAGGACCCACAGATAGGTGCGATGGTGAGGTGTGTAACATTACAGCTGCACTGTCAGAAAGTCATGATTCAAAATATGATTCCCCTTAAGATGTTCATTTCTAACCAGCAAGAGGTTAAGGCACTAGCATGCTTCTCGTATGCAAATCAACCAAAGTAAACTCTGCTGACCTGTGCAACTGAAACATGCAAGCCCTCTTGCAGGGCTCCAGCTATCTGATTATTGTGGCTTCAACCTCTGATCTGCGTCTTGTGCTCAGACAGGGTGCATGTGCATGTGTGCGTCTGTACACACGTACTCAGTTTCCATCACTTGTGTTTAGATCAAGGTTTGAACGTGGATGTAAGAAAGCCTGGATGGAAAAGCAAGAGATTCCTACAAATGACTTGTGTCCAGATAAAGAGAACGTGTCATGAGTGTTGACGGAAAAAAAGGACTGCAAGGTGTATGCCTCTAATATCTGTCAATGTTTCTGAAATAGTGTCAAAGTCGCTACTTTGCAAGGTCATTTTGGACGTTCTACATTCCGCAGCATTCCCAATGCCTCGGATTATCCTACAACAGGCGGGGTAAATCAATGCAATTCTCCACCAGATAGGTGTCTAAATAACACTCTAGTTATTAGAACCTAAAGATTGCAAGGGCACATTTATAGTGTCTTAAACCATGCTATTTATATTCATTATAAAGATAGTGCTTCAGCACCTACCTACAGTATAAATGGCAGCATCATTTCTACAGGGTACATACAGTAGTGTCCCAAATAGTATCCTAATATACCCTAAATATAGCAAGGTGACTATGGATATTCTGCATGAGCTAGGGTACATTCCTAGTTGGCAGTATAATTATTGGAAGCCTAGACTAGCTAGGGTACATTTTTAGTGTTCCAAATGTTGCCTAATCCTTATTACCTATAACTGAAAACATCATTATTAGAATTCTGCACCAGTTAAGGCACATTGTGTTCAAATAGCATCCTAGTTGCTATAGTCTAGGTATAGGACATTCTGCACCAGCCAGGGAACATTCCTAGTATTCTTAATAGCACCTTAGCTGATATACCTGTAATTGGCAATGCCTAGGAATCTGCACCAATCTGGGCGACATTCCAAGCTGTCCCTTCTACCAAACAAGGCCAATGAGTGCATTTGTTTAGTACTTGCTAGGGGACAGTTCCAGTGTTCTTAATGCTGTCCTGTTCCCTGTACATGGCAAGGGAATGTACAATACATAGATACACTCACATATAATTACAGTACTATACAGTTACAGTATATGTGGAACTTATAATCACATTATCTGGTATTACCTAGATGAGATCCCCCTCAAATTCCTCTCATTTCATCTCAGGGAGCCACCATCGCCCCTGGCTTGATCATTAAAAGGGGATGAACTTAATAAAAATAAATTACATGCAGAATTCTGTGAAACTGCATTGTGACAACAGAAATAGTGCAAACATGCAACAGAAATACAACTGCCTTGAAGTGAATAACAGCTTCTTGTTTGCTGGTGCTCTTTTGATCAGCTCACATTGCGGTCCCACCTTCATGATGTGACAGATATTGGCCGTTAAACTGCGGAAACATGGTTGAAATTGTAGCCAAGATGAAACAGAAAGATTGAGGTTCATTACGGATCTGTACTAATGCATGTGTGCGTGTGTGTACCAGCATGGCATGTGTGCTGATGTTTATAGCAAGAGGAGGCGACTGTGTTTGCCCTGATCATATCCACACTGTTGTTTTTGGTCATAGCATTGCACTGTTTGTTGTTGCTGCTTGTGTCCCATCACCTGCCTGGTATCACGGTGGCGCACACACACACAGACACACAAACACACACACACACACACACACACACACACACGCACACACACACACGCACGCGCGCGCACGCACACACTTACACACACACACACACACACACACACACACACACACACACACAATGTCACATGTCTTTGCAAAGCTGTCAATGTCAGCTGTACACCCTCCTCCATCCCTTTTCTGAAAAGCCTACACTTTGCAACTTTTTGCACATTTTTGCAGTCTGTCTGGCTGCGACTGCAACTCTTGCTTTTTGTGTTAATATGTTATGGTGCTCTAGATCAACACTTGACCTCTAAGGTTCCTCATTGCTGCCTGTGTGTACTGTCATTATGTGCGTGTCACCATGGTGACAGACTTTCTTTTTTTTTTTCATCATTCTTCACAAACAGAAGTTTCAGTCTTAAATACTGAAAATACTATGCATTCATGCCACATCAATCTGATACTAATACTAATCATCTTAGTAGTTTTACATTAGACAAGCAATCACGTGTCTATTCACTAGACAGTATATGCTCACATGATAGAATGTACATCAAGTCACTGTAGACCTATTTGCACTCTAAGGCCAATAGGATGTATTTAACTAGTGTTATGTTGAAAAAACTTACAGGTGATAGAAAACATGCACAATTCATTTGTGATATTTGATATAATGGAATCATTATTGTTGCATCATAAACACCGCCTGGCTAAAAAAATTTTTTTTTTAAAATCATAATTTCAGAATGGTACAAGACAAGGAAATCAACTAAGGAGATGAAATTCCTGTAAGTCGGTTAAGAATTGCCCATGACATCATAAAAATAAAAAGGAAAAGAAACTGAAAGGATAGTGTTGATTCGTCAGCTTTATAGAAAAAATGTGATTGATAAAGTTGCATAGTAAGAAAATAACATCTATGAAAGAAATCCCGGCTATGTTTAACTGCGAAAGTACTGCACATGCACAGTACACTGTAATGAAAACACACAGGATTAGGACTATACTGCTATAGAAAAAGAGGTTAGGTGGCATAAAGATGGGATTTTTGAGCAATGGAAAAAGATAATATGGTCTTTTTAAATCCAGATTGACCCTGTTTCAGAGCGATGGACTGGGCATGAAAAGAAAGGAAGAGTCCAGTATGTAGGGATGGACTCGTCATGCACAGTGGCCACTGGACAAGCCTCTGTAGACAGTGTTATGATCTGGGGTTGCTTCACTTGGTCATGTCTAGTCTCAGCAACGTTATGTGGCAGCTGATGACCTGGATGTACAGAAAGACCAGGTTATCACATCTATGGATCATTTCAGGACTGATTATGATAGAGTGGGAGCATTTTGGGAGCATGAGAAATCATTTTTCACACTGACCACCAGAGTGTGTGCTGAAATAAAAAATATTGCAGTCAATAGTGCAGTTTAATAGTAATATATTAGAGAGGTCTTTTTTGGCTAGGCAGCGTATTATTATTATTATTATTGTTATTATTATTATTATTATTATTATTATTATTATTTCCCTGTCATGTTACGTTGTCTGATATTTATCTTATATCCCGCTAAATTTGTGTCAATTTTGAATCTTTACCAATGTTCTAGCTAATACATTTCAACTTACTGGGCTTTCATAATATGGCTGATGTAAACATGTTAGGTTCATGATCAGATCTTTTAAGCTTATGTCAGAATACACATACACGAAAATACAATTTTGGAACCAGTGAAAATACATTTTTTTTTTTTTTTTGCATTTTGTAGGCAATCTGATTAAGATAGATTAGCAACTCATTTAACTCCCTTTAAGTCTATTTGTTAATTCTGCTCACTATATACAGTAGGATTAAACACAACGGAATGTCTATTGACATGAAATAACAAAAAAAAAAATAAAAGAAACATGCATTCCTTTTTAAACTTTTAAGTCTTTAAGTCCCTCAAACACATTATCTAAGTATTACATACTGTATGCTCACTACATACAGTAGCACAGACCTAATGAAAATGCCAGCTGACCTGATATTCATGAAAAAAAAAATTAATAACCTGTTTTTAAACTTATACAGTTAAAAAAAAACCTATATTTAATACATAGGGTTATTGCATGTGCAAAGACAACAGGAGGTTCAGCAACAGGAGTTCTGGTAAAAAATTAGAATCTGATTGAGCAGTTCAACTCTGAGGCCTCGCGTGTGTGTGCATGTGAGTGTGTGTGTGTTGCAGCAGGTAGAAAAGATAAGGGCTTCTCTAAAACGAGTAGCAAGTGTGGTCAGGCTTCATGGCTGTACTGACGACACAAACAGGAAGTTAGCTGCATGTGAAGAGAAGTGGGGACAAGTTCTTAGAATGACCAACCCCTTTCTCTCTCTCTCTCTCTCTCTCTCTCTCTCTCTCTCTCTCTCTCTCTCTCGGCGCGCGCGCTCGCATCCAGTAGCAATAGCTCATTTTCAATTCTCCTCTTGTCACTGCTTAGACTCTCACATCCTAAAAGCTTCAGTAGAACATACACATACATATGCACACAGACCACAAACACACACACTAGGCTACGTTTGAATCCGTCACCTGTTAAGAGTGAATGAGATTACACACCGGTATTTACTTTTCATTTATCAGTATTGACTCAAAAGAGGTGCACACCTCTTTCCATAATTCTTTCCTCTTTACTTTCGACATCCTAAAACAGATACGTTGCATCCCATGCAAAATGCTCCATTTCATATTTTGCCCCTTATTTGCATCAACCAACAGTGCGCGCACACACACACAGGTAAGAAAACTACACTGTCCCCCGAATATGCAAACTTGTTTGTAGCACGTTTTCGTGCCAGTGAATTCCGCATATCTTCTTCAGAAGCAGGCTGGCCGTTTGCAGATAGCCCCGGGGTTCCATGCATGATTCGTTAAGCTGCCATGTTTGGTGTGTATATGTTTTGTTGCTTGCATTGTGTTTTAACTTTATATAGCACCTACTCATTCTCACACACTTTCTCTTCCTCTCCTTCAGCACCCTAGCTCTATTCAGGTCATTCAGAAAACAACTTCTCTTTTTGTTCTTTGGAAATCCCCCCCTCAACACTCCCCTCTCCTCTTCCCTGACACAGAAGCCGGTATTTTACTCCCAGTTCCTGGCTGCAGCTCTGGCAACATCTCTGCACTCACTCACTCACGCACACACACACACACACACACACACACACACACACACATGCACACACAGGAGTCAGGAGGTTTTTCTCTCAGTAATTGATTAATTGATGCTAAATTCATTTGAACTGAGACCTATTTAAAGTAAGACAACACACACACACACACACACACAAACACATACACACTTACGTATGCAAAAACTAATTCAGTATCTACATCTTTCTTATGAATTATTACAAACTAGATGACGGTAATGACGATAATGAGATATTTTATTTAACTTCTTGTTCAAGTGCAAAACAAAACTGACTTCACTTAAGAAGACAAAAAAAAAAAAAAATTGGGGCAAAATATATCCAAATTGGGAAAATAATCTGAAAATCAGCCTTGATTCATATAACAGCATTGAACTGTGTAGTAATTTAATTATCAAATCACATTGTTCATTATAAATGCTTACTATGATAAAATTTTTTTTTTTTAAAAATCAGTGTTACATGTGGAATTGAGATCGTATCGCCATTATTCTGTCTGACTCCCGCCCCCCCCCCCAAAAAAACAAAGAATTTCATTTTAAAACACAGTTTGTTGGAAAGTTCAGGAAAAAAAGGCTCGAATGAATAAATGAAATGTGATCCATCACATCAAATCTGGTGTCAAGTCACATTTTCAGTGATTTACGCACATTGCGTTTTGGATTGGGTTCTTCTGATTCCTGGCTCAATAAGCTCCATTTTGGTACCATGTTACCCAAAAGCGCCAAATCGTACCCGACTTAATATGGCGGAAATCATATTCTTGTCCGTCAGCTCAGGTATTGTAAATACGAGAAGTTTGAGTTTTGATTCTGAGTTTAATGAATGTATCTTATGCACCTGTAATGTACAGTATATCAACAAACTGTAAACCTGCCAGTACAGTATGTGAAAGCACACGCCACAGATAGTGGTCTCTGTCATTGTTCTTGACCACACATACAGTATGATGGCAAGAGTTTACTTCACAATGTCAGTGTAGCCTTCATACGATCCAGTGTGTAATGCGTGTACGTTTCATACACATTGAAGGTTGTTATAAAACTAAGCTCTATAATGATTTACTGTAGCTGTTGCGATTTTACACGATCCAGTTCAACCTGTAAACTCCCAGAATCCATTGCAGAGTCATGACGCACTCTTGTAACTCCAAACCTTGTTTATATTCTTCTTTATTGTATTAACTTGCTCTTGCTCAGTCGCTTTGGCGTTAAATTCATTTTATCGGAAGCTGTCAAAACCTTCTACAAAACAAAAACCGAGGTACACTTCCTCTATTCGAGATTTTACTGTACTGTAAGTCACGCTTGTATTTTGGTCTTATGAAATATGACGGCCCTGACTTTGTCCGGTTTTCTTCTCATATATCGATGTCATAAACGTTAAGTCGGGCTTAAAAGAGTGACTTTGTTTGTTTTGACGTGCTTTAGAACTAAAATGTACTTCCTTACTTATCGATTCGCTTTCTCCGTACTTCTTGTTTTTTTGCGAAAACAATACACTGACGAGCACGATCAACGAAACCCATTCCAAAATCAAACCTCTATAACAAGGCTGCGAATTGATTCATTAACTGTGAATTTGGTTATCTCAGTGACTTTAATCCTAACATTAAAATGTTCGAAGCGACAAACTCGCATACAAAACGGCAACGTGGAATAATATGTTCGTGTCTGCAAATGCGTCTGCCGAAATATTAGCTATTAAAACGAACCTTATAAAATGTGCAAATTTGTAAATGATAGATCGTGACTTATTTGTTTATATCGCATTGCATGTGACTGCACTTCCTAATTAGTGCTGTCAGTGGCTGATGCTGATAGTATCATGACTCTAAGAGTGCAATGACTGTCATTTCCCAGCAATCAGATAAAAGCACAGAGATTGTGTGAAACACACACACACACACACACACACACACACACACACACACACACACATCATGACTGTGAAACGTTATCATAACAGACGCTGATGGTTCTGATGCTTTCGCGCCGTTTCTCTATCAAAACAATTTCGAAGTAATTTCAGCCACTGCCGGCTTGCGCCACTCACTGCGAGGAGGTGTTGCTGGAGCCGTTCTGCTGTGTCCAGTGCGTGACGCAGAACGATGCCTTCTTCCTCACTTTGCGAAGGTCTTCGCGAAACGACATCGCCTGGACCTCAAAGCCGAGCCCTACGCCAGGAGTCTCTATCTGCAGCAGATGACGGCAGCGAAATGTTAAGTTCAAAAGCGACTCTGATGTGAAATCCCCTCTCGACAGATCAGAGATAACAAAGTTGATGATTCAACACAAAAGTGTCAGAAATGTTAATTTACTTATCTTCCCTGTAAAAAAAAAAAAAAAAGTGCTTAAGAGGGACAAAACGAACTTTAAATGGAAAAAGGCATGCTATTTTCCTGGTGTGTTAGTTTGAGAAATAGATGCTGTGTTTCGTCTAACAGAGAATCGAGAACTGAGCTGCAGATTCTAAAGAACGCAAGGGGAAGCCACAGCCTTGTCTGGTAACCACAATTATCGTGCTTTTTGCACTGCACTGCAAAGGCAGCTCTAACGGACCTCGCGAACACACCGCACAGAGAAAAGCAACCCGGTGTAGCCGAACTTCTATTTGCGCTGACACATAACCTGTAGGGAGCATCTGTCAGAGCTGAGAAAGTAAGGGAAGGCCCCTGTTACCTTTTGGTTTCTTTTCGAATCATGGCGCAAGGATGATCTTCTCCCTTCTGAACTCCTTCGCTGATTCTCTGGATGCGTAAGGGCATCTGTTCGCAAGTCCTGGGGCCCTACTTTCCCATGAGCCTGAGCTGTCGATCTGTTGGCCGTCTCACACTGTGTTTATGCTCACAACAGAGACGTTGAGGCCAACCTCTCTCTCTCTCTCTCGCTCTCCCTCTCTCTCTCGCTCTCTCTCTGCCTGAGAGGATCTTCTCTGTCCTGCTCAGCAACACCCAGAACAACAAACCTGTAAACTACCAGCTGCAAGATCTCTCTCTCTCTCTCTCTCTCTCTCTCTCTCTCTACCACACCTCTACCTAATTGAGTAAACAGTAGAGCGAAAACAAACCAGCCGACCACAAGAAAAAAAAAAAAAAGAAGAAGAAAAACTCCCACTCGAGTGACGACAAGTTCAGAGTGGTGAAATAAAGTGTGTCAAGAAGGGAATCTTCCGTAATGTGCAGCAAGCCAAAACTGGTCAATAGACACAAGTTATTATTTCATACACGGGCACTGGCTCTAAGTGATAAGGGAACTGTCATGTGCGAGAGTATGTGTGTGTGAGATTGCGCGTTTGCATTTGTATGTGTATGTGTGTGTGTGAAAGAGGGAGGGCAGGACTGCATCAGACAAAGCCAGTGGGTGACTAGAGGGCTCTTGTGAAACACGGCAGAGTGAGCAATGTGAATTAAACATTGAAAAAGACAATTAGAAGGGGGTAGTGAAGGGGAGAGGGTGGGAAAAACAAGAGAAAGCAATCAGATCTCGTGCGATGAGTGCTGGCATATCTGTGACGTGTTCTGTGAACGAGTCAGGTGTAGAATTTTTTTTTTTTTCCCCCTACCCTGAGGGTACAGGTAGACCAGCCTAACATCAACTTGTTTGGAAACCACTGCTTGCCTCTGCTTGTTTAGGCTTTCTCCTGAATTTCACATTTCACAGGCTACACTTCGCTCCCTTTCACTCCACCTTACCTCTTTTTAAGCCTCTTTATCTAACAGTTCTACTCTAACACTGAGCCAGTGTGTCTCGGCCATGTGCAGCTGTATGATGGACTGAAAGACAGCCTTGTTCTGAGCCGAGGCCACAGGAGCTGATAGGAAAGCATGGTGTGTCCGTGCACGTGAATGCTGTGGGAACCTGAGTGTCTGTGTGTCTGTATGCGTGTGTGTATGTGTGTGTGGGGGTGTTTGCACACAGGTGGGACACCCAGCCGGATTGGTGCGTGGACGCTCCGCATGTCAATTCTGTATAAATGCCCCTTTTCTTTTCACAGAACTGCTCGAGTCACAGCTTCGTCCCAGTTACTCAGATTTAACGTGATTTTTTAAAAAGTAGATAAAACAAAAAATTATTTTTGTCTCTATTAATTATTTCCAGAAAAAAACAATGATAGCCAAACTGGTTAACGTTCAATAAACATTAATAAGAATTTAAACTGCTATCTTTATTTATTCTCATCATAAAGTCACATTTTGAAAATTTATTCTCACTCACTCTGATTATCAAGTACCGTACAGGGTCATGGGGTGCCTGGAGCCTATCACAGGGGCACTAGACGGGGTACAACCTGGATGGTGTGCAAATCCATCATAGGGCACAAGCATGCACACAATCACACACTACAGGCATATTAGAAATGGCAATTAGCCTAATCTGCACATATTCGGATTGTGGGAGGAAACCAGAGTACCTGGAGAAAACCTACCAAACACAGGGAGAACAAACAAACTCCACAACCACATACAGACCCAAAGGTAGGAGTCGAACGCTCAATCATGGGTTATGTCCTAATATCAGGACATTCAGGTTTAGGTAATAATAAAGGTAAATTTTTATATGTGATTTACTTCCAATAGAAGGATTAATTTAAAGTTCTTTAAGTTGTTTATTCATATGGACCGAACAAGTTTTATTACTTAAAGCTTATGCTCACATTGTTCAAAACTATTAATTAATTACCACAAGCTAAACATTCCTTAATATTTGTATTATCTGAATGGAACATTAACTATTACCCCAGGCCTGTATAATTTACATACTTAATAAAAAGAGATCCTTCTACCAGTATGCACTGAAGAAGCAAGGCCCAAAATACTGTTCTAGCTTGTTGGTTTGTGTGCTGTTAAAGGTGTCTAATTATACATTCAAATCATCCCGCATGTGCACTAACCTGTTGCTCTGGTTACATACTTGTATAGTTTTCAGGTCCTCTTTTCTATGTAACTTTACAGTAACTTCAGTATGAAATTCACTTCCCATCTTGTTGCATAACACATAAAGGAGTGGTCCTTGCGTGCCTATAAAGAGACATCATTCATTGACTTAGTCTCTGCTAGAACTGATACACTTATGGATTTTTTCACATTGACTAGACTGTAAGATAAGCATTCATGAAATTTTTTTATAAAAGTACCTTGTATTAATTCAATGATGTAATGTTAATAATTGAGTTAAAAAAAATCCCCACAGATCTGTTCCAACAACACAGCATAGGTCAATGACAATTATATATATATGGAAGCTTCAGATGTCAAACTTTGCATTTGGGTTTTTGGATACGTCAGGTAGTGAGTTATTGTTGCTTTGCTATTGTGTAATTTTAATTTTTTTTTTACCACTATCAGAATATGGCAATGACATTGCAAAAATACTGTATAGAACTCAAAAAGAGCACATTAAAGAAACAACTGAAACAACCAGAAATACACAAGAACATGTGTATCCTTGCCTGTGTGATTATTTTGGTTTTACATTTTTGCTTAGTTATGTTCGTAGAGTTGGTTAAAATTAATAAATTTAATTCATTTCATCATATTGCCTAGGTTGTGCTGAAATAAATAAGATATGCCACATATGGTACTGTACAATCCTCAGCCCTATATGCTTAATAAAACAGCAAAACAGAAAATGAGTTTCAAGGGTTCTGGTTCTGTTTCACTCCTTTTCCAAGCATGCAGTTTCAGTGTTTGTAGCTTTAAATAAACTCCCCCTGAATTCCCCTTTAAAAAAGTGCATTTCCTCAGCCAATTAGAAAACAGGAACAAAAAATATTAATGTTTGTGACCATATCAAGCATTTCCCACCTGTTTTCAGGCATTTCTGATGAATGAAACAATGGGGAAATATATGTAAGAGCATTAATCCAAGATGACATCCTTGATAAGAGTTAAAACACAACCAACAGCTGAAGAAAGCTAGGATAGCCATTAGCAGTCAGCTATTAGCTGCTAATGCTAGCGTAGTACTTTCAATAGGCTACAGATCACTAGGTTAACCTTTAGCAGTTAGCCCCTAAACAGCAGGTAGCCATTAACAGCAAACCTTGCCATTATACAGTATGAGCTAAAAAACACTAGGCTAAGCGTTTAGCAGTTTTAGCCTCTCTTGATAAATAAGGACACAAAGAGGGATCACACAGTCTTGAGACCCAGTTGAATGTCTAAAAATGACTAAAAGGTGAATTTGAAATAGCAGTTTGCCTTTAACCCTTAAAACTAAAGAGGCATTAGCATTAGTTAGTTAGCATTGATCAATGGCCAATAAATAAATAAATAAATAAAGTTTTAATTTCAGTTACCCTCTCTGGTCTGATTAGTGTAGCCATTACAAAGAAGTCAATTAAAATAAAATAAATATTACCAATTTTTTTTTTATTTATGAAATCTGCATGTTCAAAGAAGTACTGACAAGGACTGGACAAGCTGGAGCAAGACATTACAAAGTAACACTGAAAGTCCAGGTTATTTGAAAAGAATAGTTTGATTGGAAACTGCTGAGTGTGATTAGTAAACATGAGACTGTGTGAATTTCATGTTGTGGTCTGAGGATCATTATAGTGATAATATGCAACCTCCGGAGGATCAGAAATACTGTAGCTGC
Source organism: Clarias magur (assembly GCA_013621035.1). Lineage (NCBI taxonomy): Eukaryota > Metazoa > Chordata > Actinopteri > Siluriformes > Clariidae > Clarias > Clarias magur. Next base: position 190,031 of record QNUK01000226.1, on the reverse strand, counting down.
AGCAGCTAGAACATTTAAAGATCTTTCCTTCCCATCCATAAGTCATGAACTCAAAAGGATGATAGTCATGTATCAAAACAGATAAAACACTCACGCCAAGTAAACAGTGGTGTAGGTTTGCTCTTTAATGCTGCCTTGTAGGCATTAGCCTTGTAACACTAGCAAGCTCTCATTAGACAAACATTCAGATGACTTCAGAAAGTGTGACTACACCTGGCTTTATTTATTGATTCATTTAGTAATCATTTGCTTTACGACTGACTTCACTCTGAAACATTACGGAAATCAATTGTCCACGACTAGGTGGCATTTCTATACAATGATGTCATCTAAATGACAAATTAGGCCCAGTATCGGTCACTCATCCTTTTGCCCTTTCTGACAGTGCAATACAACTCACTGTTCAAATGAGTTCTTGAGTTCTAAATACAGGAAGGTGGGTAGAAAACTCTATGGTAGAGGAAAGCATGCAATGTAAAAATTTATTACATGTGACCAATATGGGCGGCAGGTGGTGTAGTGGTTAGCACTGTTGCCTTGCACCGCCAGGGTCCGAGTTCGATCCCCGGCCAGGCTTGATTCCCGTCTCAGTGCATGGAGTTTGCATGTTCTCCCCGTGCATGGTGGGTTTCCTCCTACGGTCCAAAGACATGTAGGTTAGGCTAATTGGCGTTCCCAAATTGTCCGTAGTGTGTGTGTGTGAATGAGTGAGTGAGTGTATGTGTGTGTGTCTGTGCCCTGTGATGGATTGGCACTCTGTCTAGGGTGTACCCTGCCATGTGCCCTAAGTCTCCTGGGATAGGCTCCAGGCCCCCCGTGACCCTGAATACATTAAGCGGTATAGATGATGAGTGAGTGAGTGACCAATATGAAAAAAATTATATTAAGTTAGAATGCTAAGTGTCTTATTATGAATTTGTACAGTATGTGTGCTCCTCAAAGCATACCATACCAAACTATAAAAGTTTTCTTGCATATGTAAATTTATACTCATCATCCATCAAATTATTACCACCTGCTTAATCTTTGTGAGGGTCCCCTTGAACCATTACAACGGCTTCCCATAGAGGCCTGGACTCCACAAGACCTCTGAAGGTGTGCTGTGGTATCTGGCACTAAGACGTAAACTTGCAAGGTAGGGTAAGCATGGATTGGATTTGTTGATCCAGCACATTCCACAGATACTTGATCGAACTGAGATCTGGAGAAACTGAAGGTCAAGTCAACACCTGAATTTTTTTGACATTCCTGAACATTTGTGGCAGAGTATGTTATCCTGCTGAAAGAGGCAACGGCGAATAGAGAATACGATTTCGATGAACAGATGCTTAGTGGCCCAAAAATATTAGCTTACCCTAGGTACCCTATATCTATCTATCTATCTATCTATCTATCTATCTATCTATCTATCTATCTATCTATCTATCTATCTATGGCAAATCATGCAATTATTCAATTATAACAATCAGCAGGTGGCAATTATAGCGCTTTAAATGCTACACACCACTGTGGTTATTTAACACAATACCATGAACAAATGTAGTGCAGTAGAAACTACAGATAATTGTTGTAGAATTTAGTGGAGGTATAAACCTGCTCAAGTGATGTACATATACAGGAAAATGGTACTTAAGTACAGTAATGAAGTATTCTTTACACAGTGTATCCCAATGTCATCTCATCCCAGCCACCCACATGATGTAAAAGAAAAAAACAAAAAAAACAATTTACCAGCCGTTTCTGATGCTTACTGTTAGTGCCCAGTATAGATGCTTTTAGCGATGAAGAAGAGTCAGCATAGACACCCTGTGGTTATGCAGACTCATATACAGAAATCTACTTTGCACTTTGTGTTTTTTTTTCTTTTTCTGTGGATTGTGTCTCACACGCATTATTGGGACTTGGGCACCTATGACCTCATGCCTGCTTCGTTGGTTGTCCTTCCATGTGCTATTTTTGACAGACACTAACCACTACATATCGAGAACAGCCCACAAGACTTGACATTTGGCCCAGTCATCATCAAAATGTGCTCGTTATCAAGGTATCCTCTTAACCTATATATCATCACAGCCATATTGCTTGGTCAAAGTCAATGGATTGATTTTATCTGTCATGCATTAACAATAGACATTGTTGTAAAGTAGCACTCGAGAGGCAGTGGCTTCATAAGAAAATTGATGTAGTTCATCTTGATAACACTGCACAATGAAGTGTGTGTCATATGGCAACATGCGTAGTCAGCATATGATCATGTTGATCATTTTATGGTCATTTTAAATATAATTTTAGTTAATTGGATTTCATATAAAATATATGAATAAGAATGATATTTTTTTCTTGATGATGCGGAAATAATAAAGTAATCAAATATATCTAACATTTCTGGTGCTTTAACTGTCTATATTAATCTAAACAAACTCAAAATGTGATAACCTTACCATCAATTTAGTTCTAGTTGTGTCCAGATTTAGCAGATCTATGTAAATGTAGTTAGGGAGTTGGATTAGGTTAACTAGCTAGCTAGTCCTAGTGTTATTTTATCTTGTGGTTTGATTTATCGATGTGTGGAAGTCGCAAAGGTGCTATATACCCAGTTATATTAAATAAACGCAATTATATTGCAATGTTTACTTTGTTAAACCCTGTAGAAGTATTAGGGGCATGTGAGAGGATTATTTCATGCAATTCTAAGTAGTCTGTTCCAGGATGACTGGGTGCAATGCGAAATTCCTACTTACTTTCACTACTTGGAATTATAGAGTAATTGCTGAAGATGATAAACATAAAAAGAAAAAATACATGTTAAACAAAAGCTGTATTATAGCATGTAGTATACTGTATTACTGTAGGTCAAAAAACAGGGCAGGGGCTAGGGAGGTGGTTAGCACCTCATGGTGTGAGGATAGCGGTAGCTCTCCACCCTGGTCTGTAAACACACGCAAAAACAGCCAACAAAACATGATGGTGGTGACAGCCTTAACAGACTTGTTTATCTCCCCCCTGCTCAAATATATTTGACACTGAAAAAAATGAAGGGCAGTTAATAACTATTCAAGCAATTATGCCCTGGTTCTTTAATTTGTTGATTACAAAGTGTGCTCTGTTTTTGCTCTGTTAGCCGTTAATGATTTAATGTTACAATGTGATCACTAGGTGGCAGCAGTGGATGCAGGAGTTGCAACCTTCAAACACTATTGTGAGGCATATGGAGGGATATATGAAGTTAAATTTGAAAAAAAAAAAAAAGAAGAAAAAAGTAATTAAAAAGATAGTATAAAAGCCCAGATCAGAAAACAAGGCCAGAATGGTTAGTGTAAGAATAATGAGTTTAAAAGCTTTGCTCATTTTTTGTCAATGTTTTGAAATATGTAAAATGTTTAAAATTCAATAAAAGAACACAGGCAGCATACTCTGTCACTGCATGATCACTCATTCTCTCTGCCACTTGTCTTGTACTGGGTCATAGCTGGCCTGGAGCCTATCCCAGGGGACTCGGGGCCCTACAGTAAGTGGGGTACACCTTGGAAACATCCATCACAACTGATATAAAGTGGTGTGAAAAAGTTTTTGTCCCCTTACAGATTTCTCATTTTTTTTGCATGTTTGTCACACTTTAATGTTTCAGATCATCAAACAAATGTAAATATTAGTCAAAAATAACACAAGTAAACACATCATGCAGTTTTTTAAATGAAAGTTTTTATTTAGGGAAATCAAAATCCAAAACTACATAGCCCTGCATGAGAAAGTCTTTGCCCCCTTGTTAAAACATAACATAACTCAGGTTTATCACACCTGAATTCAATTCTCATAGCAACACCCAGGCCTGATTGTTGCCACACCACTTTGCAATCAAGAAAATCACTTAAATAGGACCTGTCTGACAAACTGAAGTAGACCAAAAGATCCTCAAAAGCTAGACATCATGCTGCGATACAAAGAAATTCAAAAACACATGTGTGACCCAACCAGTTATTAGGATTAGGGGCCAAACACTTTTTTCACACAGGGCTATGTAGTTTGTGATTTGGTTTTCCATTAATAATAAAAACTTTATTTAAAAACTGCATGATGTGTTTACTTGTGTTATCTTTGACTAATATTTAAATTAGTTTGATGATCTGAAACATTAAAGTGTGACAAACATGCAAAAAAAAAAAAAAACTAAGAAATCAGTTAGGGGGCAAACACCTTTTCACACCACTGTAGTAATTGTAATAATCATTCTTTTCAAACGTGCTATGCATGATGCATTTCAGAATGCACAACACATATGACCTTAAGGTGGATTTTGCTACAACAGCATACAATCATTTCAGGCTCCACTTCTGACTACCAAGAATGTAAAACTGTTGCTGCGGCTCACGAAAATGAATGGTTAACGAACGAAAAAAAAAAAGAAAAAAAAAGAAAACCTAGCCTGGTATGAGAAATTTTGATTTCCACTGAGGCATAGGTTCAAGTGGTAGGGTCAGAATTTGCCAGGAACAGCGTGAATCCATGGAGCCAACTTGCCTTGTGTCAACAGACCAAGCTAGTGGAAATGGCTTGCAGATTGTTTTCTTATCATATTTTGGGTCTTTTACTATCAATTAGTCATTGCTTGAATGCCTTGCCCTATTTCAGTATTGTTCCTGACCACGTGCATCCCTCAACTGAAACAATTTACCCGTCTTCTAATAGATACTTCTCGCACGATAATGCACTATGTAACAAACGGTTTCATGAACATGTCCGTGAGCTCATTGTTCTTCTCAGACTCTTATCTGAATCCAATAGTGCGCCGTTCGGATGTGATACAACAGAAGATTCTCTCCATGAATCCCAAAAGAATGTTTCCAACATCTTGTGGAATCTATGCCATGAGTCCCTGGCCAGTATTAGTGGAGTGTTCCTATTAAAGTGTTCAGGTGTGTGTGTGTGTATGTGTGTGTGTGTATGTGTGTGTGTGTGTGTGTGTGTGTGTGTGTGTGTGTGTGTGTGTGTGTGTGGTGATAGGGAGCAGGAAGGGGAAGATAAATTGCTTTTTTCGGCTGAACTTTTCCATTTAAGAATACCACAGCTTCCATTAACGCTGCTTCACTTGTTGACATTCACATGTGGATGGATGGCATTGTCTGATTAAACATCTTACTCAATTTATACAGCTGACACATGGCTGCTACCATCATGACCCTCTTATCCACTGGGAACACTGAGGATTTTACCCAGAAATCTCATGAGACCTATGACAGGGAGACAGGTGACTATGGCTTAAACGTCCTGGATTGATGTACATACCCAGTCTTCGTAATCTGTTTTTACCCTGAGAGGAAATCACTGATGTATAAATATTTAAGAGTAACATTGATTCTCAAGAGTATTAACAATACATTCATAAAGTTAGTAAATTTTCCAATAAATACAGTAAAAGTGTGAGTCAAAAATTATCCACACTCCAGTCATATTAAAACGTCTGTTGGTCTCTTGTCTTATCAAGTGTCTCCCCAGACAATGCTGTGCAGGTGTGAACGTGTTACGTCAGTTCATTTGTATCTGTGGTGTGAGCAAAAATGGATTCCGCACTGTGATTTGCACGAAAGAAGAGCAGCATGCAGTGAAAAAACACAGAGAAGAGCATAAACAGAAGCGTTTGGTTATCTGCAAACAACCTTTGCACCAATTCTTTATGGGAGGTGAAAGTTTCTTGAAGAGAATAATTACTGGTGATGAGACATGGATTCATCACTACGATGATGAATCAGAGTGCCAACCGAGGAAAAGTTCTAAACTTAAACATTGGACAGTTTCCTGAGATTCTTAAGGTGGTATTGGAACAATATCAGGAAAAAGCTTAAACGATCAACAATGCAGATTACAGTGAGATTCTTATTAAGGAGCTGAAGCCTAAACTTCGGTTCAAGCAAAGAGGACTGCAGGCCAAGGGCGTTGTGATGTTGCATGACGATGCACATACAAACATTTCTGCCCTCACTGTCGACACTGTCGAAGTTAAAGCATACTCCTTATAGTCCTGATTTTGCGTCATTGGACTTTCACCTGTTTTGTCCCCTGAAAGCAGCCCTATGAGGACGAAGATTCACTTTTGATGAAGAAGTGAAGACCGCAGTGCATTTGTGGCTTGCAGCTCAGCCTTAAACAATTTTTTATTAAGGGAATATGAAAACTTGCTGACAGATGGACAAAGCGTGTGGGAATTTTGGACTTACACTCCAACCAGAAGCGGGTTGCCAGAATGAGTCAGACAGCTCAGGAGGGCAAAGGGGTGTGGATGAGGAGTAACATGTGTAGGTCAACAGAGAAAAGTTAAAGTAAGCTGACAGTAACATAATGTATAAGGTCAACGTCTATTTTGGGTGCAAGCAGGGGCTCCTGGAGTCTGGTGCCAGGAGAGGGATGTTCCTACAACATTTTTCTAATGTATTAAGGAGAATAGTTTACGCATTGGTGTCAAAAGTTGCAGTAGATGTAGTAACACAAGCAAGGAGACACGACCCCTATTAGTGGCTAGTAGGAGGTCATTTACCATTTAAATCAGCGCTGTCTCTGTGCTATGATGAGGCCTAAAACTTCATGAATGTTATTTTTATATAGATATGTGCAAAGCTGCTGTGCTACAACCTTTTATAGGATCTTTGAAATGAACATGCACAGTAGATACCGCATCTAGTACCCAAGTTGGTGATTTTGCTGAAGAGATTAGTGAGATTAGTTCAGACCGATGTTTGATCTGATATTTTAAACTTTGTCATAGAAAAATTCATGAAGTCCTCACTACTACATGGTATTGGAGTGCAACTCTCTGTGGTAACCTTATTCCTACAGTAGTTAGTTTTGTTGCAATGATTCAGCTTGTACGAATTGCAACCATATAGACTTTTTACTAACTCTAACATATACGTTATGCAATATAAAAATGTAAAAAGATACATGCACAGACATTTAATTAATATCAATTATAATTATCCAATTTGTATTGCATTGACTTAAATTATTACGACACATCACATCCTCATGCTCATTACTGAGCCATGTAGACATAGCTACACATTCTTCCTGCAAATATTTGCACTGTGCACAGTTTCTGCTCCAAGTGAATGATTTATTTATTCTCCTCTCTTTCATCTTCCTCCTGCAATCTCCTCTGTTTTTTTTTCTCAATGTGCTTTTTATAGGCCAGATACAGAGGGAAAGCAAGGCTTTGTTTTGGCTTCGGGGAAGTTCCTGCTTCCATAACGAAGAAGGGGTTGTGGTGTTGCTGCAGTAATAAGTGTCATGCATGCGCTCAGTGTGTGTGTGTGTGTGTGTGTGTGTGTGTGTTGAGAAGGGGGTGAAAGAAAGTGAACATTACAGAATGAATATTATAAATGTTTTATTATAAAAGTAGAGTATAAATATGTGTCTATCTGTCTTTGTATGTGTAAGAGAGAAATGAGAGACTGTACAATTTGATACGGGCCAGGGATGAGTATGGGCTTTAAATCTGTTTTAAGCTATAAAACTGCAGTTTAAGGGATTAATTTAATGACTTTGTACACTAATAATAATAATAATAATAATAATAATAATAATAATAATAATAATAATAATTTGAAATAAAAAGTAAAACAGTTAAAGTGCAAATACAGATACCTAAAAACAAATAGGGGAATAACTTACTAATAAAGTTATGACAATAAATAGCAAAAAAATAATAATAATTAAACAATGTAAACAATAAAATCACCAAAAATATTTATGTTTTAATATTTTTATTTTAGATTTTTATGTTGCTAATAGTATGCTATTACACAAAATATTATATATAACAGTTATTTTGCTTCTGATTTTCTTTAAAAATAAAATACTCTTTTTATGTATCATTTACCATTCTTTTATGACTTGGAATGGCTATAAAGGAATATAGCTATTATGTTGTATTATGTTTTAAAAATTTTGACTTTCTAACAAAATCACATCTCAGTGTGTGCGAGTAGACAAACATAAATCATGTAGAGTGCATATTAACACCGGGGTGCCCCAGGGATGTGTACTAAGTCCTTTACTTTATACACTATACACACATGACTCTTGTTCTTCCCTTCCTTCTTACTATATCATAAAGTTTGCAGATGACATCATGGTGTTAGGCCTTATCAATAACGATGATGAATTCTTATACAGAAGGGAGATAGAACATCTGGCTGCTAGGTGTGATTTCCACAATCTGGTCCCCAATATCAAAAAGACCAGGGAGATGATTGTGGATTTTAACAGGAATACAAAAACTACTTACTTACCACTTATTATCGGAAAGAGAGGAGTTACCAGCTTTAACTGTGACGAAGGTCCTTACATGAGATAATAATATTACCTCTGTCATAAAAAAGTAAAAAATGTTCTCAGCAGCTTTTGGTGAACTTTTACCGTTGTCATATAGAGACTGTGCTGACATATGGACTTTTGGTGTGGTTTTCCAGCAGGCACTAGACTGCCAGAGATTAGCACCATTTGTGTGCCAGAAACACCAGACTGTCCCACAGCACTTTTCCTATGGCTGTGAGGCTGTTGAAAAAACAGTCACCCCAACCTCTCTCTGCCCCAGCGCCCACCTATTCTTACATATCACACATCACTATTAGAATAACTGTGAACTGGACTTTGCATTGTTGCAGCACACTTTTATAATAGACACACTTTTTTGCTTTGTGCCCTCCCTCTTCCTTTACAGTATATCCTTTTTTCTACGTAGCCATTATGGTTACTGCACTGCTGCACTATTGTCTCACTTTATAATAACAATAAGGTTAATTAAATTGAATAAAGTTAATTGAATAAGAGATATAAAAGGGAGATGGTCCTTTGCACCCCTTTTTAACATAGTAATGATAAGAGAATTGAAATCATAACACAAATTTGTAATGTATTTAATTCATGGACTAATTGAAAGACACAAACAACTAATTACACAGTTGTGGCTTCTGCTTGGTTGAAATGAAAGCCTACATCCACATGGCCCTTCCTGGGTCCAGTTTGACACCCCTGATAGGTTAATTGTATGTGTGTACAAAAAGAGATGAACTAAATTGAACTGTGAGCTAGATGATGTACAGTGATGCATAAGGAAATTAATGTGAACAAAAAATAACCAATGTTACAATCAATCCATGATGAAATGGTCTTGTTTGCCCTGACTTATTTGCATGGTCCAGCCACATGTGCAGCCCCAACCACAGACTGTGGCAGAAAAATCCACTGTAAGTAGTGTAGAAATTAATGCATTCAACTTAATATAAAATAAAATAATAAAATAAAATAAGCAGGCTGTTACTTCTTACTTTTACTATATAGTTTAATTTAAACATGTTCTTTTTATATATGAAAAAGTATAAAAAATTTGTTTGTTTGTTTGTTTTGTACAGTGGGAATCATGCATGATCACTCTAGAAGAGGGTTTAATCTGGACTCATCAGGACACATATTTTTGTAGTTGTACTGACACTTGGTGAATTTCAGATGCTGCATTTTTGAGAGATTTTTGTACAATTTTCAAAGAGCTTATTTTTTATGAAAGTTGATTGAATGATTTACCTTGAATCTTGACAACAATGAGAATCAACTAAACTGAAATTATTCAGCAACATGACAACAAAAACTTTATATATATATATATTGTTTTTTTTTTTACCTTCCTTCTTACTGTGTGGAAGTGTGTTAATTCCTGGCAAATATCCCACAGTTGGAGTTAAGTGGGACTTAATTTATGGCCCTAATTATGCTAAAAGGTATTTTTAACTACTGATGTATTATTTCTTCAACCTTTTGCACTTGACGTCATGATGTCTGACCGCCATGATCCTGCCTGGATACCAGTGCTAAATCTCACATACAAAGCAAGTCTCGGGGGCACTTTCAGCAAGAAAACACATTTGATAATAATTATGACATATTGAACAACACTTTGTCTCCTTAGGAACTGCTTCTAAGCCATTCTGAATTGCCTCTGAAACATCCATGTTGTGTTTTAAAGTTAATGTGAGCTACATTATTAGTGAAATTCTAACACAACGCGGAACCCAAATCCCTCTCAAACCACTGATGAAGGGGATTACTTGGTGCCCAGATCAAAGAAGTACATTAGAGTACATAGCACACTTTTTTTATTACACTATTTGGTGTAATAGCCACAGTTAGTTAGCTATTAATTAGAAAGCTTGAAATGTAGGTATTACTTAACTTTACAGAGGTGTTTAAAATAGCAAAGGCAATGTCCGAAGAAGTAGTTTGCTCTGGTCCCATCCCAATGAGACGTGGCGACATAGCTTACAGCAGGTTATGGTCGCTGAACCGCTGGATGTCCAGGTGGGCTTCATAGATAACTGGAAGACCTTTGAGGGCAAAGCTGGCCTGTTAGGACGGGATGGTGTCCATCCCATTCAGGAAGGTGCTGAGTTCCCTTTCAAAAGCTACACTTGATGCTGCGTGAAAACACTATGGGAACATCTCTTTGTTGCCCGGTTGTGAAGCCTGGGCATGTCAAAACTGCAGAATACCTTCGGCTTATAACCTCTGCCACCACTGGTGTTTCGGGGAGCGCCGGTCTCCAATGAAAAGTTGGGTGTTCGGGCATCTCCTGCCACACTTCAGGATACCCAACACTTAACACCCCCCCATCCAGTGTCAAAGCTTGTGCCCCTTTTGGAGAAGCTGGCAGCGTGGCGTATCTCCTTGGGTACAAATGACTGTAGGCACAGGCTTCAGGATTCAGTTTGCACATTGTCCTCCGCGTTTCAATGGCGTGGTCTCCACTTCCGTAAAACCGGACCGAGCATATCTGCTGGCCCAGGAGTTACAGACTCTGCTGGGCAAAGGGGCCATAGAACATGTTCCCCTCCCAGACAGAGAGTCGGGCTACTACAGTCGGTACTTTTTAGTGCCCAAGAGAGGGGGAGGGTTGCGTCCGATCTTGGATCTTTGTGGCTTAAACCGCTATCTCAGGAAATCCAGATTCAAAATGTTGACTGTCAAAATGATTGTTGCTCAAATCCAACTAGATTGGTTTGTGACAATCAATCTCAAGGACGCATATTTCCATATAGAAATATTGCCACAGCACAGGAAGTTCCTGAGGTTCGCTTTTGGGGGCGAAGCTTACTAGTATTGGGTCCTTCCATTTGGCCTAGCTCTGTCACCCTGCACATATATAAAATGAATGGATGCAGCTCTGGCTCCTTTACGACTCCAAGGCATCCGTATTTTGAATTACATAGACGACTGGCTGATTCTGGCCAAGTCTCAGGAGCTAGCGCTTCGACATCGGGATGTCGTTCTAGCCCATCTTCATTCTTTAGGATTGAGACTCAACACCACAAAAAGCATTCTCCTTCCTGTTCAGAGGACAACATATTTGGGTGTCACATGGGATTCGGTCATAATGCGGGCACAGCTGTCTCCTGATCGTATCGAATCTATTCTCAACACCCTGAAGGAAATCAAGCTAGGCCAGAAGGTCACTGTTCATCACTTTCAAGCTAGGCCAGAAGGTCACTGTACATCACTTTCAAGCTAGGCCAGAAGGTCACTGTTCATCACTTTCAGAAATCTTTAGGCCTCATGGCAGCTGCGTCCATGGTGATACCTTTGGGCCTTCTGCACATGAGAGCGTTTCAGCTAAGAGCCAGGGGGTTTCATTCAAGGGCCAACCCCCAGAGGCTAATAAGGGTTACACGCCGGGGGCTTCGTACCCTTTCTTTTTTTTTTTTTTTTTGGATTTTTCCCCGATTTTCTCCCTAATTTAGTCTAGTCCCCGTCACTAGGGGGCTCCCACATTAAGGCTACTACTACCACTCAGCCGGGAGGGCCGAAGACTATGACGTGTTTCCTCCGAACCACGTGACGCCAGCCTGCCGCATCTTTTCGAACTGCTCGCTCGCACTTCGTTGGGGGACACTCGGAGGACAGCGCTATCTGCTCCCTCCGCTGCGCGAGCTCACAGACGCCCCTGACTGGCTGTAGAGCCGTGATTAATGTCGGAGCACTATGTACCTCTCATCCCTCCCCTCTGAGAGAGCTCGGCCAATCAGCTCTCTCTAGACCTCCGGCTGCGAGAGGTTACAGCACCACCCGGGATTCGAACTAGCGATCTCCGGATGATAGGGCGAGCGCTTTAACCACTGCGCCACTCGGAGCTTCGTACCCTTTCTATGTGGTTCAGACCCCGGTTTCTGACTTTGGGTCCCACTCTAGGTCCGTCTTGTTGTCGCAAGATGCTAACGACAGACGCTTCCCTCACGGGCTGGGGTGCGGTCTTGGATGGCCGTCCAGCACAAGAGAGCTGGAGTCATCTTCTCGAGTGGCACATCAATTGCCTCGAAATGATGGCTCTGTTTCTGGCCCTGAAACACTTCCTCCAGCAGTTGAGAGGCTACCATGTCCTAGTGCGGGTGGACAGCACTGCGGTAGTCTCGTACATAAATCGCCAGGGTGGACTGCGCTCGTGCCGCTTGAACAAGCTAGCGCACCAGGTTCTGCTTTGGGCACAGGACAAGTTCCTGTCCCTCAGGATGATTTACATTCCAGGGCATTTGAATGTAGGAGCAAACTTGCTATCCAGACAAACTGTAAAATATGGGGAATGGAAACTCCACCCCGAAGTAGTCAGTCAAATCTGGAAAATATTTTACATAGCAGAGGTGGACCTCTTTGCCTCACAAGAGGCAGCACAATGCCCCCTTTATTACTCTCTGACTCCTCCAGCTCCCCTGGGTCTGGACGCAATGGCCCACACGTGGCCCAGATTATGCCCTTATGCGTTTCCACCTATAGTTCTGCTCCCAGGAGTCCTGGCGAGGGTCCGTCAACAGGGTTTGCGCCTCTTATTGATAGCGCCCCATTGGCCGACCAGAGTGTGGTTCTCGGATCTAATATCTCTCGACGGCTCACCCTGGGTGATTCCAGTGAGGAGGGATCTTCTGTCTCAGGTGCAGGGGACAATACTTCATCCCCGGCCCGAGCTCTGGAACCTTCACGTTTGGCCCCTGAACGGGACCAACTAAGACATGCTGGGCTTTCAGCCAGCGTAATTGAAACCATTTTAAGTGCCAGGACTCCCTCCACTAGAAGAACTTATGCCATCAAATGGAGTGTATTTGAAAATTGTCAGGCTTCTGTCTCTTAAGATGTTTTTTCTTATGACTATTACTGTACTTCTTTGAAGAGGATTGGGGATCTGCAGGCTCTGTCAGGCTCCCCATCCTGCCTAGACTTTGACCCTGGGCTAGTCAAAGCTATTCTGCATCCTCACCCGAACTATCTTCCCAAGGTTCCATTCTCGACCATGCACCCAGTTGTTCTCGAAGCCTTCTGTCCTCCGCCATTCACAGCTCCGGAGCAGGAAAGAATTCACTTAGTGTGTCCAGTATGTGCTCTTCGGATCTACGTCCACCGCACTAGCCAGTGGCGTAAGTCAGAGCAGCTCTTTATTTGCCATGGGGGTCGCAACCGGGAGGCGGCTGCCACTAGACAGACTCTGTCACACTGGGTGAAAGATGCCATTGCCCTAGCCTATGAGGCGCGTGGTCACACTTCGCATCTGGGAATCAGTGCTCACTCAACCAGGAGGATTGCCTCATCGATTGTCTTGGCAAGAGGCGTCCCCCTGCAGCACGTGTGTGATGCGGCGGGCTGGTCCTCTCCACACACGTTTGTTAGATTTTATAGTCTGGATATCAATGCTACTCTGGGTTCGCGGGTCCTTGAGTCAGCATCCCAGAGCTAGGTCTGAGACCTCCTCGGCTTGTGCACACACGCTACACAACCTGGGGGTCCAGACACTTGCAGTGCGGCGGCGTTGGTATTCTCGTTCGCATAGTGTTTTCACGCAGCATCGAGTGTAGCTTTTGAAAGGGGACATCTTGGGTTACTTGGCTGTAACCCTGTTCCCTGATAAAGCGGGAACGAGATGCCTGGCGTGCCTGGACGTCCTTCAGACAAAATTGACCTGAGGATGTTTTCGGTTCACTTCTATTTATAACCTGCAGGTGCACCTTATTCGGTGACGTCATGCCTGGCAGAGGTTATAAGCCGAAGGTATTCGGCGGTTTTGACATGCACAGGCTTCACGACCGGGCAACAAAGAGATGTTCCCATAGCGTTTTCATGCAGCATCTCGTTCCCGCTTTATCAGGGAACAAGGTTACAGCCAAGTAACCCGAGACGTACTGTATGTAGCTTTAAATGAAGCTAGTCCTCCTTGATACAGCTACATACACCAGCCTCGGCTAACTGGTAGAGGAGGAGGCGTCGCAGTTATTTACAATGATAATCTGACTATCATACAAAAACACAGATTTAAATGTAATGCATTTGAAGCTCTCTATAGTAACATAAAGTCAGCTCAGTCAATCCCGCTAATCATCATTTACAGACCCCCGAGGCCGTACTCGGAGTTTCTCTGTGAATTTGCAGAGTTCCTCTCAAACCTTGTTGTTTCTGTAGACAAAGCGTTAATTGCAGTAGACTTTAATATTCATTTTGAGAATCCAGAAGACCCTCTAAGAACAGCATTTACTGTATGTCCATACTGGACTCAAGAGGAGTAAATCAATGTGTAGTTGGACCCACTCATAAAGCAGGTCACACTTTGGATTTAATATCATCCTTTGGATTAAGCATAGGAAATATAACCACAATTCCACAGTCTGAAGTTATCTCAGATCACTATCTTGTCCTGATTCAAGCGTGTCATAGTAATAATGTACGCACAGCACCGCGCTACCACCTTAAACATACATTTCCATCAAATACCACACAGAGCTTTATTAATAATCTTCCAGAGTTATTAACTTTGATTGGATTGCCATCTGGCTTCACAGAACTGGATCAGGCGATTGAATATCTAGAGTAAACACTTCGTTATAGCTTAGATAATGTAGCTCCAGTTAAAAGGAAAATCAAAAAGGAAAACCACTCGAATATTAGAACGCAAATGGCGCCAAACTAAATTGTTAGTATTCCAAATTACATGGAAGGAGAGCATCCTGAACTATAAAAAAGCTCTCAGTGATGCTAGATCAACGTATTTCTCCACTCTTATAGAAAATAACAAAAATAACCCCAGATTTTTATTTAATACCATAGCTAAATTAACTAAAAACAAGACCACTGCAGAAATCTCCACAACAACATCATGCAGTAGTGAGAATTTCATGAACTTTTTCAATAACAAAATCATAAATATTAGGCAAAACTTTCAGGTTTTGAACCCAAACAATTTAAGTAATACAGATAAACTAACCACATCACATCAGAACTTAGAATACTTTACTCCCCTTGAAGCGAGAGAACTGACCTTGATCTTTGTCAGCTTTCTAATTACAGTCTGATATCAAACCTTCCCTTTATCTCCAAGATTCAGGAAAAGGTAGTATCACAGCAGCTATTTACATAGAAATAGCATAAACGAACTGTATCAGCCAGGGTTTAGGCCTCATCACAGCACAGAGACAGCACTTGTTAAAGTAGTAAACGACCTCCTATGGGCCTCTGATCAGGGTTGCATCACTATGCTTGTGTTACTGGACTTCAGTGCAGCTTTTGACACCATTGATGATAGTATTCTCCTTCACAGATTAGAAAATATACTAGTAATTAAGGGAACTGCCCTCTTGTGGCTCAGATCCTATTTGACTGATCATTATCAGTGTGTAGACTTAGATGGTGACCATTCCTCATGTTCTCAAGTGGAGTTTGGTGTTCCACAGGGTTCAGTTTTAGGCCCACTGCTTTTTTCCCTTTACATGCTTCCTCTGGGCAACATAATTCGTAAACATGGTATTAGTTTTCATTGTTATTCTCATGACACATAATTATATGTCTCAGCAAAACCAGATGAGAAAAACCAGTTTGCTAAAATTGAACAATGTGTGCAGGACACAAGAGATTGAATGTTAATTAAATTTCTTCTGCTTAATCCTGATAAGGCAGAAGTTCTAGGGGGTCATAGGACCACTAGCACTGGGCTGCCTGGGATGCGTGTGGTGGCTGGGGATGGTTTCCACGAAGACTGTCCTGTCCTCGACTGATGCAGACAGTTGTTCTCTGGGGACCTGTCACTTCAGTTGTTTGAAAAGCTCAGGATTGAAATTTCCTACAGTCTACCTCCAGGAACAAACTTGACTCCATTTAATTTAAACACATCTCCTGTGTAATCTCCTCATTATTATGCTGATCAATCCCTGCTGTCTGTTTTCACCCAGATGAGGATGGGTTCCCTGTTGAGTCTGGTTCCTCTCAAGGTTTCTTCTTCTTACCATCTCAGGGAGTTTTTCCTTGCCACCGTCGCCCTCGGCTTGCTCATCAGGGACAATCTTATCATTTTGATTCATACACATTTCATACAAACTTAATTATTTTGATTGTGTAAAGCTGCTTTGCTACAATGTCAATTGTTAAAAGTGCTATACAAATAAAACTGAATTGAAATTGAACTTAACGTTACCAGCACATTATTTCTTTTAAGCATAAACCACAGCAAATTCAAACCTATCATTATTAAGTTCATTATCCATTTTTACACACTTGTTTCTCTTTTGAGTAAGTTACAAAATTCATCATATTGCATACAGTATGGAAAAAAAGAAGTCAGTGGTACAGAAGCTGCCAGTTACTGTAGATTACTTGTATCTGTGACCAAGCATCAGTTAATGCAGTAGGTAAACAGGTAATCATCTCATAATTCATTTTGTTTGGGTTGTTTGTTTTGGCCCCAATATACACCTTAAACATAATTTTTAATGAAAATACTTTTCAGTTAACGATGCTTCTGCCATCCACTGTTGAGATCAACAATCATCAGCTGAAAAATGTCTTCCCTTTGTATTGGACATTTTAGGTGAGTGGATTTTACACAGTTAATAGCAACAACAGAGTTAAGAATACACATTCCTTTAATTTTATTCAAAAATATTTCTCAATAAGTTCTCAATCATTTTGGCACATATATTTTGGAAGAGAAAATCCTTTTTTTTTTGTTGCTTGAAATAAAATGGAGGGGTAAACTGATAAGCTACTGTACATTGTGTGGAAACTAAGAATGATTGTACTTTTAATTGCACAGTATAGCAGTCTAGTAACTGCTAAACTGGCAATTCAATGTAGATTAGAGTTTGCATGTCTGTGTGCTAGAGTTGTAGAAGGGGATGATGCAGTAGTCCACGAGGAGAGCAGATGGCACGGTGTTCGCTGCAGGCTCTCCTGCTCCCCTCAGTACCCTCTTGTTTTTCTCCACCACACCACTCATTTCTGGCCCTCCTTGCTCACACCTTTCTGTGAGAGAGGGGGAAATTACATTTGGTCTGCTTTCATTCTTTCAGTCATCATTTTATGTTGTGTAATGTTTTATTCGTGAGCTTCAGGTAGTGCATTTGTCTAGCCAGATAAATAAAATAAAATAATAATAATAATCTTGACTCAGAAGTCTGAGTGGAGGAAAACAAGACTGGATGATTTCTTAAAAGTAATTATGTAACGACATGTTTTCAGGACTTGTGCAAGCTGAGGTGATTTGATGAAGCATGCCACTGTCTCAATTATAATCCCAAACATAAAATGAATTCCTGTAAATATTTGCAACCCTTTGTAATTTTATTCTTTTCCATTTTGTCTTTATAATACTGTGCAAACCGCACCACCTTTTAAACAGTTCGATAAAGCTATAGAAAAGCCATGTGGATCAGAACATCTAAAATAATATTTTTTTCTGCTCATTGAATAATGCAAAGCATGTATAGTACACTGCTACAGATCCTGCTCCGGCATCGGAATAAGCGTATCCCGTAAAAAAAAAAAAAAAACCCCGACAAAGCTAGGTTTACCTCTTAGCATGTGTTCCATACAGGAATCTCAATATCATGTTTTATCAATTTCGTTAGTTGAGAAAAGCTCATAAAATATAAAGTATACATTGAAATCTATTCCTCTCATATTGTAGAAGGAACCGAAGGATACCGTCCTCTTTGCATATTTCGGGAAAATGTCTCTCCTTTCACCAGATATGCCTAAAGTAAGACATCCAGCAGCTGCCTTTTGAGCAGATGCCTCCATTACCTGCAGTGCTCTGTGCTGAAATGGCTGTCGTTAAAGATGGCAAACGCTTAACTGTCACTAAAATGTTGAATGAAACATATATTAAAAGATCATGCCATGAGAAATATACAAGGATGCCATGCCGTAGTCAAATACACACTATATTTACAACATAACTTTGTAGGTAAAGCTTTAAAAGGTAATGATGATAGTTTGAACTTTGGATCTTTTGAAATTCAAGGTAAAAATGGAGGACACTGCATAAATGATAATCGTGAACTGTAACAGCACTTCATTATTTTGGCAAATGAAATAGTCTAATTCGGTCTTCTCATCTTTTCCTGTCCTCACAGAATGTGTACACGAAGTCAAATCTTCCCAGGTTCATTGTCTTCTTGTCCTACTCCAGTCATCAAATGGTTGTGTAAATGTAGACAAAGATGACAACCAGCAGGTTGAGAATGGTGCCCACTATTCCCAGGATAGCCAAGATTCTCTCCTCTCTGTCGTTGTCCTGCTCCTCCTCGATGGCCTGGGACGCGTGAGCAAGGCCATGGGGGAGCATGTTTATCATCAGTGATTTCCACCTCCAGGGGGCACCACACCTGCTGGAAACAAAACAGGAAAGAGATTGGCGTGGTTTGGTTTGTTGCAGGAAAGGTAAAACATTGTAAAATAATCATATTTGTTGATGAAATATTTAATTAACTTAACAAAACGTTTAATTAAGTGTCAATATTAAGCTTATGAAATGTAGAGAAATGGTGAAATCTGGGGTGAGATGACAATTTTAAATTCCAAAAAGTACGTTTCCCAAATTTTGAGCTTGGTATGTTGAAGGCATGTAGGAAAAATGCGTATTTGAAATCACATTTGTTTCAGCCAGAAACTTCTTGTAACGTATTAGTATGCTGGATGTCTCACCAGTAGTTACACCTACCGTGTGGTCACATCAGTCATGGCAACCCATGACAACCCATGCCCAACACTAACCCTTGCCTGGGGCAAGTAAACTAAAGTAAAACGAGAGTGGAATACCTTATACAGTTGGGCCAACAAAAAATGAATGTGATATCTTCATCCATTTTTCTGAAAACAATTCAACATTTCTGTCTCCACTAGCTTTACATTGAGCCTGTCAAGATGTCAATCCCCAACGATGGAGATGGAAGGTAACAGGGGTAAGCCACTGTGCCACCATTTCCCATATGATTCCAGAGTAAGTTCAATGTTTTAGATTTTCCATAAAGGAATAATGGTTGTACCTCAGGAACCAACAAATGACAAGGGCATTTAAATTTTTGTGATTGAATCATGGACAATCAGAGCATTGTTTTTGTAATGAAAAGGTGCTATTAATATGGTAAAAATAAACATAAAATAACTATTTTGTTTTGTATACGTGGACAAGTGTTATTGGTGTTATTAATGTTATCATAATAAAGATGCATAATGGAATATATTTGCCATAAATATGACAAATGTTTAAATTATGGTTATAACATTATGTATATTCTTAGACAATTGGGGCTCCATTAAATATGAATCACAAAATTCAAAATGAATAACAATCCTGTTGTTAAATGGTGCACAGTGTCTGTAAGTCACATATGGAGTGTGGTTTTCTTTCTATGGTGAAGAGAGCTTTACAACATGAAGCAGAGAGCTGCAATAAGAAAATATCATCATGCAATATCATCAGCCAACCTTGACCTTAGAGCTGGCGGAGCAGCACCAGAACACATGTACTGTAGCACTCTTCTAATTGGTTTGGATCTGCAAAACTGGTAGCATGGATCATTAGTAAGTTTCATTTCATAGTCTTACAGGGTAGTATACGGTATACCCTGTGGATCAGCTTGAAAAGGATTAGCTGCTGATCCAGATTTAGTGATATAAAAAGCATCACACCAAACACTATTTCAGGCAAACTGAATATTCATACATAGTTCCCATTCCAATGCAGCCAAAGTATACAGTAGATCTTTTATGCAAAAATGCTTATATAGAAATTAAATTGCACATCTAATTATTGGAAACTATTGAATTAAAAGTCACATATTTTACTCTTTCTTTAACAAAGTAACATTGTTCTGAGAGGTCTGAAATAACCCTCCGATAATGCATTTTCTACGCCTCTGATTCACTCTTCTTCCAAATGCATTGTTTCAGTGTCTGTGTAAATAAAGTCTGCATCTTCTTATATATGAGGTCACATTAGGGGGGCATTCTCATTTGATGATTTCTCATATCATCATCATTTGATGAAGGCATTCATGTCAAACTAGTATTTGGGATGAATAAAGACATAAAACCATTTGCTCCAGTAAAATATTTGAATGGTGCAAATGTTTTAAAGAAGGCTGTACTGTACGTCTTTGAATGATCCCGACTGCGGTGGCTCGGAGCCCACTGCAGACGTTCTTGTGAATATTTAGCAAGGGGAACTTTGAAAATCGATGGATCACCAGTTAATAGAAGTCATCTGTCTCTGGGAACAGTATATAGAATCATTCACAAACACGACTTACTGTACACATTACAGGATCTCTGCAACATTCTCCATATAGTTCTGACCTCGCTTGAAGCAATTTCCAGATGTTTGGGCCATTTAAGATTCCTGGAAGGCCAGCATTTCAGACGTGAAGCAGCAGTCCAATCATGTCCAAACATTCTACCTTGATGGTATCAAAGCTAGCGTAGCTGGGGATTATATAGAGAAATAGAGGTATTTTTTACTTTGTACTGAACTGAACTGTGTTCTGTTATTCGGCACAATCAAAAGTCCTGGTGTGACTTGAACGCTACCCGTAGAATGTTTAATTTGGAATTATTATTAAGTTGTGATGTTAAAGACTACTGATCAGCTACATCTAAATGAGAATAAGCACCCTCTCTCAGAAAATAATTGTCACAACGTTCACGTTCTCCTGGAACAGAATCTTCAGCCCACAGTGACTTTGCATCCCATTTATCCAAGCTTCCCTGATTACTGATTAGGCTCACTCCAATCCTGTTTTATTTACTCTTGTATATTTAATATTCACAAATGTATTGGTATTTCAGAAATGTATTGATTTTCCATATTTGTAATTTTAGATTTCATGCAATGCGTTTCCTTTATCTTTTGTTTACTTTTATGTCTGTGTCTGGCAATCAGTGTCAAAATATGGACATAATGTTAAGTATGCCTATTATCGTACGTAAAATGTAAACCCTGTACAACATGTTCCTACCTGAGAGTCGTCTGGAAATAAAGTGATCTCAAAAGCTACTTATAGCTGACATAAACACATCACATGACATTAACACATTAATACTGATTATCAATTGTATACCAGTAAACTGGTGACAGGATCATGGGCACCCAAGGCTCACCCATGCCCACCAGGACCAAATGTCAGTCTGTCTGGTTCAATCCTACAGAAAATCCAATGCAACACAACTTACAACTCAACTCAAGTCAATGCTGGTCATGATACAAAGACATCAAAACACCAACTGTACCACAACCTGCTAAGAACAGGGCATAGCAGGCAAAGAGCCCAAGGCTACCACCAACACAGTCTTTAAACTCTCCAGATCATAAAGCAATCGAGCACCCATGGCATGCACCGGACAAACAAGTCCAATCCACATGCCCAAGGGTCTTGCCCGGAGGGGCCAGGGATGCGCAGGTGGCACAAGGGGATTCTACACAATTCTGGGCATGTTGTTTTATATTGTAATTCTGTGGCTGCCTGATGCATTAACCTGGCTATATTCATTAGAATAAACTAATTTGTGTTAAACAAACATAGAGGACAGGCAAGCTTTTTAAAAGATATCTTAATGAATTAAAAATACACAAAGATTTGGCAACAAGGACAGACTGAGCAAAATACAAAACCAAAAGTTAACAAAGCTACTACAGTACCTTTTAGTGTAGTTAATTGGGTCCGTGGCAATGGAAACATAAGTCTGGGCAGTGTGTTGGAGCTTTTATTTGCCTAGAGCACTAGCTAATTAACTTTATTCCTCAGCACCTGCTTTTCTTAATTAATAGCTATAGTGTATTAGTGACCCATCATACTGTATCAAGGCAGGCATTTAGCCACACAGACTCATTTTGTGCTATGGCCAACAGAATGAAATAGGCGAAATTTTTAAAATATTAAATTCTGTTGAAGAAATTCAATCCTAAAAAGTTTTTAAAGTACTTTAATGAACACTATTGATGTTTGTGATTGCTCCATAATAATAAAAACATACATACATACATACATACATACATACATACATACATACATACATACATACATACATACATACAGTACAGTACAGTACATACATACATAATAATAATGTAATAGAAAAACATGTATTTTTTTCTATAAATCTACCCTGCTGGCAAATTTACTTGTAAGGGTAGCAGGGAAATCCTAATGTCACAATGAAGCTGAGGGATTCATCTTTATTACAAAATAAAATCTACATATACATTTCCTAAAAATATGAGTCCAATGTTTTTTTCTGAGTTCCTCCTCCTAAATAAAACTCCCACTGCCCGTATCTCCGGAACCAGACATGATACAGTAATAGACTCAGTATCAAATTGGAGCGTATTGAACCAGATATATGAAAGTATGCATAACATAAATCACCAAAAAATGTTACCTAATACCTGATTTGATGTGATGGATCAAATTCGTGTCATAGCTCTAGGTCAAAAACAAAGATGCAAATGCTTGACATCAGATTTCTGGCAAATGTACAGTAGTCAACAAGTGGAAAAACATTATAGATTCTGAAACTGCTGCTTTAATATTCTGGAAAGTGACATGAACCACAGATTTCTGTATGAACAAGCTGCCTTGTTTGATTGTTCATTTTAATAGGAATTTGTCTAAATATTTCTAAGCATTTGTCTAATGCTTACACACTATTGAAATATGTGTGGGAAAAATACTGCCCGGTGCACTGATGATTCCACTGTCATTAGTTGTTTTACCACATTTTACTTGTCGCCCCTGAATCTCTTCCATAAGCTTCTTCTTTATTAGGAAACTACTCATGTGCGCAGAACAGCATCACAATCACCCCACTGGAACACAGCAGAAGTAAACAGTTGTTGTAGCATATGGACTGATGAGACCCAGTGAGGTGCTCCTGTCATTGTCCCTGCTCTCTGCTTTGGTTTAGCCATTCAGCAGTAAAACTTGATTAGTTCCAACCCAATTAGGGAGGGCTTGAGGAGCCAGTCAGAAAAATGCTCACACACATCCCAAATGACTCATACGGTTCGGAGGGAATTACAATGGCACTATGCTCCAGCAAATGAGGTGTAGAGAGAATCGATGTAGAGGTGAACAAAAAAAAAAGATGAATATACAAACATTTGCACACACATATGAAAAAATAATGGGCAGAGTAGAATGTCTTCTATGAGTAAGCCAGAATAGGTAGAAGGATATTTGGGATAAGGACAGAGGAGTCTGAATCACCCTGTAGCCTATAACCAAGTGTCAGGCAGATAAACATCACATGAGCAAATTATTACCATCATTTTCATTCTACAATCCCTTTTTGTGAAAGATTTCAAACATCTTACATTGTCAAAAAATTTCTTAAACATCTTAAACATTTTATTGTCTCTTAAATGGATATCTTGCCAAGTTATCTTCTATAATTATTAACAGTACTGTGCAAAGGTCTTGCTACACCACTGATTTCTTCACATTTTGCGTCCAAATGGCCAGACTTTCTTGTATTTTTTTTTTTTTTTTGGATTTTCCCTCGATTTTCTCCCTAATTTAGTCGTGTCCAATTCCTCCCCGTCACTAGGGGGCTCTCACACCAAGCTACAACTACCACTCAGTCGGGAGGGCCGAAGACTATCACGTGTTTCCTCCGACCCACGTGACGCCAGCCGAACGCATCTTTTCGAACTACTCGCTCATGCACTATTGGGGGCGGCGTAACACACCCGAAGGACAGCGCTATTTGTTCCTTCCGCTTGCGCGAGCTCACAGACGCCCCTGATTGGCTGTAGAGCCGTGATTAATGCGGTAGCTCTACTGTAAGTACCTCTCATCCCGCCCCTCTGAGAGAGCTCGGCCAATCAGCTCTCTCTAGACCTCCGGCTGCGAGAGGTTACAGCATCACCTGGGAATCAAACTAGATGATAGGACGATAGGACGAGCACTTTGCCACTGCGCCACTCGGAGGCGACTTACTTGTATTTTAAAGAAATTTTGAAGAATAGTTCTTCAGGTTTCCTAAAGGACTTTTTTTTTTTTTACTTTTTCATCCTGTCCCTGTACTTGACTAGTTTCAGAGAAATGTTTTTGTTGTTGTTGTTTTGTTTAAGCTACACAGTGACCTATGAATCATTCAACCAAAAAAAAATACATCTAACTTAAAGCATGAACAAGTGAGAAAGAGGTGAAATAACAGATGATCAGGGTGATACTGAATGCTGAGAGGTTGGAACAGATGAGAAGGGAAATGAGGTTTCTGCTGATAGCATTACATAAACAACCTCTTTTATTTACTTATTTATTTATTTATTTTTTAATTTGGCTGCAGTAAAACATTCATTCCAATATATAAAACAAATTAATATACAGTAAGATGTGCAAAAATATCAAGAGTACCTTGAGACTTTTGCACAGTAGTTTGAAAGAGTAAATTATTTTAGGAAAATTGTTGTCTTATTCTTTTGGCAGATTTGCATGTCCGTTGCATGTCCTTTGTTTTAGGTTGTCGGAAGATGTCCTAAAACTTGGTAATGTAACATGCCTGAACATTACTTCAACGTTGTCAAAACAATATGTAAATTCAGGGAGATATGGCAGTGGGTAGCACTGTGGCCTCACACCTCCCGGGATGAGGATTTGAGCCCCACCTTGGGTCTGTATGCATGGAGTTTGAATGGTCACCCTGTGTTTGGTTGGTTTCCTCCAGGTAATCCGATTTCCTCCTAAATGGCCCATAGTTTGTGTGAGTGTGTGTGTGTGTGTGTGTGTGTGTGTGTGTGTGCTTGTCCCCCGCAATGGATTGGCACCCTGTTCCGTTCTCCAAGTCCCCTGGGATAGGCTCCAGCATAGGATAAGTGTTATAGGCAATAAGTGAGAGCAAGTAAAATTGTAAGAACGTTGTAAAGGTGACAATTATTATGCAAAAATATCTACATATGATATAAAAAAAGGTCTTTAGAACTTATGAAAGACTTATGTTACAACTCATGTTCTTTTGTATAAATATAGCATAAGAAACACATTTTCGCTTTTAAGCACTGATGTATGCTCACCTTGACAGAGATGCTGCTCTTTTTTTTTGTCTGCTTTATGAAAAGCTGTGCTGTGCAGAAACTCTGATCTCTTATACCAGAAGTGGACAGCAATTTGTTGCCTCCTGTGTGAAAAACCCCTAGGAGTGCATTTATGTCAGGGCTTCTCAAAGTCTGGCAAGACCCAGCCCACACCTCATATTAGGAATCCAATAATTCAGTGTAATAGAGTATGTTTTCTACTTTGAAAAAAAAAAAAAAAGCCCATATGTTATACCTGTCAATAACTTTTATATAATAGTCTCTATCTTGTACATTTTTGTCTTGGCAACAATCACAGTCATCAAGCATACAGTATGGTGTTTAACATCACAGAAAGCAAGGGTGCATCAACAGGTTCCCATGCAAAATTAGTGAGTTATCTAAGGACTAACAGGATTTCACATTCCTGCGGACACGGAAAAGCGAGACATCACGTCCCCTGTGCAGTGTGTGCGAAGAAAAGGTCAGTGTCTTTGTCTAGCGACCACACCTTTTTGTGCTAATTGAATGCAGACAGTGCCATTTCCTAGACTAGGCTGCTGTGTATTTTTCACTGTCCTAGGGTGCGTTCACCTGTCGCGTGTTTAGCCTGCTCAATTTTGTTATATTAAACACATTGCAGGGAGATAAAAATGATGGAAAGACCCAACAATCAGCTTTACTCTGTCTGTTCTCCTTAATCAGCTGGTGAAATTCTCTTTGTTTTCTTTATGCCTGAAGGACAGATGCAGCCAAACTAGGCATTTTATTTATTCCTAGTCCTCAAATAACGGCTGCTGTTATCCATGGATTTTTAGACAAGACACGTGAACAGCCGCTTTGAGCACCATGTAACTTCTTAATTGTGTTGATATTACAGTGTTGTGTTTTGTCCTTTGAGGTCAGTTTAATATTTAAGCAGTATTTTCAGGCATGAAAAACATTACATTCTTACTCGTCACTCACTCACTCATCGTCTATACCGCTTTATCCTGTATACAGGGTTGTGAGGGGCCTGCAGCCTATCCCAGGAGACTTAAGACATGAGGTGGGGTACATCCTGGAAGGGGTGCCAATCCATCGCAGGGCACACACACACACATACACATACTCACACACTATGGGCAATTTAAAAATGCCAGATTTAAAAAAACTTTTAAATTTGAATGTATGTTGCTTTAAAGTTAGAGAGGCTGAATGCGGACCATTGAATTTTCAATTTGAGAACCCCTGTTTTATGTTATATTGGTACATCATGTCATCACCACTTGCTTCAGCATCTCCAGAGTTTAGCACCGTTAAGTTATGATAGGAAGCTAAATTAGCTTCGCATATTAGCATATTAGCATTACATAGTTAAAAGAAGTTAAAAAGGAAATTATAATGACAGGAAAGTCTGGCGCACATACTTTATACTGTAAAGTGTTAAACCAAGTCATATCCTGAAATTCTATTTTTAACTACCTGTGGAAGCTGCTGCCGGATTTTTGGTTCTATTTGCTTATAATGCCTGTCATAATATAATGCATGTCAATCAGAATTTTTTTTGAAAATTCCAAGTAGTAATTATAAGTCCAGTGAAGACTTGAGTGTTTTTTCTCCTTTTATGTCTCACAAACTCGATATTCGGACATGACGTGCTTGAGTGTGAATCATAGTTGGTTATGTAAACTTCTTGTGTGGCGGAGATGAAGTCTGTGATTTGTTAACTGTGTGTAAAAATATGATCCGCTTATATCGATAAACGGAACACACCTGAACTGGGTTCACATTTTCTATCACTCCAAATGCTCAAATAGCAACTATAAAATAATTGATTCACCATTTACAATTTATTAATGAGTTACACCATCTAGTCGCTTTAAAAAAGACTTTAAAATGGGCACTTAAGAGCTTTTAATAATATGGCCCCATCACACTCAGACAAGAAATGGGGTCAAAATGGAAAGATGTGCCTTCATCACATTCACACTTTCTAACTTCCTAGCTTCGTTCCTGTCAGGTATCATGTTGTCACGGATTTATTGTCACACACATGATTATTCGCTCACCGGGTGCAGTGAGATAAAACCAAGTTATTACTCTGTCCGATTGCAGATTCAGATTGCACCACACTCTGACCAGGTGCTTATCACATGCTTACTACATTGTCATTGTGTCCTGCAGGTTTGTATAAATACAGCAACATGAACAGTGCGCTTTTCATTCTCTGAGTGCCGAGGTAAGCACCAATGGAATGTAATATGAACTTAATGCAGTCTTCTACAATGTTGCATGAACCTACCATACAGTAGACATCGCACAAACCAGAAGAGGTTGTTTTGAGATCTCCTTTGATGTAGCAATAATGCAGTGACAGCCCAATAACTGAAACTTTCTCATCTGCAACATGCTTGTTTTACATCACTAAGAGGTGTTATTTACTTAGCACTATTCAATTGTGTCATTAATATATTTTCATTAAGATCTTAATGAATCTTGCTTCAACCATGTCCTCACTAATCTTTAAAGAAATAATAATAATAAAAGGAAGGCTATTCCACATCAAAGGAGTTTTTGTGGACATGGTGAAAATGTGCAGGAACTTTTAATATTTAGAATAATAACTTTTACATTTTAATACTACTACTACTACTACTACTACTACTACTACTACTACTACTAAATCATGTACTAGTCTCATGCTTAGCCAATAAATTGTCTTTAGATCATCCCATTCATGGAGGTGTGCCTTGCTCTACAATATCAGCTTGCAAGCAGCAACTTATTTTTGTTGCATTATTATCCTTCTGTTTTATTGCAATGTGTACCTAACGCTTGGTTGAGAAAAAAAAAGAGGTTGTTGGTATAAATTGTGTATGTTGGTGGTCGTTTTGGAGAAATGTTTTACCAACATTGTTTTTGGGTGTTCTATGAAATGCTGCCATCTCTGATAGGTCGAGAACACAATTTGGACGGCTTTTCCATGGGTAGTAAAAGTAACTCTTGTATTTTATTTGCTATCCACACGCACAAGATGCTGACTAGCGATGATCCTCAGGCTCAGAAATGTATGACATCCTCATGCTACCTCATCGTCAGGACAGCCATCACTAAATGGTGGCTCATGGTCTGGATCCGGACTGAGTGACAGTTCTATCCAGACTGTGATGATTATCTGATAAGTGAGAATAATTAATATACCAGTAATCTCGTGCTTTACTCTTTAGTGAAGTTTACTTTTTGATTTTACTTTTTAGATTTACTGTACTTGTGCAGAAGAAACAGAAGCAAATGCACGACACTGCATGGTTTACTCTAAAAAATGGAAAGTACCTTTAAAGATGAACGGATAGATTAATGTATGTTTATTATTATTATTACTGTGGGACGTTTAAATCTAGTTTTTTTCATATGTTCTAAAACTACAACAATAATAAAACGCATTACTGTGAATAGCCTCTATGAGACTAAACACAGCTCTTCTGAGCAAAAATGTCCGCGGAAGTTAGATGTGAGAGCCCATAAGATACAGTACTCTGCCCAGTATGACGGAGCAACCGAAGTCCTTTCACATTAATCTACCTCCCAGCAGGGTGCAATTAATGATCCACTAAGGATTGATTAAAGATATTTTTTTGTATTTCATACAGATTGTTACAGAAGGAAATATCCACATGTTTTACATGGTTACTGAAAATTGACAATAAATATCATTGAAATGCTAAGGAAATTTGAAATTGTTAATTTTTTTATAGACTTATAGTGACTGCATATATAAAGATCTGAATCCAAACACAAACATGAAATTCGGACCCAATTACATTTGAATTCCGGAGCCCTGGTCTAGGTTTACTTTGACCTGGACTGTCCTCATTAAAGTTAAACTTCCAAAATCTTGAAAGCTGATAAAAGGCTTACATCAAAAATTGCTACTATGCTGCATTGTTAAACGAGTTCACTACAACATGCTGTGCTGTCCCGACTTTCTGTTCCAAAAATAATTATGAATTACGTCTACATACAGAATCAAATAGTGGCCCTTGAACCTTTTCATGAGGACTTAAAGTCTGCAGTGATTTTGAATGCTTGTCTCGTTGCTACACGCGCTGTCTGTTCCAAGAAAGAAGTAGGATTGCTTGGAAACAAATGAGTACCTTTTGAAGGTCGAGTAGCTTTGGATTTGGGCCAAACGTTTCAATGAGTGTTCAGTGAATGTAATAAAGAGTCTGGCTATTACACCACTCACCTTGACCTGAGTTAATAAGCTCCCAGCCAGGGCAGCACCACCTCCATATATCTGCCTGCTGGTCTGTAGTCTTTATATATATATATATGTGTGTGTGTGCGTGTGATGGAGAGAGATTGTGATAGGGGAAGAATTTGTATTTTCTTAGAAACAAGTTAAAATGTGTTATCATCAAACTCCCTGGACGTCTATTTTTTTTTTTTCTATACATAGACTTTAATGCTAAATGGATTTTCAGAACTTTCATAAACTATGTTTGCATGGAATTTCCACACTGAATGCAACAATAGTTTAAAGCAATATAAACTCCAGCTTAGTCAAACTTACTAAGGGGTTACTGTGAAATTACAGTCAGTCAGATTTAGGAAACTGTGCTGAGATCTCAGAGACACTAATTGGCACATTAATCAATCAAAGTAATTACTGGGATTAAGCTTCATTCTCGAGTTAATCCCTACAGCTCTGCACACGCTTGAAGCGGAGTCATTATCAGGTCCAACAGCCCCAGATTGTATCAGTTTGCATTGACAGAACAAAAATAGCTCAGCAAAGACATTAAGTCAGGGAAATGAATGTGAAGACGCAGTACTCTGTCTTTGCCTTTGGCATGTTGGAAATGAATAAAAGATGAACTCGGTTCTTCATAGGTTCTTGGAATATCTTGCAAGTCAATATGATCTCAGGGTTTTTTTTGGGCTTCCCCTGCTCCAATATGCCTGACTCAGCAAATGGAAAGCTCAGTAATTGGCTCATGAGTTGAAGTGATTGTGTCCAATCAGAGAAGAGTGGGCAAAACACAAGAGAATACAATTGCACTGGTCAAGCAAGGATAGGATAAAAACAGTCAAGTATTAATAATTGGACATCTTTTTTCGGTGGATACATATTAGATAAATGTGTTGCCTTTTCAGGTTGTCACGCATAGCATTTCTCTACGGAGGCCCAGTGAAAGCCATTAGTCCAGCAGACAGACCTCTCAGCCTGTAAAGACTGAAAATAGCTAACAGGTTCCCCTGATGAAGTGTCTGTAGCCCAGTTCTGTCTGCCTCCAATGTCACCTCAGACAGGGCACGATGGAAGGATCGAGGGGTGCTCTCGATACTACATACATTGAATGTTTCCAGCATTCATTCAATATATGTCTTAAATAAATGTAATGAATACAGCTACTGTACAATGTGTATCTGGCTTCATTAGCATAACAATGTCACTGCCTATGGAATCTAGCATTGTAAATCTAGTGTTTTAAGAACAGTATTAAGTCCTTCAACAAGTTGCTGTTAACTACAGTAGTCAGCGTGGTAGACAAACTGTGAGCACGATTGAGATTAAACACAACTCCTGTTATACTAAACTTCCAGCCTTCTAACACACTGTATGCCTGCAGATCCGTTATCCCTGCTATCCGTTATCACCCAAATGAGGATGGGACTCCTCAGTCTGGTTCCTCTCAAGGTTTCTTCCTATTCCTATGTCAGGGAATAAGAATTCTTCCTTGCCACTCTCGTTGTTGCCCTTGGCTTGCTTATCAGGGACAATATGATCATTTTGATTCATTCACATTCACATTACATACTGTATATGTTCCATAATTCTTGTGATTGTGTAAAGCTGCTTTGCAACAATGACAATTGTTAAAAGCGCTATACAAATAAAATTGAATTGAAGATTGTAAAAGAAGTGGTTTAAATATACTGTACATTGTTAGCCTGACAACAGTTGATTTATTTCCTTGATGCAACAGTTGTTTTGGAATAACCTTTTGCAAATATATGGTAATAAAGGGCTTATTTGCACTACTACACACAATATGGACATAGTTTTTAAAAATTATTTCTTTCTTCGAGGTCATGTTGTATAGAATCGAAAAATGCTGCTGAATCAGAGCTTTATGTTGTCTGGGTAGAAATGTGCCCAGGGACACAGCACACTGTGTTCTAGCTTGGGGAGAAGGATGTCTGGGTTTTCGTGTTCACAACCCCAATAAAGAAACATTGAAGCTGAGATAGCAATGTCCTACAAGGTATTGGTTTTATAAGACATAAACAATTTAGTCTGACCAATAAAAAAAAAAGCACAAGACACAGCTGAAACCATGGTGTGTCGCCATATGTGTAATGGCCTGGAAACACCCTTTATATTTCAACATCTTTTACTATACAGTATATACAGTACCAGAGTTGTGGAAAATCGCAGTTAATATATTTCTCTTTCGCGTTAATCTCAACTCTGAAGAAAATTATAGCCTAATATATAACATATAACCTGTTTACTTCAAAAATATAAAAACTGCATTGTGAGATTTTCTTCTAGCTCCACTAAAAGAAAGCAAATAATTGATTATCTAAAATAAAATACTCTATTACTTTAATTCTCCTTCAGCCCCAGCATGCACCAC
Organism: Clarias magur; assembly: GCA_013621035.1. Classification (NCBI taxonomy): domain Eukaryota; kingdom Metazoa; phylum Chordata; class Actinopteri; order Siluriformes; family Clariidae; genus Clarias; species Clarias magur. The sequence continues at coordinate 158,048 of QNUK01000226.1, read as the reverse complement.
AGTCACATATATGATGTTAATCAATTTGTCTGTTTTTCTTCCCACAGTCCAAAGACTAATAGGCTAATTGGCTTTCTCTAATTGCTCGTAGTGTGTGAATGGGTGTGTGCCCTGCAGTGGATTGGCACCCCATCTAGTGTGTACCCTACCTCGTGCCCTAAGTCTCCTGGGATAGATTCCAGGCCCCCTACGGCCCTGTACACAGTATACAGCGGTACAGATAATAAGCGATTGAGTGAGTGAGGGTGTTAAATTTTTTGCTCTGTCCCTAGTCTGATAAACGAATGCTAATGCTGGTTCTAGCACAAAGTTTAAATCATAGGTCCTGTTTCTGTATACAGTTCTGTTTGTTGTTCATTTTATTGATTTGTATATGTTTAATAAAACCATGCTTGCAGTTATGTCTTTGATTTCTTCATCTCATGACTGTACACAAGACCAAACAATGGATGTAGCATTCTACCAGGTGGAGGCGAATGCCACTCTGTGTTTGTTGGTATATGGCTTGATGAATATCCCACAAATGGGGCTTCTTCTTAAAGAAATTCTGACTTCCTACAACGAAACCTTATTTTTCACCAACAATTTAGTTCTATTAAATTAAATTCAATATTATTTATACAGTACATTGACATTTATGCATTACAATGGTTATTTTTGCAACACGACTTTATACTGTAGAAGCAAAAAAAAATTCTTGAAATATGTTTTAAAAATGTGAGGAAATTATTTCGATTTCTAATTAGTTAATTTCCAGTCTCCTGTTACATTGTTGGATCTCCTGGGACAGCCTGGCAGACACAAAGCAAGGCCAGAATGAATAAATCTGGATTATCTGCCTGCTATTTGGTACGCCTCTATGCCCACTCCAGACTCCTGCCTAGAGAATCTTATAGTTTGAAGGATTGCTGAGCCATTGTTCTCCATGACCCAGGAAGAGCTGCACCTATAAATTTATTTGGGGGGTGGGCTACACCCAGTGTGTCTGTCAATGAGTAATCTGAATGGCAAACATGTAAGGATGACAACTGTGAGGATGATAGGATAGCTCCCCAAGCAGAGGAGGTTGATGCAGAAAGGATCTACTGTATCCCTGCACTCGGCTAAAAGTTCAACCAGCCTCAACATGGTCAACCAGCCTCCATAACCCTGCTTCCTGATTTGGAAGACATCATACTTGCTTCACTGCCTGGTTCAAGGACAGTGTGTTTGCTCAGCAACCTGGTTTTGATGTCACACTTGCTGTCTTTTCTGGAGGCCATCATGCTCATTCTGCCAACTGATTTCAAGTAGTTGCTGTTTGCTCTGCTGCCTAGTTTTGCCAGATCATACCTGCATTGCTGCATGGTTTGGAGAACTTCATGATCTCTCTACCTCCTCACTTTAAAAATAAAGCCTGCTAGTCTGCCCCTCTGAGATTGTTGTCTATCCAGAGGCCCACGCCAGGTTGTGGTCAGGCTCTTGCCAGAAGCTTGCAAGGTGGCATCTTCTGTCTGAATTGCTATCCTCGTTCTACATAGAGCCTCCCTACTAAAGTCCATGCACTGCTCCAATCAGACTCACACAAAAACCCATAAAAGTAGCCACTCCTGTTGCAAACTTTAGACTTGTTCTAGTCATGTCCTGGCTTCCATAGCAAGTCCTTACCAGGCTCATACAGTATGTCAAGTTTAAGCCTGGTGCCCATTCCAAGCCCTTCTCCAAACACACATTCTAAGCTCTCATGCCAAGCCTGTGTCTGATTACCCTGGCAAATCCTGGCTAGGCTTTGTCGCCAAGTTCTGGAATAGTTCCCATGCGCAGCTCCTGCCTGGCTCTTTCGCTGGGCTCTACAGCCACAAATCTCTATGGAGAACTCTGTTCCCTTATACTTCAGCCTTGGGATCTGGCGGGAATGAACCAGAAACATGCCTGGATATCAGCCTGAGGATGCATCACAGCCACATGCACACTCACTCACATGTTCATTACATCACATGATAGTATCACCCTTAATTTGTTACTGTTAATTTTTTTTTCTAAGTATGTTTGGTTTAGCTTTGTCTCGTCTTATTATTTTGTTGTTGTTGTTGTTGTTGTTGTTGTTTTAGTTCTTGTTTTCTGTTCTGTCTCTTATGCTAACATTAATGGCACATTAATTATAATGCTGGTCCAGGCTCAGAAATCAGTACATAGTTCCTTTTCTTGTATCTAGTTCTCTTTTGTTGTTCATTTGATTGCTTTCTATATGGTCAATAAAACAACCACCAGCATATCCTAGCCTCATTTAATCATATGAAACCATTATTCATATTAACATCATATTTGATTATGACTTTATGTCACCTCTATGTTCTCTGAAGTGTAATTCCTTACCTGCTTTAATATAATGATTAACAGATATTCTACAGAAAGCAAATGCCCCAAATTAAATGTATATATTTATTATACAGTACAACAGTTATTTCTAATCCACTTAAATGAGCAGATAAGAAACATCCCAATAGTGCTTACCTTAAGCATAATCACTCCTGATCATTGCACTGACCGGATTCATTTGTAATGGTCAAATAAAATGCACATAAAAATCTACTTATATTTATATATTTTTTAAACTGTTACTACATTAAAGTTTGTGACATAATCAACAGCCATAGTAAAGAATACATTTTACATGAATACTCACTCACTCACTCACTCATTATCATTACCGCTTAATCCTGTATTCAGGGTCACGGGGGCCTGGAGCCTATCCCAGGAGACTTAGGGCATGAGGCAGGGTACACCCTGGGCAGGGTGCCAACCCATCGCAGTGCACACAGACACTCACACACTCATTCACACACTACGGGCAATTTGGGAATGCCAATTAACCTCAACTACATGTCTTTGGACTGTGGGAGGAAACCGGAATAAACCCACCAAACATGGGGAGAACATGCAAACTCCATGCACACAGAGCCGGGAATCAAGCCTGGCCGGGGATCGAACCCGGACCCTGGAGGTGCAAGGCGACAGTGCTAATCACTACACCACCGTGCCGCCTACATGAATACTGTATATCTTTTT